>JARFXV010000536.1:570000-1127500 GCA_031761425.1 Cosmopolites sordidus
AAGGACCCGAAACAGAAATCCAAAAAGGAAACTGCGCTGACCAATTTTCAAATAGCAAAATAAACTTTTAATAGATTTAGTTTAAAATGAAATAAAATGTAGAAATAAAACAATATATAAACCGTTTATTAAAATTTATTAAAATGACGTGGTTAATTAAAAACACAATTGTGCTGTTTTAAGATAGCCGGAAATTAATGTAAATTTAGGAATGTACATCTTGTTTTCAATCTCAGACGGCTGATGGTCGTAAAACATATGTTGTACTATCTTTATAGAATCTAACCTTAAAAAGATGTCGAATAGAGATGACGCAGGTAATGTTTTATTACGTTTAAATAAAACTAATTTTAGGTTTAGTGTTTAATAATAAAATACAAAATGCTTGTAAGAGTTTCCAAAGAAAGCATATACATATGAAGTGTAGGCCCAAAATAAGATGGTTTTATTGCTAGATAAACGTTTTAACTATTGTGTAAAGATATGACTTGGATGTATTATTTCATAAAATACATTCTTAAAAGAAACAATGTATTTATTAATGGTGGTTGAATATATAAATTCTTAATTTGTTTTTAATAAAAAAAAAAAACAAATCACAGCAATACGATTGTTTTGATGTTGAATTACTTTATCACTTTTAGTCCCCACAAATTGCTGAAATAGGAGGGGTTTTAATATACTACATACATTATATTATATGATGAAACTGAAACATTCGAGATCCTCAAGACCGACATTAAAACTTAAATAAAACACAATGTATTTATTTATTATTCAAAATGTTTGCCTCGTTCAAAGTAATCTCTGCCTATTGCAATACACTTATTCAAACGTTCCTTCCAGTCTAAGAAACAGTTTTTATACTCGTACTTATATTTCAGTACTTATACTTCGATACTTATACTCACTACTTATACTTCTGTTGATTTTTAGCAAAAAATTGACGAATACTTATTACAGTGTGCGATGGTACGTGATCTTGATGCAAAAACCATGAATTGTTTTACCACAAATCTGGACTCTTTTGTCTAATGGACTCGTATGAAGAGTAAGTCTATTTATAAGCTGCTTGTGGGTCATAAGCATAGATCCATGTCTCATCACCAACAATTATGCATATTAGAATGTCATCATCCAAAGAAAGCATCTTTTCAGCAATTTCAACTTGACAACAGAATACCCATGACGCAGACCTAAGTTGTTTGTTTTTTAATTGATTAAATTAATCCAAATGATATTCCAATAATATTTGCAATATCTCTAGTACTTAATCCGCGATAACTTAGTCCAAGATACTTGATTATGAAAATGTTTTTTTCGTTAGTTGGCGTGGAACATCACCTTCAGTTGCTTTTTTACTATCACTAAAGTCATTGTACAACGAGTAATTTTTTTAAATATAGCCATAATATTTTCTAAACATTTCTAATGAATCAGCATAAGAAATTTAATTTTTTAGACCAATTTTTAAGAGTTGGTCGCTTCGAGTCAAGAGTCCAACTGACTAGAAGCGAGCTTACATCGAATTATCTGATAGTATATATATCTGATAGTGTCAGCCGAAAAGATCTGGAAACTTAGCTGTAAGCTACTGCTTGAATTTGTGAAGGGTGATGATGGGACTTGACGAAAATTTTCACAGCCCTCATATAAAATTGCATCAGGATAGCCGTTCACCGTCGGGAAACCGAAACACGTAGAACAGTAGAAGACAAAGAACCAAATGCACTAAAGGTACTGCTACAATACGTAAAATTAATGAGGGATAAAATAGGCAGATTATTAAGGAAACACAAAATCAAAACCGGCTACAAGCCATTCAAAACTATCGCAAACATCCCGAAAAATACAAGGAAAACTCAAACTAGAAAATCATGTGGAATATAGCATATCTGGTTCTGACTACAACCGAACATGCATAGGACAGACAAACAGACGGATCGTCAGAATACAAGAATATCAAAACAACTTAAAAAATAAACAAACCACCTGCGCTCTGTTCCAGCACCACCTCCAAACAGGACTCAATTTTGAAAGGGCCCAAGAACTAGTCAACATTGAAAATTACAAGTTCCGTATAATCAGAGAATCCCTTGAAATAGTAGAAATGGGCGAGCTAAATACATGAAACGATACGCACAATATACCAAAAATATGGAAATCGTTTGTAAAAAAAAAGAACAAACATTTTGCCGTGACGATAAGGAAAAATCATTAAATGGACGGCCGGAAACGAAGCTGAGTGAATATCTCCGAACTACCCTGACACAAGCTGCGCAGTCGCCAGTCTATAAAAGCCAGCGCAACGGTCCGTGCACATCAGTTCAATTTTTCACTCGAACTTTTACATTTTACATTTTATCAAGTATAAATTGTAAGTATCACGCTACCCTTTCGCTTTGTTGCCATTTTTTTTTCGTGATATTTGTGAGAGTTTGAATTATTGCAACTCAAAGTAAATTTAGGCGAAAATATCCTAATCGTCCTGCGCCTGATAAAACAATAATTTATCATTTTTTTAAACAATTTCGATAATTCGAAAGAGTCGCGGATAGGCCCTACATTAAAACTCCAAGGAGAGTGCGAAGCGCTGAAAACATTGCACGAAAATTTATGGAAAATGTTTTAAATAGGGTAAAAAATTCCATTGCTCCTAATGGCTTCTATTTTATTGATGTATGCTTCTTTTTATTGAAATATGTCAATAAAAAGAAATACACATGAAAAAATAATGTCTTCTTTCTTTTATATGTTATAAATAATTAAAATGGTAGTGTGACATCTGCTTATATATCCGATACATTATATAATACATATACAGTAAAACCCTGGATACGTTCCAAAAAGTTCCAGCGTTAAACGAAACAGCATTAAACGAGGTTATGTTAACACTTAAATAATGGGGATAGGTGAAACACATCAGAAAATAAGATATTTTATCAGCTTCTTGTTTTATTTTGTAACATTTATTGTTAAATACTTTTTTATTACATTAATTATAGAATTATTTATTGCCAATATCGATTTGTATTCATAAAACATTCATGAAAATTGAAAAAGTTCGAGTAAAGAAGTTATGTTTGAGATAAGGAAAGTTTGGTGTTCATTTGACATCTTTTGTTCTTTAGTAAAGAAGTCACTTAACGTTGGTTAGATGACCAGTTGTCCAAAACAAGACATCGCATAAATGATAATTCGTCTTACCTGAAACTCTATCAAAATTGAAATTATTTTGTATAAACTAATACATAATTTCCGTTATAGTGGTTAAACTTATTTTTAAGAAAATCCGTTGAAAGTTCCTTTTACTCCTCATCTTCAGAGACGCAAATTTTGTCATCTTAGTGTACTTGTTATTCTACAAATTCTTTGAGATAGTTGTTGGAAATGCTTTTACCAGTTGTAACTTGCAATAATTCTTCAATATCCTGTACATTTATATTATTCAACCACGTTTCATTAGCTAGCTTGACAATTCCGTCGACATCAACATAAGATTCTCTTATATCAACATATTTGCTTAGCTCCGACCATACACACTTCCATTCTTGTAAACATTGATGTGCTCTAGAGCATTCATGATATTTTAGTTTGTCTAAAAATCTTTAATGGATTGTTTATCTTCTCCATCCGTTTTATCGATCAGTTGTAGGAATGTTCACTGCAGATAATGAGCTTTAAAATATTATATTACACCTTGATTGGTTGGATTAACGAATTTGTATTCGGCGGCAGGAAAACCACTTCTACTGAAATGCATGTTATTAGCATGCGTTGGATGGCTTGGAACATTACCAATCAAAAGTAATGATTTCGGTTCTAGTTTTATAAATTCGCAATAGCGTTTAACAGACGGGCAAAAATGTTTAGTAAACCAATTCTGGAAAATTTTCATAGTAATCTAAAATTTCTTATTGAACTCCCAAATTACTCCTAAAGATGATTTTAAAATTGCTTTCATTGTTCTTGGTGTTTTGGAATGATAAACAAACAGTGGTTATAATCTAAAATCTCCATTAGCGTCACAACACAGTAGCAGAGTTAAACGATGTTTTACAGCTTTAAATCCTAATGCTAGCATTTCAGCAGCTGTTTTTATATCTCCACTTGCCGCTTCTCCAGTAATCTGCATGTTTTGAAGAGTGTTTCTGTTTTTAAATCGATGAAACAATACTCGTGTCGCCTATTTCATTCTGAATATGGTTAAAAATTGTTCTCGCTTATTCCATTATAATTGTTTGACATATGGCATATTGTATTCAACTTCATCGTCAATCCAGATGTAAAGATATTTTTTCATTATTAAATTAAAAATAATTAAGTAGTTTCAATGTCATAAAGCAATATAATATTTTTTAGGAATATTGTAACCGTAATTAGATAGAAGTAATTTAGTTTATACTCAACATCCGAAGAAGCCACTGTGTTGGCGAAACATGTCAGAATAATATAATTCAGTGAAAATCGTATAAAATTGTAGTATTATTTTAAAGTAATTTATAAAGGTTTTCTTTCATTATATTTTAGCAATATTTTTTATTAATTTTACCCACATATTCTAATGTACTCCTTTCTAGACCTGTTCTTTTTATATTATAAGGTGACTTGGTACCCTGAAATTATTTGGTGGCATATTGGACTCTGGCCGCAAAAATGTAATGATTTAAAATATTGCAGTTTGCGTCTTTTGTTGCCTAAGGTAAATTTTTGTGCATTGCCGTAGATTAAATTAGTATTTAATCGTAGATAGTAGGTCGTAGACATTCACGAACCTCGCTACAGTAAGCACCGAAGATGCCGAATACATGTTTTTCCATCCGTGAAACAGTACGCACATATATATATATATATATATATATATATATATATATATATATATATATATATATATATATATATATCTATATATATATATATATATATATATATATATATATATATATATATATATATATATATATATATATATTTATATATATATATATATATATATATATATATATATATATATATATATATATATATATATATATATATATATATATATATATATATATATATATATATATATATATATATATATATATATATATATATATATATATATATATCATCATCATCATTCAGCCACTGTCGATCCACTGCAGGATGAAGGCCTCCCCAGCACGCTTCCAATTCGCAAGGTCATGAGCTTTCCTCTGCCATTCGGGTCCAATATACTTGACGATGGCATCCGTCCATCGTGTTTTCGGCTTTCTTCGCGGGCGTTTATGATCAAGCGGTATCCATTCCCGAATTGCTTTGGTCCATCTGTCGTCGCATCGCATCGCTACATGACCTGCCCACTTCCATTTCAATTCTTCCGCCTTTCCAATGATGTCACATACCTTCGTTTGTTCTCTGATCCATATGCAGGTCTTTCTGTCCCGTTTTGTAATGCCAAGCATACACCTTTCCCTTCCCCTCTGTGCAACCCGAAGCTTTTGAACTGATTGTGATGTGAGTGTCCATGTTTCACTTCCATATGTCAAAACAGGCAGCAGGCACTGATTAGAAACCTTTCTCTTCAGACAAAGTGGCAGTTTGCTCTTAAATACTATATTGAACTGTCTAAATGCCTGCCAGCCGCACTTAACCCGCCGTTCCACCTCCCCAGCGGTATCACCTTGCATTGAAATCCTTTGCCCAAGATATATGTAGTGGTCCACAACCTCTAAATCACTTCCTAGAATAGAAATTCTCTTGTTGACAGGAAATTTGTGAAACATGAACTGATTCTTTTTTAACTTTATTTTCAAACCAAATGATTCTCCCGCCCTTTGCAGCTCTCGTATGTGTTCTTGTAGCTCATCTGGGTCTTATGAAAGGAGAACGATATCATCCGCGAATCTAAGATGGCTTAGATATGTACCATTGATTTTTATTCCCTGCTGTTCCTAATCCAAATTACGAAATACCTCTTCAAGGCAGGCTGAGAAAAGAACAGGCGATATTGAGTCACCCTGCCGTACACCACGTTCTACGTTGATTTTAACTTCAAAGTCATCCATGTGAACTGTAGCTGAAGCTTACTCATAGTTGGATCTGAGTAGGTTCACATAGGCTCTGTATTTCCCTTGGTTAAGCAATGCATCCATTATGGCCTGCGTTGATACTGAATCAAATGCCTTTTCATAGTCAATAAAAGCCAAGCACAGTAGCATGGTGTATTCATTGTGCCCTTCTATGGTCTGTTGGACAACCTGGATATGGTCCATTGTACTGAATCCACTTCTGAATCCTGCCTGCTCTCTTGGTTGTGCGTCATTCAGTGTTCTCAATATTCTTTCAGATTTTATCTTAGTGAAAACTTTATACATAACTGATAGGAGGCTTATTGGGCGATAGTTTTGCATTGCCTATGTTGCTTTCTTATGAAAAATAATTACTTTAGCATTCTGCCATAGACTGGGTATATTTTAATCTTTGAGGCATTTTGAATACAATTTTCCCAGTATTTTATGTAGAGTTCGACCACCAGCCTTCAACATTTCAACCGTTACATTGTCCTTTCCTGGAGTCTTTCCATTCTTCATCGCTTTTATGGCGTTTGTCACTTCTTCCAACAGGATATCTGGCATTTGCTTTTCCGTGGGCATTGCTCTCTTTAATTGGTTCTGATTTTCATATAACTTTGAATAGACTCTTCTGTTCTCTCTCCCTACTGTGCCATCCTCACGCATTAAGGCAAACCAAACATTTGCGTTCTTTTCTTTATCAGCTTATGTTTGGCTTTGTTTATTCCTTTGTTTTCTTCTAGTGTTTTTGCACTAGCTGCATGTTGAACCAACGCGTTTCCTGTCGAATACTTTTTCTTATAGTTTTGAAAAGCTCAACGTACTCGACCCTGTCAAAGGGACTGTCTGCATTCTTCATTGTCCTCCGTTTCTTCATTAAATCGATGGTTTCATTGGAGATATTTGACTGTTTAAAACTTGTTTCTGCTGGTGCAGCAGCCATTTCAACCACATTTTCGATGATTCTTTCATACTGATCTGTTATTTCCATCTCTTCTGGTTCTTGCAACACAGCAAAGCGGTTCGACAAGGCAATCTCAAAATCGTCTCTCTCCCTCTATATATATATATATATATATATATATATATATATATATATATATATATATATATATATATATATATATATGTATATATATATATATATATATATATATATATATATATATATATATATATATATATATATATATATATATATATATAGTTTTGCCTTTTTCAATATTCTGCTCGTTTTTCATGCAAAGCTTAGTTCAAATCAATTATTGGTTGTCAGTAAAGTTCATTATTAACGGTTTCGCCAGGTTTTAGCAGCTCATAATAGATCACACCCTTCTGATCCCACCAAACACAGAGCACAGTCTTCCGTCCATAGCGATTTGGTCTTGCAATCGATGTCAATGGTTCGCCTGGAGTTATCTATGACCTTTTATTCTTAGGATTCTCATAATATATCCACTTTTCATTGCCAATCACAATTCTGTGGAGAACTAGCTTTCTTTTATACCTGGCGAGCAGCATTTCCCAAGTGGTTTTTCGGTTTTCCTGCTGCTTTTCCTTTAGTTCATGTGGAACCCATTTTCTCATGTTCTGGATCTTTCTCATGACTTTCAAACGTATAGAGACTGCTTCTCGTGTCACATTTAATTGATCCGCGAGTTGTTGTTGCGTCATCCTCATACAATAAGTCTTGCAATTCGCTGCCTTCAAACTTTTTCGGTGGTCTTCCACATTCTTCGTTTCTCACGTCAAAATTGCCACTTATAAATTTTTTAAACTTGGGAAAGCACTGTGATTTACCAAGAGGATGCTCACCGTAAGCATTTGAACTTCGACAAGCATTTAATGCGATTCTGGAGAAGTTTTTTTCAAATGGTAACAGAAAATCAATGATGTCCGCAAATCGTAGTTTCCAGGCACAAAATTCGACATGTTCAATACTATTACAAACTATGCTGTTGTATGAAACTTGTACTGTTGTAAGTTGAAAATCTTTGTTTGATGTCAACAAGCAAATGGCGCGAATGACGTGATTTGACGGTAACTACATTGACAGCTATGGCCATCTATGTGCAAATTCCGGTTTCATATTTACTGAGCTGGTACTACATATATATATCACATATATATATGTAGCTACATCATATATATATGTAGCTACTACATATATATATCAAGGCCCAAAAGGCATAGGGGTACACCAGTGTTGAATGGATAGCGATATAGAGTTCACGTCCCGGCAAAGTTACTTTCGATAAAAGACACCCGCCACCTTGACTGACAATTATTTGACGTCTAGAGTTAAAAAAAATCACTTAAAAACAGGCATCATTTTTCAATTTAAATACAGTCCACACTCAATCATTTTTTGATCCTTGGAACCGAATCATACATTTGTGCTAACGAGTATCAAAACACATATTCAATAACTATCAAAAACATTTTCAGAAACAATTAATTTTGTAAGTACTCATTTTATTTAATCCCAATTGCTTCAAAATATAAATATAATTTATTAATACTTTTCATCCATATACTTATGCGACTGTACTTAATTTCACCTTTAGTTCTATTTCGATATACTTATTGCTTTTAAGTAATTCTCTATAATTTAGATCTAGTGTTGTTTTAGATATATTTCTAGATAATGAGTTATAGATTTTGGGCGTGGGCTTAGTAGTCCCACCCTGATGATTTTTTATATTTTTTTGAAATGAAAATTTCCTTAGCCGCGTTGAGCGATTTTCGGTAGGGGTAAAACTTATGGGTTCGCGTCACCGACATGCTAGTGACGAGATTATTTAAAATAATTTGGTGCTAGTGTTGCGCCAGACTGGCGACACCAATTGTGTTTTAAATCTGTTTTAATGTGTTTTAAAATAATAGCATTAAATTATTATAATTAAAAATATAAATATTAAATTAATATAAATATTAATTTATTAAAATATTATAATTAATTATTTGTATTATTTATTATTATTATTTATTAAAAACAAAGCATTTATTTTCAAATATTTCCAATATTCATACCATAATTAATTTAAAAATTAAAAAAAAACAGATATTCCAAAGTTTCAAGTTTTCACTTCTATCGGCATCCCCATGACTGTCTACCTGTTTTTTATTCAATTCTACAATGTCCCCTTCAACGCCACAGGTCTCATTACTTTATTTTTTAGCACGCTTGGGTTGGAGGCTAAAATTGAGGATGTCAAGGCTCACTAACGGGCTGTAGCAAGAAGAAATATTATAGATTATTGTAATTTTAATAATTTTTCTAATATGTCCGATTTTTTTTATTTTACATTGCTTTCATGAGTTCAATGTATAAAGTAAATTGAAAACATGTGCCACGTCTGTCGGCCTATTACACCGGGGAACAGCAATTTTGTTGACTTGGATCTGTGACTTGTTTTTGACTAATTTTTCATCTCTGAATACAAAAATATTCAGAGTTTTTCTCTATTACGTCAAGTTCTTAAGCTACAGCATACCCCTCATTTTACTTTAAAAGTGTACATACAAAAGGAAATAAGGTGAGATTTGACCAAATAGATTAGAATATTTTATTCATACAGAGGTTAACATATTATTAAAAGTTAAATTGTGTTTATACAAAAAATAAATAAAAGATATTATGGTAAACATTTCTTCTTATAGCTTCTCCTGGAGTGTTCAGTTTGTGGACATTCCCGCTTGATGCTCCAACAGTAGTCAGCCATCATACTGACATCCCATCTTGATACCGAGCTTTCATAACCTTTAGATCTTGGTGGAATCGCTCGCCCTGTTCATCACTAACAGCACCAATATTTTCTGGGAAGTTAGCAAGATGACTATGTAAGAAATATAGTTTGATGCTCATGTTGCAACCAAGCTTTTTAAAGCTCTCCAATTTCGATGTAATTCGGGGCTCGTGTATTTCCAAGAAAGTCTTTAACAATATTTTTAAAAGCCAACTAAGCATTCGTTTCAAGTTCGGTCATTGTTTCAGTGAAATTTTCATCTTTAACGAATTACCGAATTGCCGACCATGAAACACATCAACCTTTATCTCTTCATATGACAGGCTAGGGAATGCCGAAATGATATACTTAAAGCAGTCTCCTTCAATTGACAAAGCTTTAACAAATTGTTTCATGAGACCTAGTTTTATATGCAAAGACGGAAATACAATGTTTTTTCTGTCGACAAGTGGCTGATTTAAAATGTTTGGATCATCAGGTCTTAGGTCAGATCTTGGCGGCCAGTTCTATTGAACCCAATGCTTCTCACGAGCTCTGCTGTCCCACATGCACAAAAATAGGGATACTTGGTATACCCGCGTTGCTGGCCAAGAAGGAAACAGACCATTTTAAGGTCAACACAGATGATCCATTTGTGCATGTTATATTGCAACAAGTCAATGACTTTCTTTATGTCGCCATATTCTTCACTCAAAGAAACCGAATGACCTATTGGGACTGAACCGTATAAATTTCCATTATGTAGGAGAACACACTTCAGGCTACGCTTTGAGCTGTCTATAAACAATCGCCATTCAGTTGCGTTATAGTTAGAAATGGCCAATTCTTTCATTAAACCTTCTACGTTCTGGCAATATACAAACCCGTCATTATTTCTGAAGTACTACCTAAATTCACTTTCTCTGGATCGATAATAAGTGACTTTAGCTCCTTTGTCAAGCAAATTTTTTTCGTGCAGTCTTGATGCTAATAATTCCGATGCTTTTTTGGATAGTCCCAAATATCGTGCCAAATCGTGAAATTCATGTTGATTGAATCCTTTACGAACAGAATCATTGGAAACTTTGAATTCTTCGTCGGTGGAGTCACTTCGATCTTCACTTGATTCACATTCTTGTATTTCTAAAGAAGGTAATTCTTAAAAAACTGGCACTGGAATTTCAGCTGAATGAGGCACAGGGCGTATAGCTGACGGTAAACTAGGGTACTCAAGTTTATGTTTGTTTTTCTTGTTGAATCCTGATGTCTTCACTATGCAAAAGTAGCAATCACTTAAGTGATCTTTGGGCTCTCGCCAAACCATTGGTATACCAAACGAAAGTTTATTACGTGTTCTCTTCGTCCACATTCGTAAACTCTCTACACACTGCTTGCACACTTTATGAGGGGCCCATGATTTATCTTAGTCACCTATTTTCACTTTAAAATAAGCAAAATAGGCTTGCCTGACAAATGTACTAATATTAGTCCGTTGAATGGGGATGGTAAAACTGCCACGTATATAACAAAATGAATCAGTGCTGTTTAAGCACTTAGGACGAGAACTACCAGAGGCAGACAAAACGAAAATCTGTAGTTGTGTATGTATACTTTGACTTCACTATATCAGAGCGACACAGACCCGCGTACTTTAGCATCTCATGCGTAACTGACCGAACTAGTTTTGGATGACGCAACGTCACTCATGCCCCCACTCCTAGGTCGAAGAAGGTTTGCCGGTAGGAGAGCAGTAGTGACTTCTGTGATTCGCCAAGCTTAGTCGGATGCGCAACAACTGTAGAGAAAAAACTTGACGTGATAGAAAAAAACTAAATAAAGTTTTGGAATTAGCATGTCAATTTACGTATAAAACAGCTTAAATATCGAACTCAACATAAATTATTTTTCAAATTGTTCCCCAGTGTTATAGACAATGATATCATATATTGACGTCTTCCAATGTGGAGTAGAAGCTACAAAATTGGTTACGAGAGCTTGATTCTTCTCAGACGATACATAATGTAGTATTAATTAAATATTATTGTCGTGTGGTATTAATTTATACATCTATGAATATATCTTTTAAAAGTTGCCTGGGCAACTTTTTATAGTTTATTTCAACAAGTCAAGTTTATATCAACAAAAGCAATTTGTTGATATAAACTTTTTACCGTTACATATAGCAAGACGGCATATGCGTGCAGGGACCATGCAAAAAGTCAATTAATGGCAAATAAAACACCGATCAAATCTGTGGGCGATCAACAAAACAGGACTGTGTTCGAGACTTGGCATTATATTCCAGACACATTGTCAGCATGTGGTTTTATACGCATCAGTTTTGATCTAAAGGACTTTGATTCAGTACAATATATTATTCTGCCTGTAGGAACAATAGAGAAAAATATCCTTCATTGGAATGTATAGGGTTTATTATGTAAATCTGTGTCTCAATAGTCTTGCAAATCATCAAAAAAAGTTAATGTTAGTTTACCGTTTTTCATATTATTCTTTCCATGATTACTTAAAAATCGTTAAGTGTTGAATGCTTAACACCAGAGCAATGTTTGTAAATTGTCGAAAGTTATTATCGAAATCAGTGTTCTGTGCGTCAAACTTATAGAGCACTTCGTGAATTTGAACTTCGTAATGTATTCGCCGAATTATCGACAAATTCTGAAAGCATTTCACACTGTTCGATATTAAAACAAAAACAAGACAAAAAACTGTGCGTTCTAAAGAAAATATTGCCGCTGCTGCTGGTAGTGTTCATGAAGATCCAAATCTATCAATTCGTCGCCATTCGTAGGAGTTGGACTTTGTTATTCGACTACGGGGATTAGTTAATTCCGAATTTAAATGATACTGATCTGGAGGAGATGTGGTTCCAACAGTACGGCTCCACATGTCATATAGCTAACGCAACAATCGATTTATTGATAGAAAATTTCGGTAAAAAAATTGTTTCGAGGAATAGACCTGTTAATTGGCCTCCAAGGTCATCACCATCACCAAAAAATCACCCTATACACCCAATTATATTCAGAAACCAAAAATTCTATAAATTTAAATATAGTACAAAATAAAAATTAATTTAAAAAAAGGTTAATATTAGTTGACCGTTTTTCACATTACTTCTTCCATAGTTATTTAAAGATCGTAAAGTGTTGAACCAAAAATACATTTTAGAACGTAGTTGAAAAATAAGTGAACAACGGCGGCTGTTTACAGTCACTAAACGATAATTAAATGTTCTATGTAAAAGCTCGACCAGTCGTTGGGATAATGTCCAGTGCCTTGTGCTGGCCTGGCGATTGTATATTAAATCATCTAAGAGAAAATAGAAATAAAATGTTCTTGTGATGAGCAATGGTGGGAAAAACTCGCGCTGTATATTCTCAGTATACCGTTGTTATATAATGGCATGTGTTTAATAGATAACAAATCTTTTTGACCACAATGAGATTAAGAACGAAATTATAAGATTATTTATTTGGGGAGATTATTTTGTGTCCGGTTTTGGCTTGTTCTTTTTAAATAATCTCGAAATAACATATAATCAAGGAAAAAATTGTTTCTTAAAACGTTATTTCATAAAAATTATTATAATATCTAATGATATGTTATTTTTTATGCTTCAATTCACCTATTAGATTTACATGTGGATTTTTTAATTTTCTATTATTTCTCAATGTATTTAGTGTATTATTTTTCGTAATTTAGAAATTCAGTAATAGGTATATTGTTTTTTTAAGATAATAATAGAATAACTAGATATACTGAATCATCTACATTTTTATAAAACTTTGTATTTAACCCGATGGAGTCTGGTGAGCATACTGATGCTAGTAAAGAGGTGACTGTCACCAGTTGGTTCATTTGGCTTCTTTTCCTAATTTTCCGGATATAAAATAACCAAAGTGCCATTAATATTCAATTTGGCTGCGTATGCTCATTGTGGGGGAGAGTGGGGGAAACACGAATACCTAAGGGAAAACTTAAATATGACAGCGGAATTACGATATAGAGTTTCATTTATTGCTTCTTAATTAAGTTTAACTATCCATCTGACTACTTCAGAAATCAACATTAACAATTTTTTAGTAAAATGTAACATTAAGGAGAAAAAACAAAACTCTTAGTGCTATCACACTGACGAATGTCGGGTAAACCTGAACTAATATTAAACTTATAATTAGTCTTAATTACGACAGTGATTACATTTATAACCCGTCGATGTTTATTGTCCATTTGTATATTTCTCATGAGCCCAATTTTCACATAGGCAGTACATAATCCAGTCTTCATCGGGGGGTGGGGGCTTTTATATTATTCATCACAGAAAACACAATAACAGTCTTAATTTTTGTTCTTTTCTTTTTTCTTGTCTTGGCCAGAATGTTTAAAGTCTTTAATATTCATGAAATTTTTCAGTATTTTTCTAGTTTCTTTCTTTTGTTCGTTTCTTATTTTCCTTTTCTTCTAGTTGATCTTTTACAGGTGTGCTTGTTAAAGTAATCGATTTTTTCTTTCTAATGTTGCGCTTGCATGTTTTTAGAGGAATAATAGGCAATTCAACGATTTCGGATAGAGAAGCTGACAGCGTGCTCCCTCATCTTTTCAGTTGCAACTAAATTGTCATGTCCACAAGCACTATGCATTGTTGAACCACAATTTTGTACCAAGGAATGATAAGCAGAAGTATTAAGCGGTTGTGTGTCACTTGATTGGAAATGGACAACACGTGCATCAGAAGCTTGGGCATCGAAAGCTTGTGCAGCTGCAGATATATCAGAAGTTTTTTCAACAGTTTGTTCGCCACAATCATGTAAAACAGAATTGTGAATCGGGAGCTTGTTGATCAACAGTTACCACTGCGACAGTGTTGACATTGGTAGTTGATTATTTGGAGGTTGGACATCGGTTTTACTGTTTTGTGTTTGATTTCTTTTTGCTTGTAATGTAGTATTCTGGAAAATGTATAGCTGAATCGTATCAATTTCAATTGAGCGTAAGGAATATATTCCTGCAGATCTAAAGCCATTTGCTGCCTTTTCAAGATTACTGCACCGGTTAAAAGCATTTGTAAATAATTCAACTATGTCGTATTGCGTGATGGGCTTTCCAAATCGATCTGACATATAATTCTCACATCCTTGATTATATACACTCTTGAGTGGCACAAAAAATGTCAAATCTAAAGGCTGGAGTTTATGTGAGGTATGTTGTGGCAGGATCAACACAATGATTCCATAGTTTCTGCAAAGTGTGTATGCCCAAGTCTGACATGACTCTCATCATTGTCTAAAATTAGCAGTATTGGATTTTCTTTTAAAGGCTTTGCAAAAGAAATGAAGTGGTATAACCAGTCAGTAAATAAGGTTATCCGTCCAGAGTCCGATACAGATCCAAGCATGTTAGAGTTACTGTCTTTTAATAATAAAGCATTCATTCGCTTTCACTTAAACATAAAAAATGGAGGAATATATTGGCCAGTCGCACTAAATGCACAAATAAGTGTAGTTTTAAATCCTCTTTAGGCCCTTGTTGCCTTGTCCACTTGTTTTTCACCTTTTGCTGCCAATATTTTCGAATTTCTTTCAACAGTTGATATACCTGTTTCATCAACTTTAAATATTTTATCAAATTGAATATGATATTTTTTTGTATGACCTTCAAATTATTATAGAATATTTTAACGTCAGCTTCAAAGATATTCTGGAATATTTTTTCATAAAATTATAATACCAGTCTTTCCCGGCTAGTTGTTAACTTCCGTTCTGTAAATTGGAAAGCTATTTGGCGAAGTTTTTTTTATCGATAATTTTTTGCCATAGTTTTTTGCGTTTTATAATGTAATCATCGAGTTCTGATTCTTGCGCGTCTGAAAATAATGGTTTTCTACCAGTTCTGGGTTGTTTTATAACAGTGCTCTTCAAATGGTCAAAAATTGTAGTTTATTTGCAAAAGACTCATTTTTTGGTATTGTCATAGTCAATACGTTTTTCTGTTTTTTTGATGTAATTACGAGGCATCTAAAACAATTATAAGAAAAAAATTTATGAAACGACGAACTAACGAAAGAGGGTCCAACGCTCGAGATTACCTGACATGGTTTGTTCGCTATTGGCTCGCAGAATCGAGACAATTAAAACAACAAACATTATTTTAGGTTATATTATATTTGTCGTTAGCGTCACTGCCATTAGAATCATTTATTTATGAGTAGTCCAATATATCAACGTTATATTACTACTGTTAATAGAAACCAAGCTACATTTATGAAAAAACCAAGTTACATTTATGAAAAAATTACATCGAAAACACACAAAAATTGAAATATTCATACCTTCACTCGTGCGTGCATCTGTTCCTCCCATGTTGTTGTCTGACATTACAGATGCCATGATATTTTAGATGGCGGTAATCCAAATACTGGCATATCTTTCTAACATATTAGAACGTGTTTCGTGCTTCCCCCACTCTCCCCAACAGCATTAAAATATCTACCTATCAGCTATTGTTTGGGAAATTTTCGCGATTTTAAGTATATTTGCTATTACATATTGCGGATGATGTTATACCTTTCTATACTGTCCCAATTCAAATGAAGGTAAACTTTCTACAAGACGACTTAGTCCCCCTTTGTATTAATACTTTTATGCCCCCATAAGAAATTTGTCGATTGCTATTAAGCCATTTGAAGAATCATCTAGTCTTATATAGGAATACACATTTTAATGATAAAATTTGGATCACAATTTATTAGAGTCTATACGACTTGACCATAGTTATCATCTTAAGTATAAAAAACATAAGTCCGTTACATTATTACCAAAAATAATATTGGTTGTCCAATAAGAGTTTCAGGATTAAAAAAAGTAATATAATTTATTATAAAATAAGGCACTATAATATTTATCATTAGGAGTAATATGAGTTCCATCATAATGTTCAGAATTTTCATCGGCTCAAATCCTGCAGCTATATTTATTCACAAGCTCACAAGCCTTTAAACCAGAAGTGCACTTCGTTAGCAAAGATAATATTTTCCCCAAAGACGAGGTCACCTTCTTCGACTGGTCTAGAGCCCAATTTAGGGAATGTTCGACGCAGATGACGCACATAATGTCATTATTTGTTCTTCAAGGAAAAATAAAAATAACTGTATTATCACTTGCAATATTGAGCCAATTTAAGGACAATCCTTTATAAAGGGTTATCAAATAAGAGCTATATATTTTTAATTTGGAATAAAAATATACCGATATAAGATATCAACGTGATTTTTTTTATTTTCAATATTGGTTCATGCCTTTTTTTATATACAAATAATTTCATGTAATTAACCGCCTCTAGATTAAAAAAAAAAAAACTTTATTCTGGAATACTAGTTTTCACTTTTACGCTTTACGCCACATAAATCGGCATTTATTTCACCAATCACACGAATAATGTTGATTTTAAGGTCATTGAGTGTTTGTGGTTTATTAATGTAAAGTAATAATTTTACATAATCTCAGAGAAAAAAGTTCAATTGAGTTGTATCGCATCATTTCTTGAGATTACATGATCATTGAATTTTTTTCTAAATAAATTGATTATTTCATGAGATGTATGGCATGTTACACCGTCTTGTTAAAACCATATATAGCCCAGATCGAAATCATCTAATTCATGGCATAAAAATCAGTAATAACATTTCTGTAGCGTTCTCTATTGACAGTAACTGCATTTCCAATGTCGTTTTCAAATAAGTACTACAATAATACGTACAATTATTACTTTTTGTATGTGGGTTTGCTTCACTCCAAATATGACAACTTTGCTTATTTACATAGCCATTTAACCAAAAATGAGCTTCATCGCTGAAGATGATTCTTTCATGAAATGGAAAATGGGTCTGTTTCAAGTTGCTCTAAAGCCCGATCTGCAAAATTTCTATGTAACAAATGGCCATTTGGTTTATGTTCTTGGTTTGTCTAAATTTTATACAGCTTGAAATACAAATCTTTATGACGAATATTCCATGTAGTACCATAAGAAAGCTGAAGTTCTTGAGAACGATGTGTAATTGATTGTTTTGGATTTTCATTCCCACTTTGGTTCACAGCATCCATGTTTTCAGCAATACCTTTAAGAATTTGATGGATTTAATTCTTAACACTACAAGCACTACCATTTGATTCGAATTTTTGAATTAAGAATAGTAAGCTCTGTAGGTTGATTATTTTGACCATAAATCACGTGACGGTGCACAACGTGGCCCGAGTCGATGTGCAATTGTATATCTTTTCATGATGATTTGTCAACCAATACTAAAGGAATATGTCAATTTTGGCGGGAATACGAAAAAAATGGCTGTTATGACATTTTACAAAAATATATGGTGCTAGTGGATGTTTAGGACCTGACATTTTTGCATGTGCCAATCCTTCATACCTCGATCAACTGAGTTATATGTTTAATATATTTCACTAATGCTCTATTATTAACAATGAGTGATGTATTGAATTTTTTAAAAACTTGGATGAATTGTTTTTTTATATATCTATATAGAGCCAAGGAAATACCAGGTATGAAAATATGAAATCGGATTTTTTTTATAGAAAATACACTTTTATTGTATTAGAATGTTTGTTGTACAAAGATTTTCAACTCACAACCATACAAGTTTCATACAACAGCATAGTTTGTAATAGCGTTGAACATGCCGAATTTTGTGCTTGGAAACTGTGATTTGCGGACAGCATTGATTTTCTGTTAGCATTTGAAGAAACCTGCTGCAGAATTACATTGAATGCTTATCGAAGTTTACGGTGAACATGCTCTTGGTAAACCACAGTGCTTTGAGTGGTTTAAAATTCAAAAGTGACGATTTTGACGTGAGAACCGAAGAACGTGGAAGACCACCGAAAAAGTTTGAAGAGAGCGAATTGCAAGCATTGTTGGATGAGGATGACGCTCAAAGGTAACAACACGGGTCGCGGATCAACTAAATGTAACGAGAAGCCGTCTCTAAACGTTCGAAAGTCATGGGAAACATCCAAATGATGAGAAAATGAGTTCCACATGGACTGAATGAAAGATCGCAGGACAACAGAAAAACCACTTGCGAAATGCTGCTCACCAGATACAAAGAAAGTCATTTCTCCATAGAATTGTGACTGGCGATGAAAATTGGATATATTTTGAGAATCCTAAGCGTAAAAGATCATGAATAACTCCAGGCGAACCATCGACATCCACCGCATGGTCAAATCGCTATGGACGGAAGACAATGCTCTATATTTGGTGGGATCAGAAGGGTGTGATCTATTTTGAGCTGCTAAAACCTGACAAAACCATTACTATTGAACGCTATCGACAACAAATGATCGATTTGAATCAAGTTTTGCGTGAAAATGACCAGAATATCAAAAAAGGTAACACAAAGTGATATTGCTTCATGATAATGCACCATCACACACAGCAATATTGGTCAACGAAGAGATTGACATGTTTAATTGGGAAACACTTTCGCATGCGGCTTACTCACCAGACTTGGTTCTGCAGCGATAGGACAAAGAATTACTGAGTCCGCTTATTCACTTCTTACGAAAATATACGAAAATGACTCAAAAGAGCAACATTTTTTTTCGCATGGCATGCACAAATTATCAAACATCAACAAATATATCAAACAAATTATAAACATTCTCATACAATAAAAGTGTATTTTCTATAAAAAAAATCCGATTTTATATTTTCATACCTGGTATTTCCTTGGCTCTATATAGATATATAAAAAAAAAACAAAAACAACAATTCTTCCAAATTTTTAAAAAATTCAATACATCACTCATTGTTATATATTACACATATAACTCAGTTGATCGAGGTATGAAGGATTGGCACATGCAAAAATGTCAGATCCTAAACATCCACTAGTACCTTATATTTTTGTAAAATGTCATAGCAGCCATTTTTTTCTTATTCCCGCCAAAATTGACATATTCCTTTAGTATTGGTTGACAAATCATCATGAAAAGATATACAATTGCACATCGACTCGGACTACGTTGCGTATCGTTACGTGATTTATGGCCAAAATAATCAACCTACAGAGCTTACTATTCTTAATTCAAAAATTCGAATCAAATGGTAGTGTTTGTAGTGTTAAGAATTAAATCCATCAAATTCTTAAACGTATTGCTGATAACATGGATGCTGTGAACCAAAGTGTGAATGAAAATCCAAAACAATCAATTATACGTCGTTCTCAAGAACTTCGGCTTTCTTGTGGTACTACATGGAATATTCGTCATAAAGATTTGTATTTTAAGCTGTATAAAATTTAGTTAAACCAATAACATAAACCAAATGACCGTTTGTTATATAGAAAATTTGCAGATCGGGCTTTAGAGCAACTTGAAACAGATCCATTTTCCATTTCATGTAAGAATCATCTTCAGCGATGAAGCTCATTTTTGGTTAAATGGCTATGTAAATAAGCAAAGTTGTTATATTTGGAGTGAAGCAAACCCACATACTGTTTTTGAAACACTTTTAATCTAGAAAAAGTAATAATTGTACGTATTATTGTAGTACTTATTTGAAAACGATAATGGAAATGCAGTTACTGTCAATAGAGAACGCTACTGAAACATTATTACTGATTTTTGGGCAATACTGGGCAATATATGGTTTTAACGAGATGGTGTAACATGCCATACATCTCATGAAATAATCAATTTATTGAGAAAAAAATTCAATGATCATGTAATCTCAAGAAATGATGCGATACAACTCAATTGAACTTTTTTCTCTGAGATTATGTAAAATTATTAGTTTACATCAATAAACCACAAACACTCAATGACCTTAAAATCAACATTATTCGTGGGATTGGTGAAATAAATGCCGATTTATGTAGCGTAAAGTGTAAAAGTGATGAAAAAGTAGTATTCCAGAATAAAGTTTTTTTTTTAATCTAGAGGCGGTTAATTACATGAAATTATTTGTATATAAAAAAGGCATGAACCAATATTGAAAATAAAAAAAATCACGTTGATATCTTATATCGGTATGTTTTTTTTCCAAATTAAAAATATATAGCTCGTATTTGATAATCCTGTATAAAGGATTGTCCTTAAATTGGCTTTAAATTGGCTCAATATTGCAAGTGATAATACAGTTATTTTTATTTTTTCTTGGAGAACAAATAATGACATTATGTGTATCATCTGCGTCGAACATTCCCTAAATTGGGCTCTAGAGCAGTCGATGAAAGTGACCTCGTCATTGGGGAAAATATTATCTTTGCTAATGAAGTGCACTTCTGGTTTAATAGATTTGTGAATAAATATAGCTGCAGATCCATCGTGATTCGTAGATATGTATGATCAAGCGGTATCCATCCCAGGATTGCTTTGGTTCATATGTTGTCACATCGCCTCCGCTATATGGCCTGCCCACATCCATTTCAATTCCTTCACCTTTCCAATAATGTTACGCACTTTCGTCTGTTTTCTGCAAGCATACGCGTTTCCATTCCCCTCTATGCTACCCGAAGTTTTTGGACTGATTGTGATACGAGTGCTCATGTTTCACTTCCATGTATCACAGCAACTTTGTGTGCAACAGCGTGCTTCCGTGTATAACAGGCAGCACGCACTGATTAAAAACTTTTCTCTTCCGACAAAGTGGGAGTTTGTCCTTAAACTTTATGTTGGGCCTACGAGCCACATTTAAAACGCCTTTCCACTTCCTCGGCACTATCACCCGATATAGAAAATATTTGCCCAAGGTATGTATATGTAGTGGTCCAGAACCTCTAAATCGCTTCCCAAAATAGATATTCTTCTTCTGTTTTCAGCAAATTTGTTGAATATAACCTGACAATTTTTCAGGTTTATTTTCAAGCCAAATGGTTCTCTCCTTCTTTGCAGCTCTTGTAAGTGTTTTTGTAGTTATCTAGCATCTGGGGCTTGTGAGAGAAATATGTACCATTGATATCCTATATATATATATATATATATATATATATATATATATATATATATATATATATATATATATATATATTTGTATATATATATTTGTAATGCATTATTTTAACCATTACATGGATTGTAGATATCGTTACAAACGTTTAATATTCTTCAAAAAAGTTGCCTTGGGCATCTATACATTTTTTCCAGTAGCTCTGTCATGCATGCCATGGTACGCGTCCTGGAAGGTTTGAACGGGGACATCGACAGGGTCTCTCGACACGGCGCCCTGGATGGCTTCAATCGATCCAAAACGGATTCCTTTCAGGGCGATCTTGATCCCCGAGACGAGCAAGAAGTCGATCGGCGCCATGCCAAGACTGTAGGGGGATTGCGGTAGCGTTGCCAAGTTGTGCGTCGCCAGGTGCTCACGGACGCGCAGAGCGGGATGACTTGGAACGTTGTCGTGGGGGAGCTCCTTTCTCACATGGACGACCCGTCTTTTGCAAGAGATTTATTCAGTTTCGAACAAAATTTTATTGCACAACGTTGCTCGAGTGACGATTCCATCGCGTTTCGTGACATAGGCAGTAACAACGATTCTGAAGCCCCAACTGTTCGGAACAGACTGGCGAAGTCACGCTTTGAAGCTGAGAGTCCCCAGCCATCCCTTACATTAGAGGGCCAATGTTTCGTCTGTTGGTGGGTAGACTTATCAGGGTACCGACATATCTGTCGTCAAGAATAGGGAGTCCCTTTTCACAATCAAACAATCTCTGGGACATCTCGTCGGATGTATATATATATATATATATATATATATATATATATATATATATATATATATATATATATATATATATATATATACCTTTACATATACATATACATATGCATATACATATACATATACATATACATATACATTTATATATACATATACATATAGGATTCTCAAACAGAATTCTGAATAAATACATAAACTTCTTTCGGGAGAGAAACATAGAGAAACTTCTAAAATTACTATGAGTTTCATTCGATCTCTACTACCTATCAGTGATTTTCCAATCCAAATTTTGAATGTGATTATATTCATGACCATGTATGTTATTGATAACCCCTTTCAAACATAACTCTATCGACCATGGTAAAATATCCAGGTCCATAGGAAAATCAGGTCGTAAACATCCAACGATAGGTCCAAATCAGTTATACTAAATACTTTGTTCAATATCTTTTTGTAGATTATATAACAGTACTCTTCAGTTCTTTAATAACAACATTGTTAGATATTATTATAGACCGGAAACGTTAGACCGCTAGGAATTTACTTAGCTACTTAAGAAGTTTGTTAACGAAAAATTTTCATTATTCCGTCAATAAGTCCAGGTGAGTTTATTCAGGAGGCCCTTGCGAAAAATAAGGAATAACAAAAATTAGATTAAATTATTAAAATCACTCACTAACTTATATTTTGTGATAATTCGCTTCCAGTTTAACATTATTTTAGTTCAAATGATTATCTTTCGATTCAAATCACCGTATCGAATCATGTTAAACCCTCTAAAGTCATATTAAACTCCTTGTGATAAGAGAGGAAATGCATAAAAGCTGTATTATCTAATGCAACCAACAAACTGATTAGAAACTATACTGATGCAAACCAAACATCGATAATGTCTTTAAATTAAAGAAATTAAGTTTATTCAGACCTAAATTGTCTATAATTTTATAACAGAAGTTTACCCATTATATTCAAGGATTATAATGCAGCAAACAAAAAACTTGAAACAGTTGTTTACTGAACAGTTGACTAGATGATAACTTTGGTTAAATTTGTTCAGCCGCTAGTCATAAACTGTTGACTCTTGAATTTGTTTCAATGAGTAGATATTTCGTTTTTTATTAATAGTTTAACTGACAAAAATAAAATGGACAATATATGATTCAACGAAGTTTTTTTACCAATAAAAGACATGTTTTATTAATAAAATCACCAATATTAGAACCTTCCATTAAGGAATGAACGTACCCAGGAGAAAGTATAATTCAATACGAATGAAGAAAAAACCCAAACAATAAAGTGTCATTATATAAAACTGAAAGCCTGGAGAGTTGCACGGTATTTAAGACAAGTGCATTTTAGAGAGCTTATTGACATCGTACTCGGACAATAATAAAAGGAAATATATTCATGCCGGCGGCCATGCAATACGCGAACAAATTACGATACAGATACAGTAGCACTCTGGTTGTGACGTGTATAGGCGGTACCTTAATTACTCACTTTATTTGTTAATAGATTATGTTGCGGATCAGTGACGGCGATAAAGGAATCGTGAAAATTATACTGGAATTAATATTAGAGGCTGATAAATAAGTGCTTGTTTTGATAATTGCTTGAAGCTAGTTTGATGTAGAACTTACGCTTGGTTTGCATTTTGAACAATCATGATTTCCATTCGATAATACAAATATATGTATAAAATATTCCAAAGAGTTAATTCAACTATTGTTCAAATCTTTTGGGGTTTGCGTAGACTTTTCGGGCCGATTCTAATACTTACTTCATATATTTTAAATATGCCAATAAGTTCGTTTGGTTTTTTAATGTGTAAACAGATTTTTTAATTAATTTTTTGAATTTATTTTGGAATTGATAATATTCGGTAGGAGAGGGGACTCGCCGCAGGTGTTTTGCCTCTCATTGCTCAAACAAATAAAACCAAAATTAAACTATTATTATGAGTAATTAGGCTGATTTAAATTAAAGGGGTAGTTAATAAACAAAATTGCCGATTATGGGTCTCAGAAAATCCCCGTAAATTACACCAGAAACCACTACACACTACAAAATAGGCAAACCTTCTAGAACGACTTTAAACGTGTATTCGTGAAAATGGTCAACAGTTGAATGAGACTCTCTTAGGATTGGAAACGGCATGTTACATTGATAATTAGGTTTTTTTTCCCCAAAAAATTAATATTAATGTCATGTTTCTTTAAAAAAGTACATTTCTCTGAACAATTTTGTATATTGACCATTGTTATCTATGACCTCTTACCATCTCTTTGGCAGCTACATTATATGTCGCGTTATAGAGTATCATATTAGTATCATATTAGTATCATATTATATTTCGAGTATCGAAGTACTTAATATTTGAAGCTTGTTAGGCCTGGTGATTATGGAGGAAAATGATATGATTCAGTGCAATTCATTCAGAAAAAGAAATATGATTCAGTGTTATTGTTGTGGAAAGCAACTTCCTTCCGATTTTCAAATTTTAACAATTTGAACAAATTACTTGATTCAATTGTATTAATTGCGAGCTATAACAGATAATAATTATATAACATCTTAATATAAAGAGCGTGCGGTTTGACTTCTGAGGTAGTTTTTGACGGCTCATTGCTATTGCATTTTTGCATTTCAAAAATTGGTCATTTTCTTGACTTTTCAGTAATGAAAGGCTATGGATTTGTGCGGAATACAAGAATTGCAGCCCAGTAAGAGCAGGTTGTTTTGTATGCTTCAATAAGATATATTAAACGCTGTATCGATCACCTGTGATGATGATTACTATTATTTTTAACGACATCCTTCAAAATACTTGAACATCTTTGAAATAATTGCGACCGGAGCTTAGCCTACATGCCACTAACTTTTAAAAGTCTAGTATTGAATTTAGGGTAGCTTTTGATATATATTGGATCTTTTTTTAATGTTTGCTCTTCGGGCTGAAATGGCCTATTTGGCCATTTGGCTTGATTTGGCTTGATTTTTTGTCTAAATTACGATCACCCAACGCAACGACGACGCACGTTGCTTAACTTCGGTGCAGCTATTCCGACACCCAGTGGATCATATTAATGGCATATCATTTTATGAACTTATTTACAATAGATCATAGTATGATGATAAGGCAAGTTATTTCCTTCCATTTTCATAGCTACTCAAAACACAACAACTGGTCTTTACCCAAAGTACACTCAAGAAGATTATGCAGAGTGAACGACACATTGATATGTTAAATATTTTCTTTGATTTAATCGTTTTATCATTATTTATTCGTTTAAGACCGTCTTGAATTATAAATATCTAGGTATTACCAGACGTTATCGAAATTTTGAGGTCTAAATTGTGGTAGAAGAAAATATTGCCGCTGTTTCTGCTAGTACTGATGAAGATCCAAATTTATCAATTCGTTGCCGTTTCCAGGAAGCTCTGCTTTATTATTCGAATACGTAGAATATTTAATTCCGAATTTCAATAGCATTGATCTGGAGGAAATATGGTTCCAACAGTACGGCTCCACATGTCATACAGCCAACACAGCAATCGATTTATTGGGAGAACAATTCGGTGACAAAATTATTTCGTGGAAGGGACCTGTTAATTGGCCACCAAGGGCATGTTATTTAACGCCTTTAGGTACATTTCTTTGGGGTGATATTAAATCTTTGGTCTATGGAGATAAACCAGCAACTATTGACACCTCGGAAGCTAACGTAACCCGGACACTTGTGGACATAAGACGCCGAACTTCCTGAAAAAGTGCTCGGAAATTGGATTGACAGAATCAGCTTTATCTGAAGTAGCCTGCGGACATTGGCCCGAATTAGATTTATTTGAATTTAAAGTTCGGACGCACTAAAAGAAATCACCATATATATTTCTCCGATGTTTGGATACAGTTAAATATTCTTTTATATAAAAATCTTTCGAGATTCATGTTAAATCATTTAGCTTTAAGAGATCTTGATTTACTAATCCATTCTTGAAATATCAAAGTTATTTAGGACCATAAAAATCGGGTTCAGTAGTTAGTAAATGATAATTGTTTATATTCTGTTATTCTGGCTTTTGTTATGTATTGAATTCTATAAATAAACGCCAGTGATAAAAAAGACGTTATTAAACGCTTGAGTTTCTTCTCTGAATATGTTCCAGTTAAATCGAAAGATGTAGCAGTTATTTAATTATTCTGTCTAGGTTATTTCATGAATATAAAACAGTAAATAAATTCTACGCTACTGACAAATATCTAATTGCAAAGCAAAACAGGTAGCTTGAAAGTTGTTAAATTGATGCTTTCTGTAGCTCAGGGCACGTAATTTAAAATCTGCAACAGATAGTGATTTTGTAAGAGATAAACATCAACTGATATATACAATGAAGGACTTATTTTCTGTCTCTGAGTACTCAGTTCACTCACATCACAGTTCACATAACTAAGATATTTGGAGAAATATATAACATTGCAACAAAACATGAATCGAAGCCAACTAATTATATAAAGCGAACGTTAAATTGTATAATAAATTAATATTAGTGTAAAACGTTTAATCCGTTTTATGTTATAAGCTTTTGAAATTGTGTTACATTTATGGCGGAAATTGTTCTGTACTAGAAAGCATTTTAATAATGTAGCACTTATTTTGAGAGAATATATATACTACTTAGAAAATATGTATGTCTATAGAATGGGGAGTTAAACACTGGTAAGATTACATAATCATCTGATTAAAAATTTGAATGATAAATATTAAATTGCTTAGGATCGAGTGGACTAATTTCGATAAATTTAATAGTATTAAATATTTCAATTACTTATTATAGACGCAGTACGACTTAAAGTTATTTTTTTTATGGATAAATTAATCACTTTTATCACATTAGCTTATATAATATAAATATTTGTAATTTTAATAACAATTGGAAAGAATTAACAAAACAAAAATTTCTAGCATTTGTATATAATAAATTTTATACGATATATATTTATATTTTTTTATACTATATATTTTTTGCATACGGTGAGGAGCTGTAAACTTTATAAAATACGGGAGAGTAGGCTCTCTTTCTACAGAGTTTGATTTTTTCGAATTTCAGACCAGTGCGTTTATTTCTCTCGTTATAAACTAAATAAGAGTTGTCTAATAAGAAGAATAATAGTGTAATAAGAAGAGTATCAGAACTTGAGGCATAATAGAAGGCAGAAAATGAGGCATAATAATAACTACAAGTTATCATAAGATAATTTAGATGTCTCCGTCAGTTTCCTCTGGTAGCATGTATTGTGGAGATTCAAGTTTTGATTCTTCTATCACACATATCTCGTGGAATACATGGTGGCCCGAATTTTTTATTTAAGGTTCATATTATCAACATTTGGGTCATATTTCTTTTAACCAGAGCTATAACAGCTCCACAAAAACTAATGTAAGTATATATAATATTGAAGCAAACATGAATAATGGAATTTTGGCAAATAGAATTAACATGCAAATTGTTTAATTGAAATCGAAACCGGAACAAAACAGTAAAATAGTCAGTCAGTCAGTAAAAATAGCAAGTTAAGGATTTAAAAAACTTTGACAGATGCAAGTGAGTTTTGGATACTAAACCAAAAATTAAAATTCAAAATATTAGTTATGGAAATGAAAATGGAAAAGAAGGATTGAGGAATTAAAGAGTTGACCGATGAAGAAATTCAGATATAACAACTAGATTGGGAGTGGAACCGATTCTCCAAAGGATTCAAGAAAGACAATTCGGTTAGTACGGTTACTTAGTAAAAATGAAGTAGGACAACGAGCGAGTTAGGTTCAAATAAAAAGTTGGAGAAATTATCAGGTCAAAAAGACTGACATGGAACGGGCAAGAAAACAAATAATGGATATAAAAGGATGTATTCATTTTAAATTCAAATAATGCAGCAACCAAATTAGATGCGTTGAAACTATTTATTTTATGTGAATTAACTTTCAAAGGCATTAATGTTTGAAAACAATTTCGGACAATGTCCGCCGCGGCTAGTTTTGACAAAGCGCATTCTGTCAATCTTATTTCCGATCACCTCCTCATGCCATTGGGGTCTTATGTCAGCAATTGATCGCGTTATGTTGATTTCTAAGGCGTCAATAGTTGCTGGTAATATAGCCCCAAAGATGATAATCTAATGGCGTTAAATCAGATGAGCTTGGTGGGCAATTAACTGGTTCGTTCCTCGAAATAATTTTCTCACCGAACTGTTGTCATTGTTGTGTTGGCTGTAGGATATGTGGAGCCGTCCTGTTAGAACCATATCTCCTCCGGATCACTACCATTCAAATTCGGAATTAAATAATCGACGTAGTCGAACAATAAAGACCAACTTCCTCCGAACGGCGATGAATTAGCAAATTTGTATCAACACTGTAAGCAGTAGCGGCGATATTTTCCTCGGAACGCACAGTTTTTTGTCTTGGTTTTGTTTAAATATTGAACAGCGTGAAATGCGTTTAGAATTTGTCTGTAATTCGGCAAAAACATCACCAAATTCAAATTTACGAATGCTGTTCTATAAGTTTGGCGCTGAACACTGATTTTGATAATAGATTTCGATAATTTTTATCGTTGCTCCAATGTTAAACGTTCCATGATAATTTGCCAGACTATTGAGACACAGATTTACAGTTTGGGGTAAAAACTCACAGTTCGTTTGACAGCCACCCCTATCGGAATTTTGGACACTCTAAAAAAACATTCTATATATATATATATATATATATATATATATATATATATATATATATATATATATATATATATATATATAGATATATATATATATATATATATATATATATATATATATATATATATATATATATATATATATAATACATTTTTCATTTCCCTTCCTCCTTTTTACTTTTTGTGCTATTAAAATCCCATACAGGAGGTGAACCACGAAAAGAACTTAAAGGAAAGAAACCGAACGGAAATATAATGTTTTTCTTGATCTGAAAAAATAAAAAAATAAGATATATATATATATATATATATATATATATATATATATATATATATATATATATATATATATATATATATATCATTATCCTCATTCAGCCATTGTCGATCCACTACAGGATGAAGGCCTGCCAGCATGCTTCCAATCCGTACGGTCCTGAGCTTTCTTCTGCCATTCGGGTCCAATATACTTGATGATGTCATTCCTTCATCGTGTTTTCGACTTTCTTTGCGGGCATTTATATATATATATATATATATATATATATATATATATATATATATTTATACCGATATAATCGATAACAAATTAAATATATATATATATATATATATATATATATATATATATATATATATATATATATATATATATATAGTATATATATATATATATATATATATATATATATATATATATATATATATATATATATGTCATTTCCAATAGCTAATATTTTTATGCCTGGTTTCAAAAGGTCTAGTTATAAAGGAAAATGATGGCCATTCTGAAAATATTTTGCCGAATGCAAAGCCCACTAGAACTGCTTGAGATATATGAAAGCTTTTTCATATATGTCAGATTCTTAATACTCTATAAATACTGAATATAGTTTCCAGTGTAAATGCATGAAGACGAATTTTTCATTAAAATCTTTTTTTTTATGGAAAATAAATGGATTTTTTTTATGTTAGTATAAAAGTAATTTTCTCAGAATTGTAATATCCTTTTCTTAAATTGCAGTTAAGCAATTATATCAAAAAATCACACGTTGCGAAATCAGATGATTATGATTGGATTTATTTAACTCTGATGTTATTCTCCATTATAAAGCTTTCTTTTTGCACAACTCTATGGGAAGAGATGTTGACTCTCTGAGGTATGATGTTCTTTGTTGTTGTTTCTGTGGTGCTAGGGCCCGTAAGTGAGCATTGACCTCCTTCAACCTTCGTGTCCAATTCGTTAGATCTCCAGCGAAGCACGTTTAACATAGATTTTCTGTAATACGTAAATTTATATTTTGCATATGCAGTGTTTTTATCAACTCACATCGTGTATGTATGTTAAGTTGGTTAAGACCTGTTTATTTATAATGATTTATGTATAAACTGTTAATTTATACATAACCCTCTTTGAGAATGTTCGCGAGGCCGATACATTTCAGAAAATATCTTGATCATATTGTGAAGCAATTACCAAGTGTTTTAATTATCATTGTTACTATGTTTTACCAAGTGCCAAACGCGCAATCAATCGAAAGTATTATAAAATATATGTTGAACTTTATTAAATATATGTAGATATATTAAATATATGTTATATTAATTGTAATAAATATGTAATTATATTAAATATATATAGTTAATGTTATATACAATAAATATGTGCACTTGCATAATCCTGCGCTCATAGTTCTGGTGTTTCTAACTATAGGACCAATGATTTTTCAAGTCTTCCAAGGAACTAAAGTTTTTGTTATTCAAACTGCTTTGAAACAATCCAAATAAATCGTAGTCCGAGAGTGCAAGGGTGGTGCAGTATGGTGGATGAACCAAAACATCCCAGTCAAGTTGCAAAGGTTTGTGTCTGGTGGTCAAAGATATGTGTGGTCTAGCATCATCTCGATGGAAGGCAATGCCTTTTCTGTTAGCTAATTCAGGCCGCTTCTGGTACATTGTACGTACTGGTATAATGTTCGTGCTGATATAGTGCTTGTTTTAATCCACTCAGTTGTAAATTATTTTTCGGGCAATAGCTCATAATAAACAAATCTCTTCTAGTCCTATCAAATGCATAGCATAACCTTCTTCGGATGTAAGCTGGCTTTTACGCTGGTAGAAGAAACATGTCATCGCTTCTACCATTATATCTTACCCTTATTATTATACACAATTCATTTTTCATCACCTGTAATCATAAGCATTTCGTTGTACTTTAATAGAGAATCGCAAGCAGAAATGTGGCCTACTAAAATCATGCGGCATCTATTCATTCGCTTTGCTAACCCTTGCAAGTTAATGTAATCACCTTAGCACTGTTGACTGGTTGATTTCATAACTTTTTCCGATCTCTAAGTAATTCCTCGGCCAGTCGTCCAGAGCGTGGTGCAACGCTAAGTTAAAAATTGTTTCCATGAAATGTTCTGAATAACATACAGCATGTGGAATCGTCAACTGGCCTCTTACCGTACATAACACGTTCTTTTGTATCTGCAAAGCATTCTTGCCTTTTCGAAAATAAAAAAGCACAATATGCCGAAAATGATCTTTATTTTCTACCAAAAAACACAGCCAAGTAACACATTTTTTTTCCCAAGTACTTGCTGAAATTCCTTCTGTAAGTAGCACTTGTAAAAATTCTTCGGTTTTGCGACCCAATTCCATCTAGTAGATCAACACCATAATTTGTCACTTAAAATTTATTAATTCGGAAACATAATTTAATATTCAGAGGACCTCTGTATTTTGCGGTGATAAAACAGCATTTATGGCACCGAAAAACCACAAAGGTGGAAACATCGATCGGATATATTCCCAAAAAATTAGTTCGAATGGTTCTGATTACAGATATCATTTCCCAAAAGTATATATCAATTGGTGGGGTTTTGTGAAATCCCTACTCTATTGCATCAAGCGACAAACAATATCTGAATTTAAAACTGCGACTTAATATGTCAGATCTTTGAAAAAATATCCAATACTTTAACAAATATGTAAATAAGTTAGTTACAGTTTGTGTGTTACATAAAATAAAACTGCCATAAATATCGTTCTTCCCTTGCATGAAAAGATATGTCAAAACCACTGATAATTGCAGTTTCGACAGCTCATTGGCCAGAGTTTCACATAATCTAGAAAAAAGAATTGTGTAAGATGTATCTTAAAAAATTAATTTTTGTAAGTTCTATTTGTTATCTTAACAACGACCACCGGAATATTTTGAGAAATTTCAAAAAACTCAGCTGATTACATAATTATTGTTATATAACATTAATGTGATTTATTATGAATGAATTAATTATGCTTTATTGTCTAACCGGCTACTGTCCAATTAAAAGACAATTTAAAATACAAATAGATATAACAAAAATAATTTGAACCAAACCAACCCTAACAATGGTACAAAAATATTTATATAAAAATTATAAATTAATTCTCAAAATCATTACAAAAATTATTTCCAAAATACCGCACGAGCTTTCAGCACCATCTTAAAAGCTGATTTATACTGAGTAACCGGGGACTGAAAAATATCCATCAAGGACATCAAGGACAATGTTCCCACCAATGACCTATCTCTTGGCATGCACGAAAGAGTGGTGCATTAGAGGTCAAGTTAATGTTAGGGGTAGGTATAGTGAAAGTATCCTGAACTCAGCTGTTAATTCGGAGGACATAAAACCGAATTTCAATCAATTAAGCCACGGCAGAGCTTCAGCAGGAAAACCTGAGCAGCGTAGGCTCTACTATCCTCCAGAGACTGACAGGAGTATCTTTCCAATAACAGAGTGTGGCTATAACCTCTGCAGGAGTAGGCACCATCCAGCTTAAAAACAGCTACTTTTAGAAAACGCCACTGAACCTGCTCAAGACGACAAATCTGTGTAGTATATATTGGCGACCAAACAGGAGAATCATATGTAAGTCTATGCAAGCATACATAAGGCATTATGCAGAGTTAGAAAACAGCTGTTATTATCAAAAGCTTTTGTTGATATAATTAAGAGGCCAAGCGTTGCAGTTGCGGACTGTATGATTTGATCAATGTGATGGTTGAATGACCCGGTTCATTACAACTACACAATCTTCCAGAGCGCAACCAATTAGGGAATATATATATATATATATATATATATATATATATATATATATATATATATATATATATATATATATATATATATATATTCCCTAATTGGTTGCGCTTTGAAAAGAAAGAAAGTTGGAGCGTGTGCGATTCATTTGTGAATGTATCATTATCAGTTGAGGCAGGAAAGTCCCTAGAATAAATAAAATCCCTTTTGAAAATGTCCGCAAAACCATACAAGATGTCGATCGGGGTTTTCAATTCTGCAGAGTTGGACTCCAGGAATTCGGGATGTGCCTTTCCTGCGGGAGACGTACAGCCAGAATTGTTTCGGGTCATCAGTTAGAGAGGATTGTATTTTATTAATGTAGTTTTGGTAGGCTGAAATTATTTTATTTTTTATTTTTATCATGTCAATTATTGATTATGTCAAACTGAGCATTTAAATATATTTTAAATTAATTTTTAGAGTAATATATTTAACTAATGTTATGTTATTTGACCTTTAAATAGCGTTGAATTGATAGCGGAAATAGTTTACCGCTAGAAAATACTTCACTAATATGAAACTTATGTTACGAGAAAATATGCAGTTTTTAAAAATGTGTTTGAATAATACTCTGATATAATAGGGAGTTAAATTGATAAAATTGCACAACTATATGGTTTTAGATAATAAATGTGGTTGATTACTTAATTTAGTGTATATTTAATAACGTTAACCATTTCAACTATTTGTACAGAGTTGTCCAATAAGGCTTCAAAAAGGGGCGCAATAATAACTACAAGAGATAATCTACTAATTTAAATTTTGTCTTAGAAGACACAATTTAAAGAACACTATAAACAACAAATAATGGCATTGTGTTTTGAAAATAATGTCGTTCAAATGTCTCCCTCGGCTTCGTCTGGTAGAATGAATTCTGGAGATTAAATACAGCTATTAAAAATGACTAAAAATGTTCATAGTTTATTTCTGTAAACCACATATTTAACACAAACCAACAAATTTATATATTAGAGATTTATTATATATTAGAGCAATATTCCAGAGCATGAGATCGCATGATCTTGGTGGCCAGTTGACATTACCATTTTGCAAAATAATGCGCCCAAGAAAATTTTCTCGCAGTAAATGGATTGTCTGGCGAGATATGTGACAAGTCGCACCCATCTTATTGAAAGAAAAAATGTTTATATCCACATTTATCAGTTGAAGCCAAATATATTCTGTTAGCATATTTTCTATATCGTTCATCATTAACATTAACAAAAAATAATATCCTATCACTTCTTTAGCCCAAAAATCGCACCAATCACTGACATTCTGCGCATGCTGAAGTAAGTGTTGAATCACTTGAGAATTTTCATTGACCCAAATCCTGTAGTTATGCATGTTTACAAACCCATTATGTCAGAAGTGCGCTAAGTTGTAAAATATTATTTTTAGAATTCAATGCCATTATTTGTTCTTCAAGACACAATTAAAATTATCCGATTATTACTTATATTCACCACTGTACCTTACTATAATGTTCTGACGCTCTTATTGGACAACCCTTTGTAAACTCTAGGGTATTTTTTGTAATTGGGGTATTTTGTAGATGGGGTATGACAAATTCTTAAAAGTATTTAAAGAATACCATAGCATTGTATCTTATAACATAATTTAAAAGTTTGGAAATTGGCTCAAGTCAATTCAAGTGGCAAAAAACTCTTGAATATGGCGACTGATATTACTGCGTACACTTTTAAGGATGGTCTGACTAATATTCGTCGAATTATGAAAGTTTTGGAGATGTATGTTGGCATCCAATCATACCATTTTTGCCTACAAGCTGATGTTAAGCGGATTAATCACGCCAAGAGGTCTTTGACAGATGCAACGGAAGAGGCACGGCACGCTATAATATAAAATATTCAAGGAAAGAGAATGAGGAGGCATATTTAAATATAGAAAGGCAACTTTATGGCCCTGGGAGAGCAGATTAATAGCAAATACTTTTAAATAGTCGGATTTTTCATTTTTTCATGTTTATAACACATTTCAAAACTTTAAACGCGTTTTCCTCAAAATATGATTTTTCAAAACGGCACGCTACGGCACAAAACTCTTAACAATTTTTATTCTTTTTATGCGAATTTTGAGCAATATCTTTAAAATAACAGTTTGAAGTGATACGTACAGAATTTTCGATAACTTAATTTAAACATTATTTATTAACAAATAATTGCCTTTTTTATTTTACGTTTTATATTTAGAAAATTTCAACTCATTTTTTCAACGTCTAGGAGAGCAATATAAGTTTAATAACGGTGAACCATTCAAGTCTAGCTGGTCATTTAGCAAAATATCCAAAATTTTCATTTTATTCATTTCTAGGCTCCCTAAAAGACTTTTTTTTACTTATTTTCATTATGTAACATTTTAAAATTTTGATTAAGTATGATTTTCTAACTAATAATTATCATTATGCATTATGAGAATTTGTTAACATTAATTTGTTATAATGTTAACCGTTATTAAACTTAAATTGTCCTACTAGACGTTGAAAAAATGGATTTCCCGACTATCATTTTTTATGCTATTATTAGGTTGCTGGACTGTTTAGGTTGTAATTATTCTTCTTACTGTGATTTTAACATAGTTCGTATTTGAAAAAGGTACTGTGTCTCGAAACAATTTTATACTTACAATTTTAACCCTCAAGAGAAGTACTTCTGTGCTTCCCGATTCAGGAGCACATGTCTTTGATTATTAATATATTTTGATTAAATTATACAATTTAATATATATTTTTTTAAATGTATACCTCAGTCAGTATAGAACAATATTACAGTATTCCTAATACCATAAAAAAAAATCAGCAAAAATTAAAAAAAAAAATGTTACAATAAGGTGTTCTATTCAAACTATCATATCTAGGTGAAATTAATAAATAAAAACTTTCTTCCAACGGCATTATTTTAAAGGGACTTAATGTGCTTTCAGATACTTATTACACAATTTAGCTATATTTTAAAAAATATGTTTATTTAGTTAGGTAAAGTTTACTAGTATGATGCTCTTTAAAAACCGATTCGGTCTGGCTTTCACTCTCTTTGTCGTCGAAAATATCAGCTGCCTCATCTGACGTTTCTACTTCAGACGCACAGCGAGTACGAGAACGCGTGTTCATTTTCAGCTAAATAAAAAATGACGGAAACAGATAAACAAATGGTAAAAAACTAAAAATCAATATTTTCAATTAAAATACTATAGAAAATATAATATTTATGATTTGCATACCACAAACTGTGTCAAGATCGAAAAAAAAACACTATTTGTGTAAAAAGGTTAATTAAATAAATCGAAATTGAAAAAAAACTGTGACACAACAACAGCACTGGGTGGTGTGTACCCATAAACTGACATTATCCCCTCAACGTGGTCATTTATAAGGAAAAACAGTTTTATTTCGCCCTGGGTATCCCTTATCCAGTGCTACTCTTGAGGGTTAAATATAATGGAAATTTTAGATATTAATCTTTGCATGTTTACTTCTTTTAATTAATATATAGAAATATGGGACATTTCAGCTTTTCAATTCGCTCTGTAAACATCATAATTGTGCTGAACTTGGACACAGAAGAAAAGTTTACTGGCCAATTGCGATTAACATATCATAATTTCCAATGTCTTGTTTTGTTTAAGAAACAATTGACAGCGATTAAATATGTGGTTTAAGTTGTTATTCTGTTGGAAGATAGAACTGAGGTTTGGTTTAAGATTGTGTTTGGTTGAGGTTGGTTTGAGGTTGAGATTAATATTATAGACTACGGTTAGCATTTTCCAAAATGGCCACTCCAAAGATTTAAATATTTCCTTTTATCTTGACTAAATTCTCAATTATACCGCGACCTGTCCTTTTGCGTGTTAGGCCTAGCGCAAATACTATCATATCCCATAGACTATAAAAATGTTTTAGCTCTTCAGGCCGAGTTGGCCCATGGATTAGTTAGTAAGGTTTTCTATATTCAATCATCCATACACGACTTGCAAAACCCTCAAATCAAAATAAATGGTGATTTTTTAGTATGTTCGAACTTCCAGTAGGGGTCACTGTTAAACGAACTGTGAGTTTGTGCGCAATTCTGTAAATCTCTGTCTTAATAGTCTGGCAAATCATCAGGAACCTTTAATATCAGAGCATCGCAAATTGCAAATTGTAAAAATTTATTATCAAAATTAGTGTTCCGTGAGCCAAACTTATAGATAACTTCGTGATATATTTGCCGAATTATCGACATATTCCGAACGCATTTCACGCTGCTTGGTATGAAAACAAAAACAAGACAAAAAACTGTGGGTTCCAAAGAAATTATCACTAATGTTGCTGGTAGTGTTGATGAAGATTTAAATTTATCAATTCGTCGCTGTTCGCAGGAAGTTAGGCTTCGTTATTCGACTACGTGGATTATTTAATTTCGAATTTGAATGATATTGTTCTGAAGGAGATGTGGTTCCAACAGGATGGCTTGACATGTTATACAGCCTACGCAACAATCGATTTATAGAAGGAACAAGAAAATTAATTTGGGGAACGGAACTGTAAATTGGTCACCAAGGTCATGTGATTTAACGCCTTTAGATTATTTTCCTTGGAGTTATGTTAAATTTGTGGTCTATGCCAATAAACCAGCAAGTCTTAGAAACCAACATAAGTCGGACAATTGCAGACATAACACCCTAATTGGTTGAAAAAGTGGTCGAAAGTTGGATTGACAGAATGCGCTTTGTCCGCAGTAGCCGAGGCGGATATTTGTTATAAATGATTTTCAAACATACATATAATAACATATAACATACATATAATAACATATAATACCATTCAATGATATTTCACATAAAATAAATAGTTTCACGACATCTAATTTGGTTGTTTTATTTAAATTTAAAGTTCAGACGCACCAAATCACCTTATATTTTTGCATATTTCAGTTAAAACCTGAGATTTGAGGAGTAATTAAAAATCATTTTCATTTAAACAGCAATTTGAGAAAATTATTCTCTTGTTTCGTCACAGGCTTGGTTTCTGTAAATCTTTTATTCATCTTTACTTATTTTCGAAAAGAGTGATATCCCTTTGCTTGAGATTTCGAGTTCTTTTACGGTTTACTGTTGACTCTATACTTCTCCTCATAGAGTTCAAATAAGATAATTTCATTGCTATGGAAACAAGTACTAACTGTGACACGTTCCCGTTCTAAGGTTTGGCCATTTTATAATCTAATCAACTAAAAAAATAAAGTAACGAATAATTGCAGCCAAATCGAGTATCTTCCAGACAATAAATTCTAAATTTTTGTGGTTAATATTAAGTGGTTGCTATTGTCTACCTAGGTCAACTTAACCCAAAAAAATTGATGCTGTCGATCTTTGCTACCCAAACTTCGGACCTAACATGTTCATTGAAATATCAAATGTTGCGAAAGGCATTCAACAAATAACACAATCAAAGTATTTCATTGAACTTAGGTATAAAAGATTCGGAGATAATTATTAGAGTATTAGTTATGGTAGTTTATTGAATTTAGAAACGTTTCAACACACTAGGTATTACTTAGCAACTCGACCTACCACCTACTAATCTTAACGTGGGCTCTGAACCATGGCCATAAGATATGAATTAATCTTCATCAGCACTCTCCTTAGGGCAATTAATCTTTGGTTAGTGCTTAACCTTTTACTGACTCGAGATGCCTACCGACTACTGGTGAGTGGTCAACATAGAAGGCATCTCTTCCAGAAGGCATTCAGCTTTATCTACCCTCTAATAGACGGGACTGAGGAATGATTTATTGTCGGAGTTTACACTCTTTCCTCTCTGTTCAAAATGTAATTCATAAGCATGGACTATCCTCAGAGAGTCACATATATAAGTTGTAACCACATCATAAACATATCACAAATATCCAAAAGAAAAGACAGTCTGAACTTACAACTTCTTTTTAAAGAGATATATATGTATTTTCAATTTTAGTTAACAAACTTCAAAAACAAAAACATTTTCTTGCATGCACTAAGTAGCTTGGAAGTTATTAAATATATATGTATAGTAATATAACTTAGGATTAAAGAACATATAAATGTAATACCAATTAATTAATATATATAATGCAGAAGATATTTTGTTCATACCCTGACTACTCAGTTTAATCATAGCTATGTTCGAATAATTAAAATACTTCCAGCAATTCTTGCTGCACGACATAAATTAGAGCCATCAAATAATGTTAAAGCTAAATGTTTTAGCAATAGAGGAAATTAATATTTGTGTAAATTGTTTAATCAATTTTCTGTTTATAAGCTTTTAAGTGTGTTGAATTTATAGCGGAAATAGTTTATCGCAGAAAATGCTTTAATAATGTGATAGTTAATGTGTTACGAGAAAATATACAGAATTTAACAAATGGTGAATGCATAATATGTTGATAGTATAAGGGATTAAACATTTCTAATATTACACAATTATGAGATTTTTTAAAATAAATGCATTAAATTGTTAAAAATAGAGATATATATATATATATATATATATATATATATATATATATATATATATATATATATATATATATATATATATATATATATATAATATACATTTAATAAAATTGAACATATATATTATTTAACCAACTATTAACAGTTCAAATTCAGTTTCTTTTTTCTTTATTCCCTTAAGGTATTATTTGAAAATAAAATGTAATATTTTTCTAGCCATTTATAACGTCATTATGCTAAACACTTTTTTAAATCGTTTACTTTGTCATATAGTTAGCAATCACGTGTAGAAATAAGTGTATCTGTTTTTACCTAAGATATGCTGCATAGTGATTATATATATTTTTGTTCGTGAGTTTGACTGAAATATGTATACTGGGTATCATATTTTTTTTTATTCTCCCATACACATACCTATTATACATATTTTATTTCATTTAAATATAAATATATAAGTATTCATTGTATACATTTTCATTATATTTCATCAATTTATCTGTATTTCCTTGAGTATGGAACATATATTTACTTACTTAATTCTATGACATTACACAGTTAGGTGCCAGGAGTGTGAAGTTGAGGTTGTCTTCTATACATCTCTCTCCATTTTTTCCTATCAGTCAGTTTCTGAATTTCTTACAATATTATGCCCCCTTTTCCAGCCTCCTCTCTAATCCCATCGTTCCATGCTCTTGGTCTTACTTTATAGTTCTTCGCCTGCACTCGCGATTATGACACTATATTTATGAGACTGTTTTCCGACATGCGACATATGTCCGAACATTCTTAGTTGTCCTTCTGCTATTTTATCATTTATGGGTTCAATGCTAGGTATGGGTTCATTGGTAGGTTTTCTCTAGTTATTTAATTTCTGATTCTATCTCTTGCTTTGCTTTGTTCTCCATTTTCCTCAGAAACCTCATTTCCATTACATTTATGCATGTATTTATTTAGACTACTGTTAGAATCCATGTCTTGCTACTGTATATTATTGTTGGTCGGATTACCTTTTTAATTACTGCTGTTTTTATCTTATTTGGTATTTCCTTTTTTCCAAGGAAAGTTGTCTTCATCAAGTTAAACATTTTTCCGGTTTTTCCCAGTCTATCGTTTATTTCTTCTTCCATTCTTCCTTAATTCTCGATTGTCGATCACAGGTATTTGTAGTTTTTCAATTGTTCTATTTCCATTTATTTACATGTTATATTCCTTGTTTTCTTTGGATATGATCATACTCTTTGTTTTTTATATATTAATTTTCATGTTTATTTTTGTCAACTGTCAATAAGCTGTGTTGAAGGTTCTTTTCTGTATCCGCTACTATAGCCATATCATCTGCAAAAATCAATTCGGTCAATTGAATCTGTTCCAATTTCCAGTGTCCCAATCTCAATGTTTTCATCCTTTTTTTTGCTTGGTCTACTACAATCGCTTTTAACGCTTCGTCTACTACAATCGAAAATAACAATGGACTCAGTACACATCATTATTTCACTCCGATAGTTAATCATTCGATTTCTCATTGTTTGTCCTCACGATGTTCTTGTTCTCCTTGTACATTAATACTTCTACTGTCCTACTATCTATTTCTCGGTTCTCTAGCGTTTTCCATATGTCCTCTCTTTTAATTCGATCAAAAGCTTTTTCTAGGTCTATGAAACAGATATGTATATCTCTATTTTTTCTTATTAGTTTTTCTCTTGTTTGTCTTATTATGAACAGTAGATATTGCGTGCATCTTCCCCTCCTAGATTAATATTGCGTTTCTTCCATTGTTATCTCAATTTTGCTCTTTATCCCTTTCTCTATTATCCTGGACATAACCTTTCCTGGTATGCTTGTTAATATTATTTCCCTATAGTTATTACAATATCTCTTCTCACCCCCTTTATATTTTGACAATATGATTCCAGAGTTCCATTCCTTTGGGGATTTTGCCTTTCTCATAATGTCGCTCAATAATCTTGTCAGTCTTTTTATTCCTTCCTCTCCTATATATTTTATGGTTTCTGATGTTATAGTGTCTCTATCGGGTACCCTACCAACCTTTAATTTATCTGTGGCTTTATATACCTCTTCTTGTATCAAATCTATTCCTTCAATATGTTCCATATGTTTTTCTTGTTCTTCTGATATACTAGTTCCAGTCAGTTCTCTAAAGTATTCACTCCATCTTTTCATTATTTCATCTTCTTCAGTAATTACATTTCCGTTCTTGTCTTTTTTATTCATCATACTGTACTATTTTTTTCTGGCTTAGCTGCTTTAGAGTTCCATAGAATAATTTTTGGTTTTCTCTGTAGAGTTGTTTCTATCATCCTTTCACCAAATCTTATCCATGATTGTTGCTTCCCTTTCATCGTTTCTATCTTTACTTATTTTCATTTTTTCTTTATATATTTCGTGATCATAATCTTTTTTTGTATACAGATTTTTTTCATTTTTCGTTTTTGTCCTTAATCTTCATTTGTAATTCCTTTGTCCATCATTGGGTTTTCTTCATGTTTTTATTTACACTTTTTGTAATTCCCCAGCTTTCTCTTTTAGCCTGCAGTATTATATTCTTGAAAAACTGCCATTTTTCTTCCACTCCTCTCCCTTCTTGCTCTTCAAATTTCCTCTTTAGGATTTCTTAGTATTTCTTCTGGTAACTCCTTTCATTAAGCGTATAGCTTTTTATTTTCTCCTTTACTCTCTTTCTTCTTTTAAATGGTCTTTCTTCTTTATCATGTCCATCTTTGTCCGCTCCCGATCTTCGTTCATATTATCACTTTCACTTTCCTCACACTTCTCAATTTATGTTCGTTTATCAGAAAATGGTCTATTACAATAAAATATTGCTCGTATTTATATATAGCACTCATAGTAATAATGCATTCTAAAATTTGAATCCTAGTTTTTTTAGTTTGACCTGAATTATAAAATGGCAACGAAGTTTACCTGTATATTATAATGAAAAATGTCAGTCATTAAATTGTATAATTAATATTTCCAAATCCACTAAAAATTAAACAAAATTCGATGGATATTGATAAATAAATTCGCATTAAAAAAGGCTTAACACTAGAACAATCTAACTTACCAACAAGCAACTGTTCGCTTGACAACTTCAGACAAGGGTTAACCCCATTCTGGCAGCAGAAGCCTAAATTGTACATTGTTATCCAAATAGGCATTTAAATCCCCCTTCTAAAACAAATGGGACACTCTATTGTGTTTGAAATAAAATGTCTCGTACAGGGACTCAACTTTTGTTAAGGTTATAGTTTAGTAGAAACGGTAGTATTTGGTTAAAATATGAGAATTTTTTGTATGGATAATAAGTTAAAAATAAATTGTAAGGTATTTAAAAAACTTAACATTTTATTGTTAAAATGCTAATGAATAATCTGTTAAATAAAAAACTCTTGGTAAAATCTTTGTTAAAAAAATTGTTTTTTGACAGCCCCACTAACTTCGTGCATTACTTTTTCTTTCTTTATTAAATACGAATGTTATTTAACCAATTGCCTAGGAAAATATATGGTGTAACAAATAGATTTTTTTTCTGAATCATCTACGGTAGTCTGAAAAGTTTCCAACCTCCACATGGAGATGGCGTTACTCGTCAAAAATATTCTGATAATATAATTGCACATGCGTTGAAATATAACCTTGAAAATTTTAGCCATATTAGATGCTTAGTTGTTGTTTAACAGTCATGTATGTCAGTAGTTAATGTTTCTCTAAAGGTGGAAAAATCGAATATCTTGCCGTCATTAAATTCTTGTATATGAAAGGCAATAGCTTCCATCTCGGATTTAATTTGCGTAGGCGTATTGCCTACATATATTACTGTTAAACAGCAACTAAGTATCAAATATGAGTGAAATTTTCAAAGTATCTTTCAACACATGCACAATTATATTACCAGAATATTTTTGACGAGTAGTAGTTGACGAGGCTGGAAACTTCTTAGACACTACCCTCATAAATGTGTTTTTGATTGTATTATTATTCAACAATGTACGTAATAATGTATGCAATACGACCTCAATTTAAATGGTAATTAAAACATAATCTTCGAAGTAAACTCCTTCACTTTCTGTACATTTTTTGGCATCTTTCAGTCCACTGTCGAATTTCAGAGGAACAACTTGGTGGTTTTGATATGATAGATTCATGAACACTTTTTTCAGCTTTTTCAGGATATGAAATATTAGTGAATAATAATGATGAAGAATGTTCTTAAGCATGCTGAATGTAGTAAACAGAGTGTACGAAACACAACTTGAATACACAGAGCTCTTTCAGAAAGGTTCGTCCAAAACCATATATGCACTATCAAACAAATAATGGAAAAAAAACAGAAACACATGAGAAACACATGTTTATGAACATATACGGTTTTTATGGACTTAGCAAAAGCATTTGATAGCATACCAAGGATAATCATTTGGGTCAATCTAAAAAGAAGAGGAGTAAAGAGAAAACTAGAGAATAATATAGAAAGACTCTATAGAGTGACAAGAATTTTTTTATAAAAAGGGACTTCAAAATAGGAAATAATAGCTGTACCCATAAATAATGTATTTTTGATTCAGTATATAATTTTATAATATTTAAAAGTTAGTTTTAATCAACAATATAATTTGCATCGTTATAGACAATCTTCGCTCATCTCCCCGACAAACTTTCTATTCCCATTTTGTAGATTTTTTTTTAATGAAGAAAATGTTCCATAGATCTAAAGAGATCGTTATCTAACCGTTCAGCATCAGGAGAATATTGTGAGTGGGGAAGTAATTCCCAGCCTATCTCTTGTATTTTTTCTTGCGTAACTCTGGTACTATGAGGTTTTACAATGATATGCTGCAGAATAATACTTTTTTGATTGATGAGTCTTTATTAATTAGACGATTTTGAATCAAAGCCATGTTTAATATGGATAAGCTGAGTACAATAATATTCAGCACTTGTGGTTTCATTAGAGAGTCAGAACCTCATAGTGAATAATTCTTATAAAATTCCACTATATTGACTGTAATGCTTTTTAGGGTAAACATCTGGTTTTAGTGTAAGTAAAAGTGGTTGTTCTAGTATTAACCATTGTTTTATCTTATGTGGATTGCTACGTAAAGTTTACTTTTCATTTCCAGTAACAATTTGTTGTAGAAAAGAATTTCTACCTAACATGAACAAAAGTACCATACAGATGGTTATATATTTAATATTTTCAATTAGCAGTTGATATGGCATCCACATTTCTTTTCTTTGCATTTTGTGCAGTTGTATTACACATCGTTGTATTATGGACCATGAAGGTTTAAGCTTTGTGGCCTAATTTCCGAATGATTTGTTTGGGATTAGCTTTAGTTTTGGCTAAGAGTAGATCCATATCAAACCCAATAGGTTTTGCATAGTGTAAGCCGTTGAAAAGACTGAAGTCACTGTAGGTCAAAAGTAAAGACAGAAATCGTAAATAGAAATTTACGACGTTCGTATTAAGAAGGATGAAATTTTGCTGAAGTCGACGAGATTAGACTACCAGAACTATTTCAACGTGTTCGCGAAAATTGGTTAAAACAGTGCTAAGCTTTCATAGACTCAAATGGTGGACGTTGAACATATAATTTGATAAAATCATGTGTTTTTTAATGAAATGTAATTCGTTGAAAACGTTTTATGTTGTAATACATTAGTTCTAGTAATGTCAGCTTTAACATTAAGCAACATTAATGTGTAAGTTTTCCTTTTTTTGTAAAAAACAAGACAAATTTATGCTGAAACTCATATAATTAATTGTTTATGCAAATATTTCTTTTTTCTTCAAATAATACCTTAAGAGGACAATGAAACGAAAGAAAAAATAATTGATTCTTAGGAATATATATATATATATATATATATATATATATATATATATATATATATATATATATATATATATATCTCACCGTGTAATAAACTGTGTATCAAAAGTATTTTCTATATGTATATATATTTTTATGAATTATGCTGAGGGGTAAGAAAACAGCTTATTTGCAAAAGGAAATGAGATAATTTCTAGGCCAGAGGATAATACAGTACAAATAAAATGTAAATAAAAATGTAATGCCAAAACCAGAACCAGGGTTAAGTACAGTCTTTAAGAAGCATGAACGGCACAAAATATTCTGTATATAGTTTTTAATTATTTTTATTTTGGTATTTAGATATGTTGCAAAATATATCATAAGTTTATGATGAAAATATGTAGCATTATCCTGAATTATTTCAAAAACAAATTTAATTTAAAAAAATGATTGTTTAATATACTAGTTGGTTTTGTGGATTCTATATTTTTCCAAATATCAAGATTATTTTCTATTCAGACCAGTAGGTGATATCTCATGTAATACATGAACTCGGAGAACTTTATGTTGGCACATTGTTATTATAATAGAGCTTTTTTGACGAGGGTTAGGAATAATTGTTTAATTGTTTCATATATACCATTATATACCATTCTTAATACGTCGTTAGATATTTGATGATGTTACATAATTTACTTTAGAAAATAGATGTTTGCTGATGCCATTTCTAGCATATACTTCTGAAGGTATGCATAGAGCTTTAATTCTTTTATAGGGTTCACATATCTTCCTTTTAGAAACTAGGTTCATTGGATGGACTGGATTAGTACTATGCCCTTTTGGAAAGGGGCCCCTTTGGAGTAGCTATAAGGCGAAGAGACTCCTTACGGATAGTCTGCGAGGGCATGCCCCTGGAGCATTGCCCAACCCCAAAAGAATTGAGTGTCACCCTAGAGATCTCATACCTACAGGTACGAACAACATCATAATGAATCAACATCGTAAGCAAACTACAGGCACTACATGGGGTGCGCAAACCAGACACGAGATGGCCTCGTGTCATTCAATGCATACCAGTGTGACTCTAGTCACGCCAAACAAAAGGATATACCACAATCTTGTCTTATCGTTGCTGTTTGAGACCAACACCGAATGATAAAGTATACAGCCTTGCCGACATTGACCCCCACACCCCCAGACATCTACGATCCATCCCTTATCCGGACATCAACTTGCCCGTCGCCAACTTTAATCGAGAAAGAGTTTCCTGGCACAGACTGAGAACCTTATCAACACTTCGTAACTAAGCTATAAAAACGCCCACCTTCCAGATTGGTTTATAGTAAAGGCGGAACTGCCCCCAGGATACACAGGGAATGGCCGACCTGGAGATCCTTGAGTAGACTACGCTCCGCAGTTGCAAGGTCCAAAGGTAATACGGCAAGATGGGGGTTTCAAATGAAACGTTGCTGTGCGATTGTGGACATGAGCAGACTACTGTCCATCTCATGCAAAGCAAGGTATGCCTACACACCTGCACTGTTCAAGTACTCATAAGGGCTACCATAAAGGCGCTAGACGTTGCCAGCTTCTGATCTAAAACTTTTTAGTACTCATGTTCTGTGTTGCTTTGTATGTTATGCCTTATATAATTTTACCTTTACAAATTGAACCACGGATTTTGTGCTCATGGAAATTTCTCTTTTATTATTTTGTTCTGTAAAGTTCATATATCGTTCTGTAAAGAATTTGATACTATTTTCTCTCATATTCTATACCATTTCTCCAATAATTTTGCCATGCTCTGTGGAATTAGCATTTTTCGGCATTTAAATGACATTTGCCTGTTTAATCGATTTTTTGACAACTCTCAGTTGTCAACTTTTCATTAAAATAATTTCATTCATTTCAATTTCAAATTCATTCATTTAAATTTTGTGTATCTTTTGGGAAGTAGTTTATGCATTTTTGCATTAATTAAGTGTTTATTTATATTTCACATATTTTTGTTTAGTAGCTTTCCTGGTGTTCTTCAAAACTCGACAACATTTTTTGATTTGAGCGTGAAGGTCCTCTTTCATTTCTAATCATTGCTCATCTCTTCACGTAGAAGGTATTGCAATACGTATTCTGCCATTTTCCGAAACTCTGTTTAACTTGAGTATTATCACTCGTTATACAGTCATGAAATAAAGACTATGTAGAAATCGCTTATAGGAAGTGAGAGAGGGACAAAGCGAGAGGGATCTCTAAAAATGGGTTATTACTGCTTAATACACGCCACTGAATTAAACTTAATGGAAAGCCTCGCAGGGATTTGTTCGATTCTTCGTCTATCTCAAACACAACACGGAGTTTTAAATTATTATCCACGGTGCCTATTTACTTTTTAGGTTTACTTTTTATTCGTTGGCAAAGGAACTAAGGAAATACGCGTGTTTTTATCAAGATAAATTTTCAGCAAAGCGTAATGGAAGGAAATAATGTTTGCAAACGTAAATTTTACGAGTTGTTTTTAAAAAAAAGATCAGAAAGTTCTAAAATACGTTGCTATTAGAAATAATGTTGAGAGAACAGATACGTCGAAGGACTTGATCAAAGAGATTATTTTGAAAGAAATTGATGCCCCAAAGCCAAATCAAATTATCTTAAAGGTTCTGAATGAGGCATTCATTTTTATTTATCCGTTCATTAGAGATTAGCTGGTGTTAGCTTCGAATCTCAAAACAGACTGGAAAATTAAGTCTCCTCACTTTATGTATTTGTAAATAATTTAGTTAAATATGTTTATTAATATTTTGGAGTTTATTTAAATTATAGTTGATTGAAACGTAATAAATAAATGTCAATTCGTTTCAATATTTTAACGGCTGTTCAAAATACTCAGTATGTTCCTTTTAAATGCAAAAATAAAAAAAACCCGTTCATCCAGTTTTTATTTCAAAAATGTGTGGCCGGCAAGGAATTCATACCTATAAGGTAGATGTGCTAGGAGAGACTGTTGCTTTTCATGGAATAATAAAACTTAGTTTTGAATCTGAACGTGTTTGGACAAACGACGAATATGAAGTTGTACATGTTATGTTACAACATCAAAACCTCTAAGGCTATAAACATATTGCTTTAGAAAGCAGAAGCTTAAAAATATGAGAGATAACTGAGTCTGCAGACATCTCACGTATATTGACTTTTGAAATTTTATGTATGGATGCGATATGAAATCACCTCTAGAAAAATCACCCCATATAGCAGTTAAAACAATGAGTAGAAGTTGACGAAAGTGTGCCAAAGAAGGCATCTATACCACGAAACCCTTTTCGATAAGCTAAATGATTTTTTTTTAAAACCCTGTTTGCAGAAGAAACAGATTATTTGATTAATTTTTAGTTTTTCATAGATAGGTTGGAAACATTTGTAACATTATATACAATTAATTTTTATTTACCTTTACATAAACATGTACCGAGTGGGGCAAGTATGACGCTACCCGGGACCGGATCTGAGGCCCCCAATATGTGGGGGGCCCACAGCCACTGGGGGCTCGATAGGGGCTCAAAAGGAAAAGTGGAAAAAAGAAATATCATTTTATATTTAATAATTACACTATTTTTAAATTTTAAACGTTGCGTTGCAACGTTCCGCATATAGTAATAGTATATAGCATAAGTATAACAAAGAACGTCAAATAATTGTCGTGTAAGAAAGGTGCCGTAAATAATCTTTAATGTCCTCTTTCTTTTTTTTAGCGTACAACACATATCGTATGAAAGCATGGCATATGAAAGGTATCTAAATGGCAATATCACGTGATTCGTCATGATTTTATTGCGCATACTTCAGCCAAATTCATTTAGCTGACTCAGTCAGCGTATAGACGATTAAGATCAGTGTTTTAGGTTATTTTCAATTTTAGTTGAACGTAAACCAAAACTGACAGTTATGAGTGGTGTAATAAAAAAAAGAAGACAAAATGAAGAATAAACAGCCAAACTTATTGTATTTTATACTCTCTTGGACACTGTAAATGGTCAAATTCCTGAACGTTTTTCATCTTTTCAAAATATAATGGAAAAATTTTCAGTTTTATTTCCTTAAAAAGTACTTGCTGAAAAACTGCAAACTAAATATAAAGCTGATATTAATCCCACTCAACATTTAGAATTGGTTTAACTTTGGATGGGCCTACGATCTGAAATAGCACAGTTAAGTTCAGCTTATGATATTTTCAATCTTCTATGTATAAAGCTAGACATCTAGTTACCCAGAAATTTTCACTGCTTTGGTTTTATTTTAACCTTACCCGATACCCTATCGTCAGCAGAAAGGTCTTTTTCGGTTTTGAAGAAAGTGAAAAGTTTTTTAAATTGTTCGATGAGTCAAGACAGATTAAGTGACTTAGGCATAATTGCGATTATCAAAGAAATTGCATCATCATTAGATAAGAGGAAAGTCATTGAACATTTCTTGTTAATGAAAAAGAGGAGAATCCAGTATTTCTGACCGATACGTTATTTATTTTGTATTTTATTTTTTTCCAATATTTTTTTAAAGCGCTAAAATTTTTTATTTCACGGAAAAACATTGAATCATGAAAATGTTTTTGTTAGTGGTAAAGAACAGCTAATAAATACTATTGGCATCAAAATAAATGAAATATAAAGATAACAGTGGTTCAATATTCCAACAATATCTTGAAAAAATCACAAGGTTTTATTATAAATACGGACGCAAGAAGGTAACGTGTGATTTACAAACATACAACTGGATAAAAAATTAAGTTTTTGTCATTAATTTTCAGTACAACTGAACAATTGGATTTGAGAAATGAAATTCCCAGCGTCAGCAAATCTATAAAAAAATTCTACCCGGCGAAAAAATACTACCGAAGCTTTTTTTACGGCGAAAATGAAATTGCGAATTTTTTCCGCAAATTTGTATCCAGCCCAAAAAATATCCATTTAAAAATAAAATTTAAACAAATAGTTTTAGTGAGTGTATGGCAAAGCATATTTTGATCAAAATTTGTCTTTACTAGTTTGTACCTTATTTTCTTTTTGTAAATATTTTGTTTATATTGATGTAAATTCAAATTTAATTTAATTTAAATTATATTGGCAAAAAAATTGATTAACTAGTCTTTAATTTAAATTAATAGATTAAATTAATAGATCCGACCGTGATGTTACCATTAATGAAAGTTTGGGTTTAGCTATTGTGTACTGAAGTGCAAATTTTATAATGGAGCATATAAAAGTACTTGGTAAAATTGTTGTGATTTACATTAAAAACAAATAATTCAATTATTGCTACTTAAAATATTAATACTGAAAATATTAATTACACTTGTGGAGCAAAGTGTGGAGGACTCTCCAGTCTCCACGTCGATTCGAGTGATGCACAACTGGGCATTTTTCCAGTCAGTTTACACCGATTGAGAAGTGGCATGCACAATGTTTCACAAGATTCAAATTGTTCAACACCTATTACCTACAGACAGTAATTATCGATTAGAATATTGTAATGCCATCATAAATAACTTCTATCAAATTTAAAAATTTTATGCAAAATTATTAATCACTGATGATTATTTTTGGGGATTTTTGAAGAACAAGGTGTACATAATACATAAATAAACTCCAAACCATACAGTAACACGAGCACAACATCCGTTCTGAAATCGCTGATAAGAAAACCAGATATGATAAATTCGATATAATTAAACACCAAATCACTTTTTTAAACTTCAATGCCAATTTGGCTAACTTTGTTAGCATTATCAGGAGATGATTTAGTCCAATTCTAAAACTAAACTCAGGGTTTTAAACTATAGTAATAAAACGTGCAAAAACCATGAACCCTGAAGTTAACTGAGCTTTACCTTTACAATTAAAAAAATCAACGGAATAGGCCCTTCATCCCGGCTCATTATTGTCTTACAATTTTTTATTTGAATGCTTTCATACGCATCCAAACCCCTATTATTATTTACATTACTTTTAAAAAGTTTTAAATTACTAATATCTATATTGTGGGCTCCCCCATATCTAATGTGGGCAATTTTTAGATCTGGTTAATATGGATCTTTTAGTTTGCCAAAATATACCCTGGATCACAATCTTGACATATTATTTCTGACTTTTTGTAAATCTCCGACTTTTTATGTTGATCTATTTTATCCTCTTCTCTTTTTTTAATTCTCTTAATTTATTATATGGTTTGTTATCAACCTCAATGTCGACTTTTTTCAAAATCTTGCTTAGCCCTCATATTAACTGGGCATCAAATGGTATAACCATGAATTTATTTTTGTTCTGATCTTATTGAAAAGTCGAAGATTCTTTCAATAATTGTCTAAACTTATTTTTTCTAATTAATTTATCTGCAATATTCTTCTTATAGCTATTCACTTCGGACACTTCCCTAATTAATTATAATTCTTTATCATAACTATCTTGGTTTAAAGAAAAATTAATTAATCTATCTGCCATAAGCTTTGACCTAGCCATCTTATTTTGAAAGCAGCTATGACTCGAATTGTTAGGAATGTATCTCGAAGTGGTAGTGTTTTTTCTAAAAATCTCTAAATCTATATCTAAACCTATTTTTATTATTTCTACTGACTAAAACATTCAAAAATGGTAATCATCATTCTTTTCGAATTCATGTGTGAATATTATATTTGGGATTTACTTTTTAAGTCCTTAAAAAAATATTTTAAGTTTTCATTTTTTTGTATCAGCCATTGATTCCAACATACAACATGAGGATTAACGAACGAATTTGAAAATCTACCAAACAAACTACCTTCCTGTTTTGTGATAAACTCATAGAAACAGTTAAAAACACACATCTACAGGAAAGTGAGGTCCGGGCATCATTTGATGTATCATCGTTATTTCCGAGTGTTCCGATTCCTCATTCCTTGAACTACCTGAGGGAGTTACTCGAGTAACGAGTAAAGCTTCAATCGCAATATTGTTTCTGGGTACATCTCCCTACCCAGATTACAAAAACAAATTCGTGCTACAAGGATAGTCCCAGAAGTACCCGACTTACCAAAGAAAACACAATAAATTTGGGAAAGACATATCTTTATTTCTCTACATAGTCTCCGTTTAGCTTGATGTACTTTTCTCAATGATGTTCAATAGTTTCATTTCCCTGTTTATAGTGAGAATCGTCGAGCTCTTCAGAATAGCTATCAACCATAAACTCCACCTCTTCATTGTTGGCAAATATTTTACCATTAAGCCATTTTTTCATGTTTGTAAACAGAAAAGAATCCCAGCGGGCTAAACCTGGTGAATAGGGTGCGTGAAGAAGCAATTCGAACTTTAACTCATTGACTTTAGCCATCATGATAACGGATGTGTGAACTGGTGCATTGTCTTGATAAAACAAAATTTTCTTAATTTCATGACTCAAACACTGCAATAAGTTTGCATAATACTCGCTGTTGATTGTTTTTACTTTCTAAAGGTAATCAGTGAAAGTTATTCCACGCGCATCCCAAAAAACTGACGCCATGACCTTGCCTGCAGACGGAACTGTCCTCGCCTTCTTTGAAGCTAATTCTCCCCTTTCAGTCCATTGTTTTGACTGTTTCTTGGCCTCAGGTGAGAACTAATGGGCCCATATTTCAGCCACGGTTATGAAGCGAAGCAAAAATTCAGCTTTATTCCTTAAATTTCCACAAATACTCGATTGGAATATCCTCAAGCTGCTATTTTTGTTCCATTGTGAGTAAACGCGGCACCCATCTTGCGCACAGGTTTTTCATGCTCAAATTTTCAGTCAATATGCGATATACGGCACTTTTTGAAATGTGTATCATGTCTGCTAGCTCGCGCACTTTAGGTCAATTTATTACTCTTCGTCATTGTTTGAAAAACTATCCACGGCTATTTAAACGTATCAGTGTATTTACAGAAATCTATTCATTCCGTAGATCTCCCGAACTCTAAAAATTGTTGTTTATTTCGTAGTGTTTTACGTGTTCAGTCACTGATGCAAATTTAAATAATTTCAAATGTTCCGCGCGATGTATTAAACGTTTTGTTTTCTCTTATCGTCGTTCCTTCAACATAACTATTAAGTGTGCACTCAAAGTGCATTACAATCATTCGAGATATGTTACGTACTAAGTTTAAATATACAAAAACTTAAAAGGATCGTTTAGTGTTTGATATTATAGAACAAATATCTAATTACAAGTTTGAATAAGGGTTTTTTAAATAACAAGCGTATGTGAATTATTTTTTTTAATTACTTTATTTTTAAATTAGTCTTTTTGACCTTATAAAAGCTAAAATATAGATATGGATATTATAGGGAGGCCATTTTATTTATTTTGATATACTGGTTAGTTATAATCAGTTCGAGTTTACGACAGTAGAGCAATTTTTTTTCATTTTAAAACTATTGAACAGTATCATTGCATTATTTCAATAATTGAAGTGATTTATCATATTTTCTTATGATGTATTTAATCATATAGAGTGGTGCCTATAGATTATATAAATTAATAAAGATATTCAATGAAGCAAATAATAATTTAAAACATTTTTTCTGCGGGCAGTAGCCCTGACGAAAACAATTAAATTTTTAAAATAATGGGCCAAGTGCAAATTCTAAATTACAGATTTGAAATTATAATACATTCGGTTCTTTTTTCCAAATTTCGCAATTAATTCATTGAAAAACAAATACCTATTAAATATTCAAGATAACATTTATTATTTGAAGAAAATTTTTTTTGTTCAATTTACTTGTTGAACAATTTATATTTTGTACAACAATGAATCACATCTAGGTTGTCCATAGGTCATAGAGAAGCACAAAGAATATACCGTGCTAATGTGCTTGGTTTTTATTAACAATGAAAAGGCATTTGACTTAATCTCAAAGCAAGCCTAATAGATGCATTGTTTAACCAAGGTATAGTCAGAGCTTATGTGAACCTACGCGGATCTATATCTGATGAAGCTACACTAGCAGTTCATATTAATAATCTTGAAGTTAAATTAATGTAGAACGGGGTGTATAACGGGGTGATACAATATCGCCTGCTGTGTTCTCAGCTTGCCTCGAAGAGGTATTCAGTAATCTGGATTGGGTTAAGTTGCTTAAGTCGCATACTTAAGCCATCTTAAATTTGCAGATTCTATTATTTTCCTTTCACAAGAATCAGAAGTGCTATAAAAATAAATACCAAAGCTGCAATGGACTGGAGAACCCTCTGGCTTGAAAATAAATCTAAAAAAAGTCAGGTTATGATCGATAAATATAAGGAGTACCCATAAGTAATCAATTATTTTAGTGGCAACAAAAAAAAACGAATTTATTTACATTTAATTTTATCTTCAGTCAATTATGTAATCTCCATCGTTATCTAAAACCTTTTACCATCTTGCTGGTAGAGTTTCAATACCCTTTTCATAAAATTTTGTTTCCTTTGAAGAAAAATATGTTTCTAGGTGAATTCGCGCATCATCGATATTTTTAAAATGTTTATTCTTGGGAGAATGTTCCATGGATCGGAATAAATGAAAATCGGATGCTGTTATATCTGGAGAATATGGGATATGTGCTAAAACCTCCCAGTTTAGCTGCCTTATTTTTTCTTGGGTTAATCTTTCTGCTTTCGGCCTGGCATTATCGTGTTGCAATATTACCCTGTTGATCACAGCTGGCCGTTTTATCAACAATTCGTTACGTAATCTATCCAATTGTTGGCAATACACTTCAACCGTAACTTTTTCTTCAGGCTTCATATGTTTAAAATAAATTACGTCACCACTATCCCATCAAACGCACAATAACAACTTATTTAAACTGAAGGATAGTTTAAGAGTGAGTATAGCTAGTTGATTTGGAGAAAGCCATTATTTGGTGCGCTTGTCGTTGTTGTACAAGACCCATTTCTCGTCATCAATAACAACCCTTTGTTAAAATGGTTCACTTCGTTGTCTGCACAATAGAGATGTGCAAATTGTACACCGTTGTTCTATATTCATGTCCGACAATATATGTGGAACCCATATATCTTGCCTGTAAATCTTCCCGATTTATTGAAGATGTCTTTGGACTGTAGAGTGTTTGCACTGTAGAGTGTTAACAAGTAGCCTAAAGAGTGTTTGCTATTTCCTGGATATTCAGTTTGGGATCAGTTTTTATCAGTGGTTTTAAAACGTTATTATCAAAGTTTACAGGGCGTCCACTTCGTTCGCTATCAGATAAGTCAAAATCACCACTGGAAAAGTTTCTAAATCACCTTTGGCATTTATTGACTTTCAATACGTTTCCATATACATCACAAATTTTTTTTGTTACAACCGTTGCATTAACACCCGATCGAAGATGAAACAACATACAATAACGTAAATGTTCTTTAGTTGGTTGATTGTCCACCATTTTACACCGGTGTAATAAAAACGTTTGAAATTAGTTGCCACAAAGGTCAAGGCAACGTGTTGTTATATTACGTAATAAAACACTTCTTTATACATTCACACTCTAAACTAGACTAAAGCAAATAGTCCACACTATTAATAATTGATTACTTATGGGTACTACTATTATTTGCCCAGGACAGACGAGTTTCTATTTTGGGCTGAGATTTGGATATTGTGGATCACTCCACATATCTTAGGCAGAAGATTTCAGTGAAGGGTGATGCCACCAGAGATGTGGAACGATATGGTAAATATGACTTGCAGGCATTTGGCAGGTTCAACATAATATTTAAGAACAAACTTTCACATTATATGAAGAGAAAAGTCTTTGACCAGTGCGTCCTGTCCGTTATGATATACCAAAGAACTTACTAAGAGAACAAACGAAAGTATGTGACATTTTTGGAAGAGTAAAATAATTGAAATTAAGGTGGAGGAGGTCACATAGCAAGGTAATATGATGACAGGCAAATCAAACCAAACCAAACCAAATCAAACCAAACTAAAGCAATCCTGTCTTTCATATATCTTGATTATCAACGCTCAGCAAGAAGGCCGAAAACACGATGGACTTATGACATAATCAAGTATATTGGACTCGAATGGCATAGGAAAGCTAAAGAATATGCGAATTGGAAACATGCTGAAGAGGCCTTTATCCTGCTGTAGATGGACATAGGCTAAATTATGATATTTTGTACAACGGGGTAATTTTATTATTAGATAGTTTTAAATTGCTCATAGACTAATATTCAACCGACCGAAATAAAGGGTAGCTAGATAGAAAGAAACTATATAAACAATAGTCTAACGGTGTAACTTTGACAAGGGTGTAAGAAAAAAAAGTGCAACTTTCTTCAATCTACACATAATATCATTAGTTCTGTTTTCCTATTACAAAATCACTTAATTTATATAGCTGTAAATTAAGATTTTAGCTAGGATTCAGGAATTCTACGGGTTCATTTTTGTTGTTACATTGATCTTGTAGCACGTTATTAGCATAATTGACGTTTATGGTGGGGTTAAATTCAGGAAGAACTGTTTTTGTTGTCAGTTTTAACCAGTCTTAATAATTTAAAATTTAGTTCCAATCCAATGAGACAACAGTAGCTGAATATCATCATACACCCAACTATTTGTTGGTTGCTCGACCGGGAACGAGCCCCACCCATCCCTTCAACAGGATGGCATATGTTTTATTTCTTAATGTCCAGGCTCTTCAGGGCACCGATATATACCACTTCATTAAAAATAGGGGGACCCTATCCACAACCAACAACTTGTGTTTTGCCGATTTCCCGTCGGATGGCGCATTTAGGTAATGTTAGATTTTCTTGGACTGCGTCCAATGAGATAACAGTAGCTGGGTGTCATCATACACCCAACTGTTGGGTTCCACAATCTCATGCGTCTCTGCCTAAATGAACATTTTTATTGGAAGAAACATGCCATCCAGTTGAAGGGATGGGTGGGGCTTATTCCCGATCAAACAAGCAACAAAAATGTTCTTATATATATATATATATATATATATATATATATATATATATATATATATATATATATATATATATATATATATATATATATATATATAGCCTTCAAAATAGGTTTCATTTGACAGTCCAATCAGAGCACTTGTACAGTACAGACGTGTTGGCAAGAGCTCCTATTGGTTATCTACACTGAACTACACCAGGCTGCTTAGTGGCGTGGTTGTGACGTCACCAACGGTTTTCACAGTGATATTGATTGTTTTTATTAAAACAATAAATATTACACGGTTTTTAATTTTATTGCGATTTTTTCGCATTTCGCGAACTATTTTTAAAGATTTCGCGGCAATCCTACAGCAGGAATAGTCTCGGGGCACAACAAGGCATACTTTTCGGACCTTTGCGTCGCTATTTAGGCCCTTTCGGGTGTCTATTTAGAAGTTCAAGGTGTTAGGAACAGTGCAGGTGATATTGGCACACCATCATGGCTTCACGGTTATCGGCACCGGACTCTGGGCCCGACGAGATAATTGCAAGGCTCCAGAAAGAGCTCGAACAGTAGCGCCGCGACAATCACGGTCTCAACGAGACGAGTTTTGAGCTCAAGGAGCTAATCAAAGACCTGAAACGGCAAATAGCCGATTTAGCGACTAAAATCGACAGGAACGAACAGGAGACCGCCCGCACCAACGAACCGGCCGAAATAAATATCGATTTAGACATGGGTATGTTGATCGACAGCGACATCCCGCCTCTCAAACCCCCAAAAGGAACTGCTCCCCCGGTTAAAACGGATACCGTTATCCCCAAACTGAACCACGATGTTAGCGAAGGCGAAATTCTCTCCATCGGTGGAGAATCGTCCGATTCAAATTTCGAGAAGTGCGCGGCCACGAAAAGGCATCGCACAAAACGATCCATACGCTCCCCCGAAGAGGAAAAGAACCCAGAGCAGACGCCAAGGAAAAAGCGGTGCCTCAACAGCGGTGCCAGCCAAGTTGGCTACGGAACCAAAAGGGACGGTCGCAAAGACGGAAAAAGTACCTCAGGTGGTACTTCGGTCTAAGAATCATTATATAAAGGTAATGACCTTCATAGCCAATGAGAAAATAGGCAGGGACAAGGCGCTGAATTGCCCAGAAGGGGTGAAGATTCAGCCAAAGACAGCTGGCGACTACCGCAAGCTGACGGCGTTCCTAGAACAGGAAACAATTGCTTATCACACCTTCTGTACGAAGAGTGAGAAGCAATTGCACGTATTAATCCGGAACATCGTGGAAACGGTTTCGATATAAGAAATCCGCGAAGAACTAGTCGATTTAGGATTCATCCCCTCGAAAGTTCAGAGGTGGAAGAACAAGAGCGGGCAACCTCTTGCACTAGTGTGATACTCCCCAATAGGGAGACCTCGCAGTGTTACAACTGCCAGGTCTTTGGGCACACGGCAAGGAAATGCCACGTGCCCCCCAAGTGCATGAAGTATGCGGCCAACCACGATTCAAGGGACTGCAAAAAGCCGAAGAAAGCTCCGGCTAAATGTGCCAACTGTTCAAGTCTGCACCCGGCCAACTCCAAAGCCTGTCCCCAAAGACCCCCTAACAAGGGTGAGTGAAAGAATAATAACTCGATTACCCCATCCAAACCTACGCCAAAAATTCTACCACCAACTTTCGTGTGGGGGACTCAAAATAATAATAAAGCGCCGGCTTCCGCGCCGGCTGCTCCCCCTAAGCCCACTCCTAGGATGGAGGCTCCAAGAATTTAGTTACCGAACTTCATGGTAATAATAGAGCAAATGATGCAGCAGATGGCTGCTATGGTCCAAGAGCAGCTAAATGCTGCACTAGCCATGTTCCAAACCAGCAATGAATAATAAAAATTCGTTGCGGGTTGTAACAGGGAACTCCAATTCTCTGAACGGGAAAAAAATGGAACTCACGGCGTTTCTGGAAGATCACAGTATAGACTGATTCTGATTCTGATTCAGGAGACTTTCCTTAAACCGAGCGAACGGTTTGATGTGAGCAATTTCTTCTGTTACGGGGAGGACAGGCTCGGCGGAGCGGGGGGTGGTCTGATGATTCTCGTCAAGAGAGGAATCAGACATAACCTTCTGTCTCCGACGGATCTTACTTCCTCGGAAGTCATGTCTTGGTGGCTCTGGAAGGTAATCTTGTCAACCTATCCTCACCTCAGTTCCCCCCCTGAGCACGGGTGATTCTCACGCCGTCACCGGGGCGGAGAAGGCGGAGCTCTTTGCCGTAACCTACCAAAAGCGGATGACCTCTCCTCGACCCTCAGTTGAGAAGAGGAATAAAGTTGACAAGTTCAAGCAGGAAATTCTTTCTTACCAAGGAACACCTAACCCCGGCTACTTGATCAGCCAAATTGTCTTGCCGAAGATAATACACGATATTATCCGAGGTTTGGAAGTCAGAAAAGTTCCTGGTCGCGACCGCATCTCTCCAATGCAGCTGAAACGACTACCCAACAAGCAAATTGCGCAGTTGACTAACATAGTCAACGCAATTTTTAGACTCCAGCATTTTCCATCTCTATGGAAATATGCCCAAATCATCGTAATCCGTAAAAAAGGAAAAAGCCCTAAGGAGCCAAGTAGCTACAGGCCGATTAGCTTGCTTAGCGCACCTGGCAAGATCGCCAAAAGAGCTATTTTACATGCTCTAAACGGTGTTCTTGCCGACAAGAACATTCTGCCGGACGAGCAGTTTGGTTTCCGGAGTGGGCACGCAGCCGTCCATCAGGCGGCTCGTCTCTCGACGGAGATCAGACAGGGTTTCGTCTGGCGTTATAAGGGAGCCGTCTTTCTAGACCTCTCGCAAGCATTCGAGCGAGTCTGGCATCTCGGACTCATAGTCAAGATGCTCAGACTCAGCATACCAACCGACCTAGTCAAGCTGTTGGCATCATTTCTGACTGGACGCACTTTCCAAGTGCTCATCGATGGTGCACTTTCATTAGTTCAGCGAATCGAAGCGGGAGTACAGCAAGGTTCCTCTTTTACCCCCGTAATCTTCAATGTCCACATGGCGGACTTTCCAAAGATTCCGCACGTGCAGACTACATTTTATGCTGATGATACGGCTTTCTTTACGTCGGGCCACGCGCCCTGGGTGATTAGATCCAGGTTGCACAGCAGACGTTGAAAGCCTCGAGATGGCTAGTCGAATGGTGACTAGCAATCAATCGCAGCAAAACCCAGGCTATCTTTTTCACTCGAAGACAGCCGATAATCCACCAGAATATTCCCATTCATGGAGTCCCGATCAAGTGGGCCAAAACGGATCACTATCTGGGACCTGAGTTCGACAAGGCCTTTACGTGGTCTTCGCACCTCAAGAAAGCCACCGGGAAAGCATACGGAATGCTCCGTATGCTGTACACCTTAATCAATCAGAGAAATAAGTTCACGCTTGACAACCAACTAACCCTGTATAACTCCATGGTAAGATCAGTCATTATTTACGGACATCCGGCCTGGTACCCGTTCCTCCTTTATAGATTAAAAGACTTCAGTCTTTTCAATCACGTGCGTTTCGCACAATAGTAAACTCTCCCTGGTTTGTTAGGAACGCGCAAATCCACCGGGAGACAGATATTCCAGAGCTTCAGACGTTCCTGTCCAGACTACTGGACAAATTCCTAGCGACGGCGTCCCTTTCGGACAATCCGCTAATCAGAGCCACGGCAGCTTCATTGCCGGCCCTTGCCCCAGAGTGACCACTCACGTCGGTCATCACAATCTTGCCTAAAGAACGGCAAATAAACCTTCCGGATAAACGACATTGTCGCGACATCCGGAAAAAACCAGAGAATACAAGTCAGGGCCTTCGGGTCAACTTACTATCCAGGAAGAATAATTAAGGTTTCATTTGATTGGATACATGCATGCCAACGTTTGATCCCGTCATCCACAGATTTGGAATACGCCTCGGCAGAATGGCGGTCAGTCCTTTAACGAATTATTTTTAATCTCCTCGGTCAAGTCAAAACGCATTCCACGGATATTTGAGCTTGAAGAAGAGAAAAAAGTCGCACGGAGCCATATTTGGCGAAAACGGTGCTTGAACGATCATTTTCGTATTATATTTGGCCAAAAAAATCACGTACAATTAGAGCACACCGTATTCACGGCCAAATCACTCAGCTACTGCACTCAGCACACTCAGCTACTGCAGTCTCATTGGACGCAGTCCAAGAAAATCTAACACTACATATATATATATATATATATATATATATATATATATATATATACAGGGCGTCCCAAAACTCAACGTTAAGCGGGTGCCGCGCGAAAGGCCAATTTATACCAGTTCTGGAAAAATAAATAAGAAAATAAATCCATGTCAGCGTGTTAAGGTGATAATAGGCATTTTTGAAAATCTGGAAATTCGACTCCTTAGGCTTTATCTTTAGGTACTGTGATCACAAAATTCCCAATTTTTCAGTGTTATTTAATATAACGAAATCCTAAATAACCATCCTATTAATCGCAGTCACAAATCAAACAATGAACGTTGTTAATTTAGTAAAAAAGTGTTATTCAGTCGTGGTTTAAAAAATTATGTCAGCTAAATTTGACTTCATCTTTAAAAAAAATGTATTACACTATCCTGGGCAAGTTATTTCAAAAGATGGCCTATTTAGACAAGATTTCAAAATGATACAAAAATTGGCACTTTTCTTTAGTCAATTAATATTATTGCTTATTTTTTTGCAAAAGAACCACATTTCAAAAAACCGATATTATGATAAAAAATTCTTTTGTGTGCTCAAAAATGGACCAGTGTAAGTGAGATAGACAGATGCGATAGAGTAAGGGAGTGAGATATGCTGAAACGTATGGTATGAATGATTTTAAAAATATTACATTTTATTTTGATATAAAATGTTAAGAGGCCTACGAAACAAAAAAACTGAATTCCATTCGAACGAAATAAACTCAACGATGAGACGTTACCAATTTTGGCATACAGTTCTAATTTGATCATTTTGGATATATGTTTTAAAGGAGCTTAAGTAATGGTGTTGATGAAAATCTTGGTTAAATTAACGAAATTACTTTCCCTTACACCCTGTATAGCAAAGCGGGCCATTTAGAAGAATCGTCATACCACTTTTAAATGTCAGCAGGATAAAAAGAATACATTTAAAATATTTGTTTTAATATAAACAATTTGCAACCGAATAACATGTTCTGTAGAAATCCAATTAAAACCACAAATTTTGCCATTTATCATTTGCATAACTTTGTCGGTCTAAAATCATTCATCTTGAAAGGCGAAAATCAAATTGTCTTCGCGAATCATTTTGCGAATCGAATTAGACGACGGTAAACGTACGTGTAGTATAGCCAGATTTGAGGCATTATTTTCGGCGCGTTGTGTCGGCTTCGAAGCTCCGCGTCCGCGTTATTACTTAGGAAATCAAACTCATTGTTCCCAAAAGTCTGCGTCTGATGCCCCACAATTCCCAATCCCACATGCTGTTTCTCATTTCAACGACAAACATCATAATTAAGTTGCTTAATACGCGCGCCATTCAATACAGGCATGACGAATGGTACACGTGATATAAATGAAGTTTAAGATGATAATTTTCTACCATAGCCATCAAATTTTCTAACATACTGGCAAAATTTATATCTATATGAACATTATAAATAATAAATTAATAAATATATATATATATATATATATATATATATATATATATATATATATATATATATATATATATATATATATATATATATATATATATATATATATATATATATATATATAGATAGATAAGGTAAATAAAATAAAATCACTATTTATTTTGATATGAGGCACATTTTTGGATATTAGAAAATTTTAAGATTGCTGTTAGACCAAAACAGGGCATTTTTGCTCTAACTCCTCATACATTGTATCGAGTTACATTATAGAGGTAGCTCAAAGTAGAGCGCACTATTAAAATACTAAAATATCACAGGTTGCAGTACTTGTTAGAGGTTAGAGTACTTATTAGAGGTCGAAACACCTTTGTTAATTGTTAAAACATATTTCAGCAGATGAATCACTTATTCTGTCAGTCTTGAAGTAGCTTTCAGCAAATAACACAGTGCCGGACTGCTACGTTCAATTTGTTTAAGCACTTTGACCTTGCTCTACACACAATGTCCAGTGTATGCGTCTGCATGCTTAAACGAGTGATAAATATTAGATGGATATTCTGTAAGTGTTTGAACCTTATCTCTAACTGATCTTGCACATGAGCCATCTTGTTTTCGAATTGATCCAATATTAGAACAGATTTTTAAAATTTTCATAGTCACCTTCGCCAAGGAGTAGTTAACACCTCCTGTTGGGGTTAGCAATTTTAAGCAATTTTGTGATTGCTATATTTTTTAAAATTGTTTAGTAGTTACTTCATCTCTCTTACAACCTTGTTCTATTTTGCCTTAGCTTCTGGATCTCTTGTCATCTTTTAGTTCAGTAGCCGTTGGTTGAATTTATTTTCTCGGAACAGTGGCCATTTTGCATTTACGTTAGTTGCACCCCAAACTGTTTATTGAATATCTACTGAGCGAATATTTTATATCTTTTTGACTACCATTACACATTATTCTGACATTAATTTAACCAAAAAAACAATAAAAACTTAATCTTCCAAATAGTCTCCTATAATCTTTCTATACATTTTTTTTATACATAGAGGTTGCTATCGGTTTCCTGAAGAGATGTAAAGTCGCTATTAACCAGGTGCTGTTGCAGAGATTGGAAAGGATAAAAATTTGAACGGCTTAATTCAACGGCTTGAGAATAAGCTTGAGAATAAGCCGGAGAATAATGTGATACTATCTCCCAGCTCAACTAGGTAATTGTTGCCAGATTCATTTTTGCTGTGTATGCTTATTCATTCTCCTGAAGCAAAATGCGTTCATTTGCTAATATAAAGCCTTTTTCATTCAGACCATTACTAATAGTAATCAATTGCTGCTGATAATGGAGAGCAGTGACTGTGTGATGAGTTTAGAACAACTCATAATGCATGACGCTCAGCTGCTTCAACCATATACCAGGCAACACCTTTTTGGTGTGGATATTTGGGTTTGAAATACCATTTTTTGTCTCACTAGGATTAACCTACTATCTTTACTTCTTTAGATTATCATAGAGGGTCCACTTTTCGTCACTGGCCACAATCTTCTCTTGAATGTCGAGAGGAATGACAGATATATATATAAACGTTTCCTCTTCTTCCCAACTGTAAGTTCAAAATGGACTCAACGACTCCCCTTTTGAATTTTCGAATTTTACCTAGCTTATGTTTCCTTAACTTAATTGTTTAGAGAGGGCTTGCGGTGTCACTCCGATTTCATGTCCGAACTCTAGCAACGTAAAAGAATTTTTCTCAGTCAGTGCTTCCAATTCTTCATTATTCACTTTTTGGTTGACCCGGCTGTTCTGCATCATTTCAGTCAGAATTTTTATTTCGGAATTGCTAGAAGATTTTCTTTCTGTATGGAACAGCATTATCTTTCAAAGCCACATTCTTGTCCAATTGAAAGGTGGAAAAAGGCAGTACCTCAAATGTTTTTCTTTGGAACGACGTCGCATCTACAACTGATCATTCAGGTTATATTCATGGTAGGCTCGTATGCTATACCTCGTTTTGAAGCTGAAAGATGAACCTTTAAAATAACTGCATAGGGGGAGAAATTTCTGATTCAAATAGGTTCTGTAGTCAATGAAACCAAATGGTCGAGAATTAAGTTGAGAAATCAATATTTTGTTCTTTCATATTAATTTTTATTCTTTTGTGCCTTTTTATAAAGAATGTCATTTAAGATCGTTTGAAATTCTTAACATAATGTAATTGAATTAACATCAATTTAGTGAAGAAACATCAACATCAATTTATTTTCTCAAGAAAAATATTAGTTATCGCTGGTACTTTGTATTGTTGTTTAAATATGTATTTTGTAGAATTCCAAAACGTAACGAATTATAATTACAACTCAAATCAGTTGTATTTATCTATGTTATTATTCTAAATGTTAGACATTAGATGATGAGTTGCCTTACTATTGGGATACAAATGTACACACTTGCGCGCAAACTTACAGTACGTTTAACAGCGATGCCTATCAGAAGTTCGACCATACTAAAAAATCATCTTTTATTTTGATTTAAGGGTTTCAGTGGGTTTAATGTTTTTTAAGAGACATTTTTGGGTATCAGAAGATTTTAAGAGAGTGCTGTTGAATCAAAACAGGGTATTTTCGCTGGAACATTGTGTCGAGTTAGGCAATAGAGGTATCTCAAAGTAGAGTGCGCCATTAAGATACTAAAATGACATTTTACCGTTTTTATAAAAAAAATTGTTTTGTTTGCTCAGAGGTTGCATAACTTGTTGGAGGTCTTTAAATGAATCGCTTATTCTAACAGTTTTGAAGTAGCTTTCAGCAAGTAACAAAATGAAGGCCTACAGAATCCACCGCAACTGGTTAAAAACTGTGGCTGATCTCTAAGCATTTTGACCTTCCAGTTCGCATATTTTCATTGCCAGATCAGAGAAAAATATAGAATAATTTTTCTATAGATTTATATAAAACGAAATTTTCATAAAAACCGTAAAATGTCATTTTAGTATCTTAATGACGCACTCTACTTTGAGATACCTCTATTGCCTAACTCGACACAATGTTCCGGCGAAAATGCCCTGTTTTGATTCAAAAGCACTCTCTTAAAATCTTCTAATACCCAAAAATATCTCTTAAAAAACATTAAACTCCCTGAAACCCTCAAATCAAAATAAAAGGTGATTTTTTTAGTGTAGCCGAACTTCTGATAGGCGTCGCAGGGAAACGAACTGTGAGTTTGCGCGCAAGTGTGAAATCTGTATCCCAATAGTAAGGCAAATCATCATCTAATGTCTAACATCAGAATAATAATATAGATAAATACAACTGATTTTTGAGTTGTAATTAAAATTCTTTACGTTTTAGAATTATATAAAATACATATTTAAACAACAATACAAAGTACTAACCATAACTAACATTTTTCTTGAGTAAGGTAACGATTGATTTGCAATTAATCGTGAAATTCTTCACTAAATTGGCTATTTTTTAAATTATATGAAGTGGCTAGTCCATTAATGTAAAGAATTTCAAACGATCTTAAATGACATTCTTTAAAAAAAGGTACAAAATAATAAAAATGAATAAGAACAAAATATTGAGTCCTCAACTAAATTCTCGACCATTACGCCCATCCTGTACAGTTATTTTAAAGGTTTATCTTTCAGATTCAAAACGAGGTATAACATCGAGTCTACCATGAATATAACCTGAAAAAATCAGTTGTAAAATCAAAATAAAGGGTGATTTTTTATAGTGTGTCCGAACTTCCGATAGGAGTCGCTGTTGTTGTCGCTGTCGTTAAAATCAGAGCAAGGCTTGCACCAAACTTATAGAGCATTTTGTGAATTTCAACTTCTTAATATATTCGCTGAATTATCGACAAATTCCGAATCCTTTTAATGCTGCGTGATATTAAAATAAAAACAGGACAAAAAACTGGTCGTTTCCAAGAAAATTTCACCGCTGTTGTTGGAAGCCAGCATGACTCAGACAATTATTGACTTGAAAAAGTGGTCAGAAATTGGACTGGACTATATATATATATATATATATATATATATATATATATATATATATATATATATATATATATATATATATATATATATATATATGTATATATATATTTATATATATATATATATATATATATATATATATATATATATATATATATATATATATATATATATATATATATAACCCTTTTCTAGTGACAACTGATGACGTAATCTCCATAGATGGCGTCACAGCGCCATTGTGACCAATAATTTTCAATGGGATCCTATGGCAAGTGACACCTCGTTTGAAAGGTCTTTAAAATACCTATTCAACTATACTAATTTTGTTTGGGTTCAAGGTAGTTTTGGTACATAAAATAAATAAATACTAAAATTTCAGTTTAGCGTATAATGTATACAGATTCACCCCGTGTCTTTACAATTATTAAAAAAGTTGACGTTTTTGTATTTCTCCAACTGATTTTTTTTTTTGAGAGCCTTTTTAATTAGAGGTATCCCGATCACCTTATATCGAGGACTCATTTGAGAAAGCTTTTCCATAAATTTGAAACAACAGGAGTGTTAAAAATGTAAATGGTTTGGCAGAACAAAAATTTCTAATGACATAGTAATTAACATAATCGCAGAATTGGTAATAAATCCTACTTGTTCTACAGCCCAAGTTGCATCTACCTGTGAAGTCAGTCAAAGGACGGTGCACCGGGTGTTGAAAAAAAATTAATTTCACTCTAATAAATTAAAAATTGTGCATCAACTTTCAGATGACGACCCTGACCGAAGATTGCAATTCTATGAAAATATGACCACTACAATTGATCAAGCGCCAGATTATTTTAAAACAATTGGCTTTGGTGACGAAAGTACTTTCTACCTCCATGAAAATGTGAACACTCAAAATGTAAGGTACTGGAGTAATACAAATCCTCACGTATTTAATAAGAAACATACACAGTTTCCAGAAAAAGTAAATATCTGAGCAGGTATTCTGGGAAAACACATAGTTGGGCCTATATTTTTAAGGACTTAACCGGTAAACCATACCTGGAGATGTTAGAGACTGCGATTGAGCCGCGAATTCTCGAAATTCTGGAAGACAATGGAGATGAATTTGGTAACATCGAAATCACGTTCCAAAAAGACGTAGCTCTTCCACACTATTATGCTGCAGTATGATATTATTTGGATCAGGAATATCGTCGTAGATGGATTGGGAGACGAGGTCCGATAGAATGGGCGGCTTGTTCACCGGATCTTACACCTTTTTTTTCTGTGGGGATATCTTAAATCTAAAGTATATGCTACAACACTTACTAATATTGATGTTTTAATACAACAAATTGTTGAAGCGTGTAGAGCAATTTCCGCTAAAACAATTGAACGAGTGCGACAAGAGTTTACCAATATAATGTTTTACTGTCAGGAAGTAGGTGAAGCACATTTTTAACTTTTACTGTAAGGGCGGATTTGTGAATCTATATTAATTATACGCTAAACTAAAATTTTAGTATTTATTTATTTTATGAATCAAAACTACCTTGAACCCAAACAAAATTAGAATGGTTGTATAGGTCTTTGAAATTCCTTTCAAATGAGGTGTCACATCCCATGGGATCTCATTGAAAATAATTGATCACAATGGCACTGTGACGCTATCTATGATGATTACGTCATCAGTTATGACTAGTAAAGCAGTTATTCAACTCTTTGTAGAGCTTTTTGAATGAACACTCATGCCCTAATACCTTCAAATATTCCATCTAACGAAATAACAAAACAATTTCGAAATTATGAATAGTAGCCAAGATTGTACTTTACACAAACTTCTCAACAATTTTTCAAAAGTCATTTACTATATAAAGCCATCTACATAATTATTAGTTTTTTGACTAAAAACACAATGAAACTGTTAAGCAACGTTTCCACATCTGCGCCAACGTTTTAAACTAGTAATACTTCGAACATTGTTTTATTCGATACAACAAAAAACACGGGCGGTATCCTTTGTGGTGCCCAGTCCATTCTTCCCCGCTTCGTTTGAAATCTAAATACGAATAAGAACATTCTTTAGCCCGCGCAGATAAGTAGGCATGTCAGACGATTCCTTTGGATGTAAATTTGTACTGAGACACTTATGCGTAAACTATAGATTACATGTAACTTTCTTGCTTTCTGCTTTGTTGCGAACGCAACGGGTAATTTTTAATAACGTGTTATTATTTCGCTTCATACTGGGTGGCCCTTAAAATCTACCTTTCGAAATTGCATCAAAAATTAAAATATTTTTATTAATGCTTTATAAATACAGCAAAAACTGAAGCAATATTGATACAAAAATTTATTGGAAATATTGCTGTCCTTTGCAATATTGCAAGTAACTATTTTGTCCTAAAACGATTTTTTTCCTAGAAAGTATTTTAATATGACTTATTTACTTTATTTAGCAGAAACTGAAGTTAGTCCAAAATTTTGCAAATCAACTTAAGGATATTATCAGGTATTGATTCGGATGTATTTTTTAATTGATACTTACCTTTACTTGTTGAATGAGCCTATTCGAAGGCTCATTCAACATTCAGTTGATGTTGGATTTCTATATTTTGAAATTGTAATGTTTCCATTATCATTTCATTATATTTGAAAGCAACTCGAAAGAGATTTCGTCTTCAAAGTTACCTGAAGTACCCAGCTAGTTTGGAACACATTCAATTTCGAAAACGCACATCATTTTTTCAAATTAAAACAAATGTTTACTTTGTTATTTATCACTTATTTTATTTTTTAATTTCGTGACTATAATTTCATAAACAATTTTTTTCGTGCCGGCGTATTTGGAGCTGATTTTATACGAATTTGATGCCCTGTATTCAAATATTTTTTTAATTTTAGCCTAGGAGATTAAATTTATAAGATATAACATTTTAGTAAATTATACATTACAACATTTTAAGTTAAATATGTACATGGATCAAATAAAAAAAGTAAACACGGAACTTTTATTATTACATTATAAAAATATTATTATATACAAAGATAGAGGAAAAAATCATCGATTAGACACAATACTGGTTCCAACAGAGCTCTGGTAGCTGGTCAAACGTTAGGGTCGGCACTTCCTCTGAGTGGGTGATCGGGCGTCTTGCAGATACTAAATCAGAATAAGTCCACTTACTACGGTTGTTTCGATTGAGTCCAGTAATATTTACTAATATTTACTTGGTTATAATATTTACTTAGAAATAACAGTCATCGAAGTGGTTTTTGGGTTCTCTCCAAACCATTGGTATGCCGAATTTTAGACTTTTTTTCCCGGTAGCCCACTGTCGTAAATGTTCTGTATAAGTTTTTCAGACCAGATGATGTGCCCAGATTTTATCCTGATTAGCAAGCTTAACACCAAAGGATCCAAGATAAGCTCTCTTTATAAAGTTACTAACATTTTTTCTATTTTCTTTTAACGTGTATTCTCCGCATAAGTAGCAAAACACATAAGGATGATTTACACAACTTTTTCTACTTGAACTCATTTTATTTCTATTCAACAACAAATACAACAATCTATAACACAGTATATTTTAAGTCAACTTTATAACACATCTTTCTTAAACACAAATATCACGCGAGGCCATCTTCGATTTACCCTGCACAGCGAGAACTCACAAACTATCCTCAACTCTAGTTCGAGCGTTGAAAGTCACTCCAGTTACCAGAAAGGCAATGCTTATGTCATCTGGTGGATGTTCATGGAACTAACTCAAGGGCAGACTGACAATAGGGCAAATGTAGGAACCAATCCTTCTATAATCATTTTAGAACAGCCATACTTGAATGTATTGAATTGAAAAAATCATTTATAGATGACTGGATGTATTTTTCATAATATTTCATGACTTGTTTGGTTTATCACAAATGTGCAGCTAAACGCACACGTCTGAAACTTCTCAGCACCCCATCTGACCTTCACATATATCACATACATTCTGACCTTCACATACATCTGAGCTTCACAAAACTTCACATATATAATAATAATTTGGTTATATTTTCGCCATCTCCAATTCAGACCAAGAATTTTTCGAACGACCCTTATATGTACTTACTGGAATTTTCAGATTATTGTGGTAAATGATTTTAATGCACTTGTTTGTATTCGAAATCAAGTAATAACAAGAAGTTAGACAACATAAGTTAGAAGTGTTCTCGTTTACATTTGGCAGCTGTACATTTTCAACAACAGCAATTTCTACGATTTTTAATTAAAGTCGGCGGCACGGACGGCGCTGCAAGCAGCGCGTGATGTAGGGCCCATCGTGCGACAGGCGTTCGCAGGAACACGGCCCGGGTGACAATTGACAAACCTGCGCCGGTATCCTGCGTGTCCATACGTCCCGCTGAGCTATGCGTTACTCACCGCGAACAACATACCTTCCCCTTGCATCTTGTTAGATATTTGTCTTTCGGTCGGGCCGATGGATTTTTCCTTGTAAGCGGCCATGTCGGAATGCCCGAGATAATGGAAAAGGTGTGTGAAACAAACAATGCCCGTTCGCGATGCGTGCAGCGCCTTTTTGCTACAACGACGTATATGGCAGAAATTGTGCGGATTCCTGCCGAAGCATTCCTACGTATCATATGCCCGTAATTTGTGGCTGTGCGTTTGTTTAATAATTTCTCTTCGGGTTTTTCTTCTGATAGAGGTTGGGCATAAATAATACATACACGTCTGGCGTTTGAGAAATAATCCGAATAGTTACCGTGGCTATTTCAGAAGAATCACTAATATGGGATACGAATTGTCTTGTTTTACGATCGTTTCTTCATTACGTATAATAACGGTAAAAACATATTTGACATCTAGGCGGTTGATATGAAACAAACTATTGAGCTCATTATACTTTACAGCACTGCCTATTATGGAATCTATAATCTTGTTTTCTTTGATGCGTGTATCAAGAGACCAGTTTTTATAACAAATGGAAAACAAGAAGCTAATTCATTAGAAATCTTTGCGTTAATGCTCTCTATATTTTACACTATGTAATATTTTTAACTCTAAAATAATTGTTCTACCCTAGAATTAGCAGAAATGAAGTCTGTGATACTTCTCTTCTTCAACCACAACATTACATTGGTCATGTCAATTAATAAGTTAAAATATATGAAAGTACTAGGGTGTAACAAACGTATTTGCGTTTTTTTTTCTTTGTTTATAAATAAAGGATTAGACTTCCCCCCTTAGAGGTTTAATACGATTTCATTTTTTAGCTCCAACAAATAAATATTTCTACTTCAGTATTAAAAATGATTCCATTGCGAAATATTCAGTAGACGGTTTTTAACAAAAACGTTAATATGAGTGAAATGAGTCCCAAAAGTATAATAATTTTAAGACATTATTAAAAAAAGAACCTCAAAACGGCTGACGCCGCAGGTGAGATTTCCGAAGTTGAGTGGGAAAATGCCGTATCAATCCGCACCGCTCAGCTCTAGTGCAAAAAGTCCCGAGAATGAGTCTTGAAAATAGGGGAAGACCGACGTTTTAAGAGCAGTCTTATCGTGGTACTGAAGAGGAATATCTTAGTGGCTTAAAGATGGGTTGAGTTTATCGAAAATAATGGCGTATATTTCAAAGAAAAACCTCTAGGTATAATTTTTTTTTTAATTTAAGTCACGTCAACGCTCAAAGGCGTTATTTAGTGACTTACCAACACCGACAAACACATACAAATACGCACACAAACATCCATGGGACCATTGGATTGCCAGGCGGGCGACTAACCCACCAGACCACCGCGGTCGGCTGGTATAAATTTTTTAAAGAATGAATAACTAAGTATCTCAAAAATACAAATACATGTATTATACTCTTGCAATTACAATCATTGCAATTACGATTACAATCCTTGCTTTTTCTAATTTTCAAGTCAATTATTTCAAAATATAATACTCTAAAAGTTATATGTAGTTCCTACTACAGTAAGTTTTTGCTCATTAGAGTAGACAGTCAATAAAAAAAATCAAAGTGTTGACTAGAAATATGTATTTATTTTCGTTCTTCAAGATACCTTTTAGTTCACTTTTATTTATTGCAGCAGAAAACTTGTGAACAGACTTTAGAAAAGAAATTACAGGTATTTTCTTGAATCCCCACACACATAGTGTTTACGTGTGAGAGATCCCAAATAGATCTGGACCGTTTCAACAACCGTCGAATGTTTACACAGTCTGCTCTAATGGGAATCACAATACATTACCCCCTCGTAACGTTGCCTATTGACACGCTTGACAAATGCCCACTACTCGAATTCACAAAGCCACAGAGCGCCGATGTTTTTTACGATTTCCAACGACAAAAAAGAGTTTCCATGTTCTCGCCCCGCTTTTCTAAAGTGCATTCAATCGTTAATCATGAGAATAAGGCTCGCTGCTTACGTTTCCAGGCTTTTCCGGAAATAATGGGCCGTAGTTTTGGTTTTTCTTTTTTTCCTTGAGTTTGTTTGTGTCAATAATGGCCTGGGACTTGAAATCTCTTGAGTATACAGGGTCAGTTACAAACGAAAGTAAAAACTTATATTGTTTACAGTTAATGATAATTAAAACAATAAATACATAAGACAATGTATATAAGAGACAATGATAAAGTCTAATTAGGAAATTGATTTCACAAACATGATATTGCGCAAACATTCTCTGAATTGTTTTGGTTAATTTATTCTTGAGTTGTTGAGTTTCTGACTTTCTTTTATATATTCTTAAATCAAGTATAAATTTTCAACTACAAGTCAATAATATATATTATTTTGTGTTATATTGTTCCAGTTATCCTAATTATATATTACCAGGACCACTTTGTGATGATTTAAAGGGAAATTATATAAAACAATGGATGTTATTGTTAGTACCGTAGGTACCCAAGTACCCGCTTTTCAACTGCACTTCGTGCTTGATAATTTGTTGTTCGCTGATATTAGTTAAATGTTCACTGTTCTTAGTACACACTTATTTACATCTCTAGGTGATTTTTTACATTCCCAGTGAAGATCTCCTTACAGGTATCATTTTATTCATTATTTTCTAAGTTTACATAGTTACGAAATACATGTTTATGGACCTATGTACAACTGTACAAATTGAAGAGCATTTATACGTTCATAAGTTTAATAAATATTCGTTTTTGTCATAATGTTTGAACATCTTCTTTTTCTTCTTCCTGCTCTGCTACAGGTCGTCATTGAGGCTTGATCTGCTTCAACCTTCGCCTCCATGCTGATCCATCGAGTTTTTGATTTGCCGTGTCTTTGGTCTACCTCCCTCGCTGTTATTCCCTATTACTCCCGTTATGATTTTTCCGTAGTATTCGGCTTTCTGGCATTCTTGCCGCGTGTCCTGCCCATCTGAGTTGCTAAATCCTCGCCGTCCATAAAATCCACATATTTGTATAACTGCTTGAACTTAAATATGTTTACCACTAAACATCGAATCACTTTTTTTAAAGTTCTCGACGCACGTTTCGCTAACGATGTTAGCAACATCAGGGGATGATTTAATAAGATTAAATAATCTCCTGATGATGCTAACATGGTTGGCGAAACGTATGCCGAGAACTATAAAGAAGCTATAAAAAACTAATAACATATATATATATATATATATATATATATATATATATATATATATATATATATATATATATATATATATATATATATATATCCTAAGCCTAGGGTACTGGACGGGTCACGGTTGGTGCATGGTAAAAGTTCTATTAGATATTATTGGACAGTTGCGAATATCTCAATATAAGCAGCCTCGAACCACGGCAAAAAAACTAAATCCACTTAGTGTCTGACTTGTATAAAGCGGTTGAGTGGTCAGCGTCTGTTCACCAGAGGTGCGGCTGAGATTTCAATTCTGGAACTAACCCCTCCAGTCTTAACCTCTCTAAGTTCTCGACGCACGTTTCGCTAACGATGTTAGCAACATCAGGGGATGATTTAATAAGATTAAATCATCTCCTGATGATGCTAACATGGTTGGCGAAACGTATGCCGAGAACTATAAAGAAGCTATAAAAAACTAATAACATATATATATATATATATATATATATATATATATATATATATATATATATATATATATTTATATATATATATATATATATATATATATATATATATATATATATATATATATATATATATATATATATATATATATATCCTAAGCCTAGGGTACTGGACGGGTCACGGTTGGTGCATGGTAAAAGTTCTATTAGATATTATTGGACAGTTGCGAATATCTCAATATAAGCAGCCTCGAACCACGGCAAAAAAACTAAATCCACTTAGTGTCTGACTTGTATCAAGCGGTTGAGTGGTCAGCGTCTGTTCACCAGAGGTGCGGCTGAGATTTCAATTCTGGAACTAACCCCTCCAGTCTTAACCTCTGAACCGTCATGGTTTAAACCTTTAATTCAAAGTACAAGATGAAGTGTTCTAGTAATTACAAAATTACCTCAGGAGGTAAACAATATTCTGTCAGCTTTGCTGCTACAACCGGACTTTCGGATTCTGGGGTATCCGGGCTTAAATGCAAAATCTTTCAGAGGCAATCAGAGACCTCTGGCCAACGTCTGAAACTGAAAACAAAAACATTCTTTGAAACGATAAATATTAACTCCCTCCTGCGCCCAGGAAAACTACACGAATTGGGGTGAACATTGTATCAGCAAAAAAGCCAAATCTTAGCTTTGCAAGAAACCAGGTTGACAGATGATAACATCTTGGACTTCAGCAACTACAGGCTTTTTAAAAGTAAAACGGATAAAACAATACTCAAAAATACACCGTATCTCGGTTTTGCTTTCGCTATCTCAAAAACTACTGATGACCAACTAATGTCCAGCCAGTAAATAATCGAGTTATGACACTATCCTTCAAGTGTGCTACCAAAACTATACATTAAACAATGCACACCTTCCAGTTAACGAAGAAAATAAATTTAATCTTGAAAAAGTAAGTAAGTCCTGGTAAATTCTGGAAAAGACTATTTCTAAAATTCCCTCTAACGATGTAAAAATCCTATTGCGTAATTTCAACGCCCAACTAGGGAAAGAAGAAAAGTACAGAAAAAAAGTGGGCAGTTTTCCCGCTTATAAATGGACTAACCATAATAGCAGAAGATTGGTTGAACTATGTTCGCAGTTTAAGCTAAAAATTATGTCAATCCATTTTAAGAAGAAAATAACAAAACAAAAGACCTGGAGGTGCCCAAACACGTACATGGGTGAATTTCAAATTGACCATGTTGCCATTTGGTACTCTAATTATAAAGAGATTTTGAATGTTCAAGTCAGGAAAGGAGCTAACATATACACGGATCACTACTTGGCTAGAATCAAACTTAGCTTAAAACCTCGAAAACATACTCAAAAGAGACTGCTTATACCAAAGTTTGACCCTACGAAAATAAAATCAACCCTAAGAGAACTTGATAAACAACCAGCACAGAACTGACAAGAAATGAAACAAAGAATTATTAAAACAGCTTTAAAGTGAGTCCCTTTGCAAAAGCGTAGAAGAGACCCGCGGTGGGATGAATTTGGCCGTTTTATTAAGCCGAGGTAAAGCGTTCAAAGTGGAACAGTCAAAAAACAGCAATAAAATATAACATGATTTTGGAAGTAAGAAAAGAAATATGGATGCTAGTTAGACAAACTAAAAGAAAATATGAAAACAACCAACTTAATGAAATAGAAAAAGATTTCCAAAAAAATAACAATCGATTTTTTTACAAAGCATTTAAAACTAAATTAACAGGCTATCAATCCCAAAGTCTTTGCTTCCAAGAGGAAAACGGACAATTAGCTCTAAATAACCAAGATAATTGCAAAGAACTTGAGAAATATTTTGAACAACTACTAAACTGTCCTGAGCCCTTAAACAGATTGCCAACACTAAACCCTAAACAAACAAACCCAGATTCATTACCACCGAATGAAGATGAAATAATTAGGCAAATCAAGTGACTTGAAAATAACCAAGCTTGTGGTAAAGATGGAATCACTGCTGAACTTTTGAAATCCGCTGGTCCAGGTACAATCAAGGAAATAACCAAAATTCTACAAGAAGTTTGGCGAACCGAACGGATTCCGAAAGATTGGAAAGATGCTATAATCCATCCACTACATAAGAAAGGAGATAGAACGGATGTAAACAACTACAGAGGGATATCTCTTCTCCTAGTTTGTTACAATATTCTATCTCAATATCTACTAGACAGAACACAGGGACAGTTAGAACCTAAAATTGGTGAATATCAAGCCGGTTTTCGACCGGGCAGATTCTGCCCGGAACAGATCCTGAATCTAAAGTCCTAAGATCCTAAGACATCAAAATCTGTACAATAAAAATCTTTCCTCTACCACTCGGGTTCAATATACTTAACGATGTCTTCAGTCCAGCGTGCTTTCGGTCTTCTTCGTGGACGTTTGCGATCAAGTGGTATGGATTGCCTTGCGCGGGATTTTCTGCAGCTCTTGTATGCGTCTTTACAGTTCCTCTGGGTCCTGCGAAAGGAGAATGATATCATCTGCAAATTTAAGTTTGTACCATTGATCTATATTCCATTCTGTTCCCAATCCAGTTTACGGAATACTTCTTCAAGGGCAGCTGATAAAAGAATATACGATATTGCGTCACCCTGCCGTACACCTTGTTATACATTAATTCCCATTTCAAGATCATGCCGTAGTGAATTGTCGCTGTAGCTCCATCATATATTGATCCTAATAGGTTTACATATGTTTTGTCTACCACCTGGCTCAGAAATGCATCCATTATGGCCTGCTTTGAGATTAAGACAAATGCTTTTTCGTAGTCGATAAATGCCAAGCACAGTGGCATGGTGTATTCGTTGTGCCTTTCTATGGCCTGCTGTACAACCTGGATGTGATCCATTGTACTGAATCCTGTTTACTATCTCTTGCTTGTGCGTCATTCAGTTTTCTTAATATTCTTTTAGATATTATCTTAGTGAAAACTGTATATTACTGATAAGAGGCTTATTAGACGATAATTCTTTAAATTTTCCTGTCCTCCTTTTTTATGTAAAGGATCACTTCTGCATTTTTCCATAAGTCAGGTACTCTTTGTTCTTTGAGGCACTTTGAGTATAATTTTGCCAGTGTTTTATGTAACGTTCGACCACCAGCTTTTAGCCTTTCGACAGTTATACTGTCCTTTTCCGAAGCCTTGCCGTTTCTCATCGATTCTATAGCATTTGTCACTTCTCCCACTAGGATATCTGGCATTTGTTCTTCCGTGGGTTCTTCCGTTGTCTTTGATTGGTTGTGATCTGCATATAACTGGGAATAAAATTTTCTGACAACCTCCAATATTTGCGTAGGTTGTGTCCATCTCCTCCGGATCTTGTAACACTGCAAAGCGGTTCGACAAAGCAATCTCAAAATCGCTGATCCTCTCCAGTAAATTTCCCAGAATCTACTTTGGCCTTCTTTGATCTTATCATTCTTTCGCGCTCTCTTCGACACTTAATCCTAACTTTTGCTCGTATTATTCGGTGGTCACTTCTATCATTAAAATTGTTAAGGACAGTACAATTGGTAAATATTGTTTTATCGTTGGTCATAATGTAGTTAATTTTACTTGTGAGTCCAGATGGACTGTTCCATGTCCATTTTCTGCTGATATTTTTCTTATAGAACGAATTCATAATATAAAGATCTTGTCCTTTGGCAAAATCAACTAATCTTTATTGCCCCGCTCACCAGTTTCATATGGGCTAGTTGCATTTTCTCCAGTTCTTGCTGTTCCAATTCTGGCATTAAAATTACCCATCAGGATTTTGTACCTACGTTTCTCCTTGTATAAAAACTGGGCCACATCATCATAAAATTCCTCAATTTCCTCATCTCTATGGCATATAGTTGGTGCATAAACTTGGACGATTTGAAGTCTAAACTTTTTATTGAGCTGAATGACGCATTGAGCTAGTCTGTCAGATATACTTTCAAATTTTACTACACTCTCCTTCAGCTTTCGATTGATGAAGAATCCAATTCACCCCTTCTTCGTGTTTCACATTACCCAATAATATCCCAATTTCTGTTATCAAGTTCGACCAATATTTCTTGCAGTCAATCCGTTTTCATTGTCCATATATGCAATGTCAAAAGTCCAATGGCAGCCTGGTCTAACCCGGTGATTCTTAGCACCCTCTGCCTTGGGGTAGGTCTTCCCGCTGCCGTAGGTAGTTGCCCCTTCGCATCCGGAGAATGAGGGCCGTGTTTGAGGTTGTGCTTTTATATTGAAGGCATAGACCGTAATCAGCCACGCTGGTCCAAGCGGGTTGATAGATTTTGGATCATGTTAGTCTAACATGAGGCCTCTGCCTTGACCTGTCCGCCAGGGTTGACTTTCCCAGGAGCGTAGGCTACACACGGCATAGCTCAAAGCTTCATTGTTCTACTGAAATCCCTTTACCACGTCTAGGTCTGATCCACAAACAGGATTATATATTTATATATATATATATATATATATATATATATATATATATATATATATATATATATATATATATATATATATAGATAGATAGATAGATATATTACATCTAATATTTTAACGGATGGTAGATAATGTTTCTAAATCATTCCGAGTGTCAATCCTGTGAAGAGTCACTACGTTTCGCCAAAATCGCATTTGGCATCATTTTCAACTGTTGGCCTTGAAGTTTCAAGTGTTGAACTGAAGAGTTGGGCTCTTCAGTCGAAGCGGACAACACTTGAAAATGCCAAATGCGATTTTGGCGAAACGTCGTTACTCTTTACAGGATCAACGGATCGACACCCGAAATGATTTAGAAACATATATATATATATATATATATATATATATATATATATATATATATATATATATATATATATATATATATATATATATATATATATATAAATATATATATTTGTCAGGTCAGTAGGACCCTTCAGTCGAAGCGGAACACTTAAAGAACACTTGAAAATGCTAAGTGAGATTTTGGTAAAATATATATATATATATATATATATATATATATATATATATATATATATATATATATATATATATATATATATATATATATATATATATATATAAATCAATTCAAAATAACTAAAAAATAAATATTTAACAACAAAAATTGGTTTTAATTATATATTATAGAAACAAAAAATATTTTCAAATCTTCGAAAATTAATAAATAATAATTATTAACATCCCACGATCAAACCAGGCTTAAATATTATTAAATGGACAGAAGCATAAGATAAAAAAATAGCCAAAAAAAACAAAATATAGACTCAGATTCAAAAAAATATTTAAAGTTTCAAACTCTAAAATTGAGGGTAAAAACCTTTTGAATAATTTTTTTATATTGTTTTCTAGAAAGTACATAGAAAAACGAAATTAAAAAGAAAAACGATCTGCCTTGGTCCATTTTTGCAAAAGTTATAAGGAAAACACAAAAAAGGGCATTTTTTTTCAAAAATTGTTTTTTTAACGGAAAAAAGTGTTTTTAATGGGTTATCCAAAAAACCTGACAACTGACCAGATAGGTTTTTTCATAGAGTACAAAAAATATAGAAAAACTGAGGAAATAAAAAATTAATTTTTTTTTTACAATTTATATGTATATATATATATATATATATATATATATATATATATATATATATATATATATATATATATATATATATATATATATATATATATGTATATATATGCCTTTGAAGAACTATTCCGTAAACTGGATTGGGAACAGGATGGTGTAAAAGTCAAACTTAAACCATCTTAGATTTACAGATTATACCGTTATCCTTTCACAAGACCGCTGCACACAAGACCGCTGCAAAGACGTATACAAAAGCTGTAAAGGGCTGGCGAACCATTTGGCTTGAAAATAAACCTGAAAAAGAGACAGGTTATGTTCAATAAATTCGCCCAGAACAGAATATCAGTTTTAGGAAGGGAATTGGATATTGTGGACCACTTTATATATTTTGGGCAGAGGATTTCAATGAAAGGCGATACCGCCCGGCAGGTGGAACGACGTATTAAATGTGATTGGCAGGCATTTAGCACGCTCAACATAGAGCTTAAGAGTAGACTGCCACTTTGACTGAAAAGAAAAGTCTTCGATCAGTGCGTTTTACCAATTATGACATACGGAAGAGAAACTTCACCGCAATCAATTCAAAAACTTCGGGTGACACAGAGGGGAATGGAAGATGTATGCTTGGCATTAGAAGACGAGACAGAAAGTCCTGCGCATGCATCAGGGAACAAACGAAAGCGTGTGACATCATTGGAAGAGTAAAGCCATTGAATTTTAGATGGGCAGGCCATATAGCAAAATGATGGGACGACAAATAGACCAAGGCAATCCTGGAGTGGATACCGCTTGACCGCAAATGGCCGCGAAGAAGAAGCACGATGGACTGATGATATCGTTAAGTATATTAGACTTGAGTGGTAGAGGAAAGGCCAAGGACCATGAAAGTTTGAAGCATGCTGAAAAGGCCTTCATCCTGCAGTGGATGAAGCAGTCTTTCAAATAGCAGCAGCAATTTCAGCAGTCTTTCAAATACTGCAACCATCTGTTTTGTAGGTGTTAACTTTCAAGCTTCTTTGTATCAGTTTAGAACTTAGAACAGACTGCAGAGAGTAAGTGGTTTACGATTAAAATATTTCATCATGGTCTTAATATAATGGTCAAACAATATCACACATTTTCTCTTTGACTTATCCTATTAACAAAACTACGAACCCCATCCCACGGATACCAATTCTGCAGTTTATACTATATTTTATTGGGTTATGTTTGGATTTATGTATGCACTTTAAATTTGTCCCAATTTGTTAATAAACGAGGCAAGAGTTTTCTTTTCATTCAGCGCTTTCACATATTATTGTGTTCAGACTTCATTTTGTATATTAAATATCCTGTCTTCAACCCATTTGGAAGATATTATATTCATTTTCTCTATGTTTATTACCGAAGTTGAAATATTGAATTATATTTTTAATATGTCCAATATCAAATTTCAAGAATATCTTATGGAGACAATTTTATATAGGGCATAAATTAATTAAATATTATTTAAATAATTGATTGATTTGTCCGCTATTTTGCGATAGTTCATTTTTAAATTGAATAATACAAATTTTTTACTTTGTTACCTATCACTTATTTTATATTTAACTTTTTGACTATAATTCCGTAAACAATGTAACATTATCAGACACAATTTTAAAACTTTACATTAAAAGACAAATACGAGTTTAAAAGTTTTAATAATGTAACATTCATTACGAATCTATAGTCACAAAGTAAAATAATAAATAAGTAATAGATAATAAAGTAAAAAAAATGTTTTATTTAATTTAGGATATTTGTTTCAGCGATAACATACATACAGGGTTGCTATTATATATGGAAACGGTCAAATATCTAGAGATCGCTTTGAGATTTCTTAAGGAAATTTTGTACACGAACATCAGGAAATGTTTGCCACTTTTTAGGTATACTTTCATTTTTTTTCTTGTCGCAAATTTGAAATCAAAGGCAAACTTGATTTTTGTTTTTTATATGAGAACAGTGCTTCAATTTGGCATTGTTGGAAAGAGCATTTTTTCTGAAATCATCCAGGTAAATATTGTAAGATTTTTTTTCAAAATATATTAAAAAAATATGGTTAAAAGGTATTTCGGTCTGTTATGGGGTAAATATATTTTTCATTATGTAGTCTATAAAACTAAAAATGATAGGCATAGTATCTGATTATACTTGACAACTATTAACGTCAATTTGTGAATTTCAAATTTCTTTCAATTTTTATATGGAATTAATATGTATTTAACTGAAAGAGAAATAATTGAAATACTGACAAATGTTGAATACGGTAACAAAAAACGCACTTATGCTGAACTTTGTCGAGTATTTAATAAATTACATGCAAATAAAAACATCACTAAGGCAACAGTTTCAAAAATGGTGAAAAAATTCAATGAAACAATTAGCATTGAAAATCGTTCAAAATTAGAAAGACAAAAACCAAAAACTAATATCCTTAATAATTAGTGCATTGCAGAGAGAAAGGATTATTTTAAAACAAATAAAGTAAATTTGGACGAAAAATATATGACTAATTCCTATTATTTCATGAATTTGTTTTTGTTTTCATGTTTTTGTTTAAAGGTTTGTTTACCTTTAAACAAAATATGGATGTTGTTTTTTGATTTGATTTATTATCTAATATTTCTCTTGCTTTCAAATGACAACAAATTAAATTTATGTCCTGTTTTAAATATGGGCGCGATCCTCAACCCCTTCTGATGATTTAAAAATTGTGACGGGCAATTGTGCCAACCCCCCGAAAAAGGATTAAATTTGAATCAAGATTTTATTAATTGGGCTTGTAATAGGTCGAATGGCGACATTTGTGACAGGATGATATTTATCAAAAAAATGAATGCAACGGCCACAGATCGGTAGCATACGGTCAGATATAATTGCGAGGCGATTTTACTAGCGTGATTTTTCCATGCAAGAAATGGACTTTTAATTGTGGTCGCATTTCGAATGGCACCGATCAGTTAGATGTTTATAAATTTAAATCTGTGAGGGTTACATATATTTCACTCTTTTCAAAATAATGTTAGTGTATGTTTAGTTATACTATATTTTCTATAATCTATTTATGGGGGTCATTCGAAAAGTTGTCGACCTCGTCGACTGTCCACCTCAAATGAAGTTTCGTAGGCATGCTAGCTGATGTTACGTTAATATTGATATTAAAACACATTGAAAGGGGTTAAACGTATATAATATATATATATATATATATATATATATATATATATATATATATATATATATATATATATATATATATATATTTATATATATATTTTATTTATTAAAAAGCTAAGAAAGTCCACCCAGTCCAGTGCTTTACCATTCCTCCATCCGCCATCCAAAGCGCCAGCAAGCGTCTCCCAAGAACGGTTTCTGTCAAGCCATCAGTTCAAGCTGGACACCTGAAGAGCGGATAAAGGAACAACTGAAGCCATGACCATTTAAATTGGCCATGTGGAATGGAGAATGGAATACGTCATGGCTCTTCACTGAATCAATGGATCGACCCCTCGAATGATATATATATATATATATATATATATATATATATATATATATATAATATAATAACGAATGATATATATATATATATATATATATATATATATATATATATATATATATATATATATATATATATATATATATATATATATATATATATATGTTTCTAAATCATTCCGGGTGTCGATCCGTTGATTCTGTGAAGAGTCACGACGTTTCACCAAAATCTCATTTGGCATTTTGAAGTGTTCAACGGATCAACGGAAGAAAATCAACGAATCGACACCCGGAAACATTAGATGTAACATATATATACTCCTGGACAAAATTAACCCAACAACATAATAAATCATACAAATCGCAATATTTAATTAATTTTAATAATTTTTTATGGACATTGGTTGCAGTAAAAGTTAAAAAACTTTTCGGATACTTTAAAAGTGAATTAGATACAATATGTCTGTATAAGATTTAAATTATAACTATTCTTAAAACCTAATAATAAAATCGTTGAAATTATGAAATGATGAAAGAAATAAATTAATGGTTTAACAGTAACAGCGTGTGTTGCCTCCTCTACTTCGGATTACATCATTTACGCGTATAGGCATGCTTTTTATTAAATTTTGAATTAAATCTTGAGGAAATTGTTCCCATTCTGTGATAACTGCATCTTCAAGTTCTCAGTTCCCTCAGGTGTTTAGGTGCAGGAATATGACGTTTCACATTTCTTTTGAGGTGATCCCATACAAGTTCGATCGGATTCAGATCTGGGGTTTTTGGTGGTTATTGCATAATTGGTATACCAACTCGATTAAAATAATCGAGTACCTCCCTAGCCACGTGAGGTTAAGCGTTGTCTTGCATAAGCAAGAAATTAGGTCCCAAAAAATGGCCGAAAGGCATCACATGTTCTACTATAATATTTTCAAGATAGTAATCAGCATTCATGAATCTCGTACGCAGAGGAACTAATTTTGAACTAGCATCAAAGCAGATACCACCCCAGAACATAACAGTGCCACCGCTAAATGGAATCCTTGCAGAGATATTGCAAGAAGCAAACCTCTCTACTGGTCTTCGCCATACTCGCTCACGACCATCTGGATGTTTTAGGTTAACCCTAGTTTCAAATATAAAGAAAACTTGTTTCCAATCATCCACAGACCAATTTTGCTGACTTCGAACAAAATGTAACCTGACAACTCTGTTCTCTCTAGTAAGCAAGAGAGCTGTGGCTGGTCTTCTACTGCCTAATCCAGCTTTATTTAACCGTCTTCTAACTGTTCTAGAAGAAATTGCGACATTACGGGTACCTTCGAGTTCGTTTCTCATCATAGAACTAGTGGCAGTCCTGTTTCTTAAAGCATATTGTCTGAGAAAACGTTCATCTCGGTCGTTAGTGCATCGTTTTCGCCCTTACCCTGAGCTTCTAGAGTAAGTTCCTACTTCAGCCAAACGTCTTACCATACGACTTATTGTGGAACGATATTTGCCTAACCAATTGGCAACATAACTCTGACAATATCCTTCGTCCAATAAAACTGATGCTCGCACTACTTCGTATTCAATTAAATTATTTGTTCGTTTCATTTTTCCAATTTTTGAAAGTCACAAATAAAACAGTCTACCATAAAAACGTAATAATTTCAAAAAAGTATTATAAGCTTAATATTATTAATTATATATATATATATATATATATATATATATATATATATATATATATATATATATATATATATATATATTTATTTATTTTTTATTTTAACTTTATGGTCTGCATAGGACCACTCTAGTCAAGTTATGGTTCAGGTCCTTTTTTCTCTTCTCAGCCCAATACTTCTTCATCCACTCTGATCGTAATTTCCTTTCCTCCTCCGGAATCACTCTTCCTGTCCTCTGTCTGTTGATCCTTGCCTGTAGTGCTGTGTGTTTGTCCTGCAATATCTTAAGTGCATCTGACTTGCACCTTAAATCTTCCATTGTGATGTGCAACTCTCTCATGTCTTCCTTAAGTTCAGCTCTCTCATGTCTTCCTTAACTTCAGCCAAACGTCTTACCATACGACTTATTGTGGAACGATATTTGCCTAACCAATTGGCAACATAACTCTGACAATATCCTTCGTCCAATAAAACTGATGCTCGCACTACTTCGTATTCAATTAAATTATTTGTTCGTTTCATTTTTCCAATTTTTGAAAGTCACAAATAAAACAGTCTACCATAAAAACGTAATAATTTCAAAAAAGTATTATAAGCTTAATATTATTAATTATATATATATATATATATATATATATATATATATATATATATATATATATATATATATATATATATATATATATATATATTTATTTATTTTTTATTTTAACTTTATGGTCTGCATAGGACCACTCTAGTCAAGTTATGGTTCAGGTCCTTTTTTCTCTTCTCAGCCCAATACTTCTTCATCCACTCTGATCGTAATTTCCTTTCCTCCTCCGGAATCACTCTTCCTGTCCTCTGTCTGTTGATCCTTGCCTGTAGTGCTGTGTGTTTGTCCTGCAATATCTTAAGTGCATCTGACTTGCACCTTAAATCTTCCATTGTGATGTGCAACTCTCTCATGTCTTCCTTAAGTTCTGTGATCCATCTAATATTGCTCTTACTATTCCAAAATTTCTCTATTATTCTCCTACTGATTCTACTTTCCGGTGTCCTTACTAGATGCCCCAAGAAAGATATTCGCTTCTTTCTCATAGTGCTCGTCACTGGTTCTATTTCCTTATAGACGGTTTCATTGGAAGCCAGTCTCCAGACTCCATTTACTTGATAATTTTTATTCAAACAAGTTCTCACTATTCTCCTCTCTGTCTTTAGTATTCCATCTATTGCAACGGTGTTTGTTGTTTTGAATATTGTTTCACATGCATATGTAATTTGAGGTTGAGTGACCGTTTTGTAGTGTTTTAATTTGGTTGCTATTGAGAGACATCTTTTGTTGTATGTGTTCTTGGTCACATGCTGTGCTCTAACCAGTCTATCTATTCTACTTTGCCATGCTGGTTTTTCATTCAAATTGTATGTGATTATTTCACCTAAATATTTAAATCTTTCCACAATTTTTATCTCTTGGCTACCCAGTTCAATTTTGTTTACTAATGGAAGTTGAGTTGACATGATTTCTGTTTTTTCAAATGAAATTTTCAAACCAATATTCTGAGCTATTTCCTGTAAAGATTTTATTTGTTGTTTTGTTTCCTGAATGTTATTGGCCAGAAGAGCTAGGTCATCAGCAAACCCTAGACAATTCAAATGTATGTTGTCCTTTTTGGTTCCAATTTTTATATTTTTTGGGTTGTTCTTGTACCATTCTCTCATTATATACTCCAGTGCACAGTTAAAAAGAAGAGGTGATAATCCGTCACCCTGTCTCAAACCAGTTTTTACCAAGAATGGTTCAGAAAATTCTCCCCTGAACTTAATTTTAGAAATTGTATTAGTTAGAGTAAGTTCTATCAATTTGATCAGTTTTGGGTGAAGTCCAAAATGTCTTAAAATTTTTAATAATGATGGTCTGTGGATGGAGTCGTATGCTTTCCTGAAATCTATAAACGTTATCCAAAGGGGGTTGTTTCGTTTTCTATAATATGCCATGACTAGCTTCAAAGTAATTATTTGTTCTGTGCAGCTTCTCCAGGGTCTGAAGCCTCCTTGGTATTCACCTAGCTCTTGATCTAGTTGTTGTTTAATCCGATTATATAGTATCTTAGAGAAAATCTTATATGTGCCGTCTAGTAAGGAAATACCTCTGTAGTTGTCTGGATTACTTCTATCACCTTTCTTATGAAGTGGGTTGATTATAGCTGTTGTCCATTGTTCCGGGAACTTTTCTGATATCCAAACCTTATTTAATATCATATGGAGGGAGGTCTGGGTTGTACTTCCGGCGTATTTCCACATCTCTGCAAAAACCTGGTCCTCACCACATGCTTTGTAGTTTTTCATTTCCTTAAGTGCTGTTTCAACTTCTTTTGCTGTAGGTGGGTTTATATATTCCGGTTTAGTTTTTATAGGGGTCTGTGTATCAATAGATAAAAGTTCCTCAGGTTTATCACAGTTCAAGAGCTTGTTAAATGCTTCTGCCATGATCTCTGCATTTTCCTTATTATTATGTGCTGTTTTTCCATCCATATTTTTCAACAATAATGTAGGGGGGTTGTATTTTTGCAATTGTTTATCAAAGGCCTTGTAATAATCTCTCGAATTTGTTTTATAATAATTTTCCTCTATTGAGTTTATTAAATCTTTTTGATACTGTCGCTTAATTTTTTTAATGATTTTGGTGAATTCTTTTCTGACATTCTTGAGGTTAGTGGCGTTTTCTTCTGTTTTGTGAGTTTGAAATTTCAACCAAGCTTGATGTCTCTCCTCATGCATTTTGTCACAATCAGAGTTCCACCAGGCATGTCTCTTCCGCGGATTTAATGGGGCTAGATCTTTTGCATTCTGTTTAAGAATTGGTATTAGTTCTTCTAAATTGTCTGTTAGTCTTGTGGCTCCTGTTCTATTCTGGTATTGGTCATTCTGGATTAACTGATGAGGGTCGTATGTCCTTTTCTCTCCCTCTGTGTTTTGTCTCTTCCTTCTTAAAGGGGTAAATTTAATCTTGATTTTTATTAAGTAATGATCTGAGCCGGTGTCCGTTCCTCTTAGAACTTTGACATTGTGGATTTCCTTGTGAAAGAACTTGTCCATGCATACGTGGTCCAGCTGCCATTCCCCTTTTGTCCAGTCAGGATGTTTCCAAGTTTTGAGTTTATTTGGTTTTCTTTTAAAATATGTAGACTTGGAGATGAGTCCATGCGTTCTACAAATTTCGATGATTCTTTGGCCATTTCTATTAGTATATCTATGAGGAGCCCACTTTCCAACTACATCTCGATACTTCCTTTCTTTTCCCAATTGAGCGTTAAAGTCCCCTATAAGGATCTTGACATGATTCATATTTACTTTATTCATTGTCTGATCAAGGAGATCCCAGAAATTGTCTACTTCTTGCATAGTTTTTGTTAGGAAGTTTTTTTCATTAGTGGGGGCATGGGCATTTATGATGGTGTAAAATTTGTTTGTGGTTTGTAAAGTTATAGTTGCAATTCTCGGTGAAATGGCTTTAAACTCAATTATGGAATCTATGATTTTCAAATTTCAATATATATATATATATATATATATATATATATATATATATATATATATATATATATATATATATATATATATATATATTTTTTATTTATGGAAATGTCTGCTCAACAATTACAATTGTTCTACAAGACAGTGTTGTAATGAAAGTTTTAACATTAACATCACAAATCTATTCTAAATACATATCTTGAGGTAGTTTCCTCTTCAGTCTTGTATGTATGTTTCTGCGTCCTAGTAGATAATGTTCAGTGCTGGGAGATTGCTCTAGCCTCTGATGAAAGATGATCGTTCGCTTTTTAATATACTCTGACACTGTTAGTAGACCGAGTTCTTGGTGCAGTTGTCGATTAGTTACGTACCATTCGGCATTCACAGCTATTCGTAATATTTTGTTTTGAAGAACCTGCATTTTATGTACATTGGTAGGCGATGCGTTGCCCCAGATAACGCATGCATAAAGGCTTAAAGGCCGAATTAGTGATTTGTGTAGCAATAAGGTACATTCTGTTTTTAATGAGGATCTCCTATTGATAAGCGGGTAGAGTTGAGAGAGTCTGGCATACCCTTCGTTGAGTTTGCGAATTATATGTATTCTCCACGTTAATCTGGTATCCAGGTGTACACCCAGATATTTAACATATTCTTCGTTTGTTTTCCAAGCGACTGGGTGTTGATTTATGTGAATAATCGGAGGGTTATTGATTCTCCTTAAAGAATAGCTGTGTCATCTGCAAACATTAGAAGAGAGGCTTCTGTTTCTGGTATGTCGTGTGTATATAGGTTAAAAAGAATTGGGCCAAGTATACTCCCCTGTGGCACGCCGGTTTTAATTTTTCTAATAGTTGATGTTGCGTTGTGTATGGATGTTTGGAAGGATCTGTCGTTTATATATGAAAAAAGGATGGCTTTTAAATATTCTTGAATCTTAGCTGATGTTATTTTATGTTTTAGTCCGTCATGCCATACACTATCAAAGGCTTGGGCCAAATCTAAGAATATGGTTAGAGTGTACTCCTTGTTCTCAGACCCCTCTTCTATAGTTTCTGTTAAGCGTTGAAGTTGATGACACGTAGAATGCCCTTGTTTGAAACCAAATTGGAAGGCTGGAATTATGTTCTCGTTGACAATCGCTTGGTTTAATCTGTCGTATATAATTTTTTCAAAGAGTTTAGCCATTGTAGATAGGAGGCTTATTGGCCTATAACTTGAAATAAGTTTGTGATCTTTTCCTGGCTTTTGGAAAAGCAAAATGTATGAGTGCTTCCATGTTTGTGGAAAATATCCCAATTTTAGACAAGAGTTAAAAAGTGAACTTAGGTAGGCAATCAGCTTTTTGCTTGCATTTTTGAGTATTAAATTCGGTATTTGGTCATGGCCCGGTGCTTTTTTAATCGATAGGGTTTTAATTACTGACATTATCTCCTGTGGCGATGTAGGTTTGATGTCTACACCAGCTAGTGGTCTGTGGGTTTTCACTTCATTTTGTACCAAATTTGCAAAGGCCTGTTGTGTATGCTGTTGATCAAACAGTGTTTCCAAGTGGTCACCAAAAGCAGTACATTTCTCTTCATCGCTATGTAGTAATGTATTATTAACCAGAAGAGATGGGATTTCTTCCGATTTTCGTAGGATTTTCTTAGTAGATCTCCACAATCCTGGATCTTGCGGCTCTAGATCACTTATACGTTTTTGGTATTCAATTATTCTAAGAGTATCTAGTTCTCGCTTAATGCGATGCGACAAGTTATTAACTAGATTTTTGGTTGCAGGATCCCTTGTTCTCTGCCATTCTCGTCTGGCCCGATTCTTTTGCTTAATTAGTTGATTTGTAGAGGTAGGAGGGGTATTGTTTTTAAATGTTTTTCTTGTTTTTGGTGGCGTTGTTGAGAGACGTAGGCTTTCTTGAATTGTTGTTGTAATATGTGTAACTTGTTTATCGATATTTGTTTTCGTTGTGAGAGGTATTTGTACCAGTTTGGAGTCCATTCTGTTCTTGAAGAGTTCCCAGTTTACCTTGCCATTGATGAGTTTTGCCTTAGGAGAATTTTTAACAGGTTCGGCTTGAAATGTAATTATAACTGGCAGATGATCTGAATCGAGCTCTATATGCACTGTTTGATGTAGTTCTTTTCTTACATTTTTTTGTACGATTATGTCCAAAATATCAGGTTTGTGATCTTTCCTGTATGGGTAATATGTGTGATCATCCGGTGCGAGTACCTGTAGATTGTACTTTGCTGCAATTTCATTTAGCTTTACCCCATTTGGGTTGGTTTGGCGACAGCGCCACACAGTGTTTTTGGAGTTAAGATCTCCAATTAACAATGTTGCCTCTGTGGTATTAAAAATTGCCTGTAAGTCGTTGTCCATTAATTTTTTGTTGGGTTGTTTGTAGACAGTGTATAACTGGATGCTGGTGCTACTGAGAAAGTTTACTTTGATTGATACAATTTCTAAGCTTGTAACTTTTGGCATATCGACTGCTGTGTGAGATATTTTGTTTATGATTAAAATGGCGACTCCGCCCGAGGCTACCCTAGCTTCTCTATCGGTTCGATAGATTTTATAACCTGGTATTTTCAATTTCTCTTTATTAGCAAGATGGGTTTCGCTGATGCAGGCTATGTCAATGTTGTGACGGGCTAAGAAGGCTATAAAGATGGATCGTTGAGCCTGAATTCCATTGGCATTCCAATTGAGTATTTTAGGACCGTTGAAGGTTTGTTGATAATTGTTAATTAGTTTTTGATTATGGGCCATTTAACTGTATTGGGAAAAGGTTTGTTAAAAGGAAATTTTTAATTTGTGTGATATACGGTTTCAGAAGGTCAAGGAGAGTCGAGAGAATATTGTTGAGGAATGATGGAGAGAGATTTTCTTGTGAAGGGCGTGTTAGGGTTTCTGCATAGGTTTTCTTTTGACTTGAACTTGCTGTCTGAGTGGTGTAAGTATTGTGGGTTGATGTATAGTGTTGATTTATTCTTGGGGTTCTTCTGAATTCAGTACTTTCGAGGTAATAGCTGCATCCCTTATAGTTTGCGGGCTGTTCACCGTTACAGTTTACACAAGTTGGCGGGTCTGCTATTTTTTTAGCACAGTCGGTATAATAGTGATCACCTGCACATTTAACACATTTTGTATCACGCTTACAGTAATTTTTAGTATGCCCTGTCTGTTGACACTGGTGGCATTGAGGAATGTTTTTGGCTAGTCTTCTTGATTCAACTGTGATTACAGAGTTTTCCAGTCTGTTTACTTTATAAATCTCTTCAGCTTTCTCATTTGCTGTTAATTCGACAATAACTACCGGCATTGGAGTTCTGTCTTTGTAGTAGAGTCTATTAATTTTTAATATAGGCAGATCATATTGTTTTAAAAGTGCTTTAATATCCTCTGTAGTTAGAGAGAGAGGAACATTTTTTAATGCTACTGCTAGTGGTTTAGTTTTTGGATCCTGATATGTGTGAAATTGAATTTTATTGTCTAAATAATGTTTAGCTAAAGCACGATAATCATTGTCAGAGGTTAAATTGATCTTTAACGACTTACTTGTGGTTACTGTGGTAAATTCACTGCTGGTTATTTTTTTTATATCGCTTACAACTTCTTTGTGATTGTGTTGGCTGCTATCATCTGATGGTTCTAGCTCTGGTGGTAAATAATATCTATTTTGGGTTAACATATTATTAGGATCCCACTGGTATCGTTTTTGTACATCGTTTATCGGTGGAGATAAGTGGTCACTGTTACGTTTTTGAGATGTCATTGTTCCATTTGCCAGCCCCGACGGGCAGGCAATATTAAAATGTTAATTTGTACCGCACTTGTGATTTTAAATATTGTCCCGTTCAACGTTAGTTTCTATTTTTATTCATAGAATTTTATCGCACTCTTTTTGCCGCTGTAAAACCGACAACGGAGCGAAGGAATACGTCCGCACTGTTTCACTGCTCGCAGAGTTCTATATATATATATATATATATATATATATATATATATATATATATATATATATATATATATATATATTATATATATTTCTATTTATAGTCAGATTTAGTTTGAGGGAAAGTCAAAAATCGCAGGAATTAAAATCAGTTGAATATGAACGACGGTCGAGCACTAGACAGTTTCTGTAGGCAACTAACCGTAGATAGTAAGCTCTCCAGTGATTGATGGAATAAACACACACACATACAAAAGGAATTTCAGCCACTTTTTGAATAGTGCCAATGATTTGGAAAGAACAGGAATACCATGTTACGAATCGCTATTTTTTCCTTACTAATAAAGTAAGTATTGGAAAATTATCTGAATTCCCTTACTCTTCAAGTAATCGTGCTGAATTTCTAAAGAAAATAAAAATGATTCATTACTTGATGTTTCAAGATGTGTAACAGAACCGTATCTGATTTCACAGTGTGAACTTAATGATTTAGTTCGGGACTATTAAATTTAGTCAGAACTTCTAGCAGTTGAATAAAACGATGGAATATCCTTCAACGTAACCTAAACATTATTTCCGTCAACACATTTATATAAAGAATAAACTCCATATTACTTGTTGATAATTGTTGGATATGAATAAGGGAATCATCAGAAACAAAATATTTTATAATCGTAAAAGATCAACAACAACATTCTAAGATGAGGCTATGATTAATAATAATACGTCTATCGCTATAATTTGTTACAATGCAATAATATTTTATAGCAAAAAATTATGGGTGATAGGTCAAATTTTACATGAGTTGCATTTGTTTCTGTCACAAAAAAATAAACACATATTTGTTTACCAGTATAATTAACTATAATTATGACAGTGCAATAAATAAGTCAAGAAGGATACACTAGTATGATAGAAAAAGAGCTGATTGATAGCATAGACGAACAGCCAAAAATGTTTATCAACGGGAAATTGGAAGATTTACTTAAGAAAAGAATGACGATGAGTGTAAAAGTGTACAAGAATCGCCACCATGTGCGTTTGAAAAGTTTATTTCCAACGGTCCAAACATTTAACGAATTGATAATGGATTATCATTCAATTACACAAATCATTCAATAACACAAGTGTATATAAAGTATTTTGCAGTCCTAAATGCAAAAATGATAAGCTAATTACTGTAACACGTACAGTTTTTTTGTTACAGGGGGGTGGGTGGTTATTAATATTTATTTATGTAAAACGTGCTAAATCTATGTAAATATATTACTGAGGAATATGTGAATAAAAAATATATTACATATAATGTCATACAGCAACAAAAAGTTAAAAAAAATTTCTTTTCAAAAACTTTTTCTTCGTGTGTTCCGTAGCTTCTTTTAAAGAGCAGCAGTATTCGCCCAACATAGATAGGTTCCAGCGTTCCTGGTATCTTGCTTCTATCCTGATGTCCTGGTGAAACCTCTCTCCTTGTTCGTCACTTAATGCACCCAAATTTTCCGGAAGATATCCAAATGGGAGTGTAAAAAATACATTTTTAAGGATATGCGATACAATAGTATTTTATAGGCTTTCAAGAGTTCATCTATGAGGTTTTTATAGTTTTTATTTTTCCTGGCGACCAGAAATCCTTTCACTACATTTACAAAACACTTCCAAGCTGCTAATTCATTTTCATTTAATTTTTTTTGAAAAGGAAAAACACCTCGAAGTTTCCTTAATTGAGGTCCAATAATTATGCCTCTTTTAGTTTTACATCACTTAATAGAGGAAATGTTTCTTTTAGGTACTTGAAACCATAACCTTCTTTGTCCATGGCTTTGATAAAGTTTTTTATTAGTCCAAGCTTAATATGAACAGGCCGATGAAGCACCTTTTTTGGTTTAATACTTATCCCATGAAATAAAGGAGAACCAGATACTTAAAAATGAGACGTGCTAGGCGATTTGTGTGAAAAGGTGTTTTAATAACTACCTAAATGAAACGCAAAAAGCGCATTCTCATCAATGTTACAAAAATCATTTCGAACACTGTAATGGAAGGCAGGATACAGATTAATCGTATTGTAACAGAAGCTATGGAATTTTTTAAAAATCTGTACTAAAATGAAAAGACAAAACAAGATTATTTGATTGATTTCATTAACGATCCCAAATTGTCTTGCGGTGTCTTACATAACTGTAATGTAAGTTAATATGTATGTAATTCTTAATAAATATTTTAATACATCGTTTTTCTTTGTTCCTCTTGTTTTAATTTTCGTCATAAACCAGAAAATTTGGCACCCACAAATGGTTCGCTGCTTTTAGTTCGCGAATTTGGTTCCTGGGTAGTACTGTACTTAATCCTAAATAAAATTGCTACAATTCTGATCTGTTTATGTGACATATTCAGAATGATACTTATATTTAACTTTGAACTTTCAACATTATACATCATTATAAAATTCTCCTTCCTAAAACGGATTCATTATATTCTTCTGCATTACAAGGGAAGGTCGTATTTATCAAATTATAACATTACTAGATTAAGGTTTCAAAGAGATGCAACTGTTATGCAAGCGTTAAGAATCAAAAACAGCTCTATCTTTCTTACATTTTCTTTTGCAGGCCTAAAGCTTTTTGACTTGACAAATATTATATTCGAGAATTTTTATGTTAACTAAATGAATAGAATATTATATTAATAAATATGTTATTGAAACTATATATAATCTATAACTTTCTTTTGAAAATTTAAAGAAAGGAGAATGGTTCCCCTCACATAACACATCCATCAAGCTGCCGTAACAGACTGAACACTTACCCCCTAACCTTACAATAGCTCAAATATTTACGGATATTCTGTCCCTTTAATTACCCCAGCGCGACAAAGATTGATCGGCGCTGCCCCGAAGCTCGGCCCTGCAATTACATGATTATCCTGCTGCCTCCCGCACAATACCCGATGATTTCCTGAGTTTTCATTACCCTTATTGTTGAACGCTTTTGTTACATGCAACGTCGAGTCTCGTCCATTCTTTGACTTGAACTTCGCCGAACAGAAAAGTTTTATTGGAAGTTACGAAAGAGTTGGAACTGTTTTCTGAAGTTCTCTGATTCGGTTTACTAACAGACGGCTGTTAATTACCGAGAGCATGCTGCGAAAATTTCCAGATAATTCTTTAGAAAAATTCTTTACATCTAACTTTTATTGAAATTCTACAGCTTTACAATGAACAAAAAACAATTATTTCCTTAAAATACCTTTTTGTACTATACAAATCTGGCATGGATTTTTGTACAAATTAATTAAATAAGACTTAAAAATCATTAAGTACTAAAGGAAATTAATATTTGCAATTTAAATTTATTAAGTAAAAAAATATAGGATTTTACTTTTACAATTCTTTCGATAACTTATTATATTATTCTTCTTCCAAGAAAATTGTTGAATAGTTTGTTATATGTATAAGATCTATTTGCAAATAGTTAGGAAAATCATCAATCAATCTTTCCTTTAGATGTCTGTAAAAAAGCAACGAAATTGGTGGCATACCGTTCGACCTAGCAACATTATTCACTTGTCCTTTGAAGGGGATGCGGCTTTGGAAAAGGAAAAAGTTGCAAGGACCTATGTCTGGTGAATAAGGGGGTAACGGAGTCACAGTGATATATTTACTTGCCAAAAATTAAGGATAACACTTACTTGAAATCTCTCAAGAACTTTTCGGTAAAAATTATGGTTTACCGTGCGGTTTTGAGGCACGAATTTCTTATAGTCGATCGTTTGGTTATCAAAACAGCAAATCAGCCTGTACTTGATCTTTGCACCATCTGGCTTTTTTTGGCTGAATTTAGGGTGGATGTCGGAGTGTGGCATTGTTGACTCTGGCACTTCGTTTCCCGGTCGTATTCGGTCGAATCTGGTCACATTGTGACAAAGTCTGATTCAAAACTTGATAGCGCACTGTTGCTCGAAACTGTTGTCACTAATTTTTAGAATGCACTAAAAACATCCGATTCACGAAAACAATTGATAGAAAGCAGTGGCGGTTGGTCCATAAGGGCATATGCCCCAACTAAAAATTAAAAAAGTAAATAAAAATTTGATGTCTGACAGTTACACTTGTATTTCTACATAGGAAAGTGTATATATGATACTAAGAAATATAAAATTTTTGGTTGCGACGCATTTCTTTATATCCATTCCAAAATTTGTTATACTTGTCCCACCTGTTTCCCCCCATGAACCGCCGCTGCTAGAAAGTTCAAACTCGTACTGAAAACGCAAGTTAGACCATCTCAGTTCCAACTCTTTAAAACAATATTGGGTTGATAAAGAAATTAATCTTGTCTGGTAATAAGTAATCAACCGTTTTTAATTACTTTTGATGCACTTGTTTTCCGAAGTTCCGCTTTGCTGTTAATATGGAGTATGTTTAACCATTTACCACTCGAGCTTTTTAATCATTGTAAAGTTTTATACGCTTATATATGTCATTTAATTCAAGGTATAATGGACATTTTGAAAAAAACATTCCCACAACGATTAATTTTCGACTTGTCTGCACCACGTAACCTCTAAGATCATTCGATTAAACAGTTAGTGACATTTTTTACGACAGTTATCTCTAACAAGATCTGAACTAATAAATTACACGAGCAACTGAACACAGAAGCAGAGTACAGGAATTGTGAATTGATCAATAAATATAAATAGCATTATTATTTAACAAAATATTCTCCACCAATATACTTTACTTTTTTTATTACACCAATATACTTTCTTTTTCTGGAATTTGGCTGAATCAATATTTGAAACATTTATAGTACTCGGATATGTCGAATTTTATGAGTTTGATTTACATAAGGCTTGAAAATCCTATCAGGCGTTAAAAATCGATGATTATATAATTTATTGGTGATTTTCAGTTTGGTTTAGAGTAGGTGTGCATAAACTTGCAACGGTTTGAATAAAGGTACTGCTTTATGCGGGTGATCTGGTGTTCCTGGGAGAAACAGACGCGCAATTGCAGCGGTCATTGGATGCATGCAACAAAGCATTCACAAGAAATGGTCTAAGAATAAATGTGGATAAGACAGAGATGATGGAGGTTTCACAATGCTTGGAGGATTTTCATATAAGGCTGAACAACGTAAATGTGAAGAAGGTTGATATATAAATAATTAAATATCTAGTGGTCACGTTGGAGCAGAAGGGAAATGGAGAATGTAATCTAACAAACAGAATAGATAGTGCGACTAGAGCTTATTATGCAATGTATAAACCCTTTTTCTATAGAGAGGAAATCACTAAGGAAACCAAAGTTAAAATTTAAAGCTTGGTGATAGTCCCTATTATGACTTACGGTAGTGACTCATGGGTGTTGCCTGAACAGAAAAAGCAACACTGCAAGTATTTGAGATGACAGTGTTGCGAACGATTGAAGAGGTGACATGGTGGGATAGACTGAGAAATCTCGAGATAAGAGAGATATTGGGCGTTAGAACGATATTCGAGGTAATTTAGAATAACCAATTCCGATGGGTCGAGCACCTCGTGCGGATGCCAGAAGTGCGGGTGGCGAGGAAAGTGTAGTTCACGGGTGTGTACGGAAGCCCTCCATTGGAGGGATGGGTGGGGCTCGCCTCCAGTCAAGCACCTAACAAAATGTTCATTTAGGTGGAAACGCACGTTGCTGTGTGTTGTTCCAAATGAGATTGTGGAACCCAGCGGTTGGGTGAATGTGACATTCGGCTACTATTGTCTCATTTGACGCTGTCCAAAAAAAATCTAACATTACATATATGCGCCATCCGACAGAAAGTCGGCGAAAGTATAGGTTGTTGACTGTGGATAGAGTCTCCTTATTCCTGACGGGAGAGCATTTGTCGGTACCCTGACGAACCTGAACGCCAAGAGGCGAAACATATGCCCTCCAGTTGGAGCGATGGGTGGGGTTCGTCTCCAGTCAAGCACCTAACAAAATGATCACAGATATATATATATATATATATATATATATATATATATATATATATATATATATATATATATATATAATACCACTGACTCATCACGAAATTTTCGGAACTTTAATACCTACAGACCTGAAATTTGGCACGCATGTTTCTTTTGCTACGAAGCTAAGAACGGATTTTGTAAAATTCGACTCCGAAAGGAGGTTGCGCGGGGTGTTAAATACAAAAAATTCCTTACAGACTTGAAACTTAGCAGAAATTCTCTTTATACTTCATGAAACTTCATCAAGAACTGTAAATGCAAAAATTAATTGAAATGAATATAACATCCGAGTTGAATATAACATCAAAAACCGCGTAGACTTGTACCATTGTTTCTTACGGTGTACAAAAGAAAGTTACTAATCATTATATGTTCTTTTAGCTGTAATGTATAATTAAAAAATCTTTATAATTAACTTTTAGTCATTTCTTTAGTTTTTAATGAATTTATTTTTGCAGATTAAGAGCAAAATATTTTTTTATATTTGAAGTTTTGGTGAGTTAACAGGCTATCAAGACTTTGCGGTTGATAGCCTGTTAATTTAGTTTTAAATGTTTTGTAAAAGTTTCGGGTGTTATTTTTTTGGAAATCTTTTTCTATTTCATTAAGTTGATTGTTTTCATATTTTCTTTTAGTTTGTCTAATTAGCTTCGATGTTTCTTTTCTTACTTCCAAAAAGATGTTATAGTTTATTGCTGTTTTTTGACTGTTCCAATATTTGAATGCTTTACTTCGGCTTAATACTGCTTGCTCGCAAAGTTCATCCCACCACGGATGTTTTCTACGTTTTTGTAAAGGGGCCAACTTTAAGGCCGTTTTAATAATTTTTTGTTTCAATTCTTGCCAGTTCTGTGCAGGTTGTTTATCAAGCTCTTCTGTTAGGGCTGGTTTTATTTTCGTTGGGTCAAACTTTGGTATTAGCAGCCTCTTTTGAATAAGTTTTCGAGGTTTCAAGCTAAGTTTGATTCTAGTCAAGTAGTGATCCGTGTCTATATTTGCTCCTTTCCTGACTTGAACATTCAAAATCTCTTTATAATTGGGGTACGAAATGGCAACATGGTCAATTTGAAATTCACCCATGTACGTGTTTGGGCACCTCCAGGTCTTTTGTTTTGATATTTTCTTCTTAAAATGGGTTGACATTATTTTTAGATTAAACTGCGAACATAGTTCAACCAATCTTCTACCATTATGGTTAGTCCATTTATGAGCGGGAAAACTGCCGACTGTTTTCCTGTACTTTTTTTCTTTCCCTAGCTGGGCGTTGAAATCACCCAATAGGATTTTTACATGGTTAGAGGGAATTTTAGAGATAGTCTTTTCTAGAATTTATCAGGACTTATTTACTTTTTCAGAATTAGATTTATTTTCTTCATTCACTGGGAGGTGTGCATTGATTAATGTATAGTTTTTGTTAGCACACTTGAGGGATAGTGTCATAAGTCGATTATTTACTGGCTGGACATTTGTTATAGAACCAAGAATGTTTCTTGAGACAGCGAAAGCAACACCGATATGTGGTGTATTTTTGAGTATTCTTTTGTCCGTTTTACTTTTAAAAAGTCTGTAGTTGCCGAATTCCAAGGTGTTATCATCTGTCAATCTGGTTTCTTGCAAAGCTAAAATTTGGATTTTTTGCTGATTTAATGTTCGCCCCAATTCGTGTAGTTTTCCTGGACGCAGGAGAGAATTGATATTTACCGTTCCAAAGAAAGTTTTTGTTTTTGGTTTCAGACGTTGGCCAGAGGTCTCCGACTCCCTCTCAAAGATTTTGCGTTTAAGCCCGGACGCCCCAGAATCCGAAAGTCCGGTTGTACCAGCAAAGCTGGCAGAGGATTGTCTACCTCGTGGGGTAATTTTGTAATTACTAGAACGCTTCATCTTGTACTTTGAATTAAAGGTTTGAACCATGACGGTTCAGAGGTTAAGACTGGAGGGGTTAGTTCCAGAATTTAAATATCAGCCGCACCACTGGAGAACAGACGCTGACCACTCAACCGCTTGATACAAGTCAGACGCTAAGTGGATTTTGTTTTTTTTTTGCCTTGGTTCGGGGCTGCTTATTTTGAGATATTCGCAGCTGTCCATTAATATCGAATGGAACTTTCACTATCCACCACCCGTGACCCGTCCAGTACCTTAGGCGAGGTATACTGGAATATATATATATATATATATATATATATATATATATATATATATATATATATATATATATATATATATATATATATATATATATATATATATATATATATATATATATATATATATATATATATATATATATATATATATATATATATATATATATATAATACCACTCACTAATCACGAAATTTTCGGAACTTTAATACCTACAGACCTGAAATTTGGCACGCATGTTTCTATTGCTACGAAGCTAAGAACGGATTTTGTAAAATTCGACTCCGAAAGGAGGTTGCGCGGGGTGTTAAATACAAAAAATTCCCTACAGACTTGAAACTTAGCAGAAATTCTCTTTATACTTCATGAAACTTCATCAAGAACTGTAAATGCAAAAATTAATTGAAATGAATATAACATCCGAGTTGAATATAACATCAAAAACCGCGTAGACTTATACCATTGTTTCTTACGGTGTACAAAAGAAAGTTACTAATCATTATATGTTCTTTTAGCTGTAATGTATAATTAATAAATCTTTATAATTAACTTTTAGTCATTTCTTTAGTTTTTAATGAATTTATTTTTGCAGATTAAGAGCAAAATATTTTTTTATATTTGAAGTTTTGGTGAGTTTTTAATTGATTTTTGTTAATCTTACTAATATTATAAATGTGCAAGTATATTTTTTTGTCTGTTTGTCCTTTAATCAACATCGTATACGATCGAACGTGGAAATAGTCTAATGCAATGTGGCATAGAAGTCGATTATGTCGTGGAATAGGACATAGGATACTTTTTATAACGCTATGAAGTTCCGGCAAGGGTTTACATCGATACGTATATATAGGAGATATTTTTTGATATTTGGCATATTTTATGACAGTTGTTTACCTTTAGATTTTTTTAAGCTAATATTAGTTAATTTCAGAACTGATATTCATAATTTAAGTCGTATATAAAATACGTAATTAAATGATTAATAAACGTTTTACTTTTTTGCACCTAATACCTAATAAAATAAAAAATCCAAAACTGGTAGCTTAAAAAAACATATAAGATATTGTTAAAGTCAAAAAATATGTCAATTAAAAATCTCAACTAATAAACTATAATTAATACTATAACCTAAATATACTATATTAAGATATTATTAAAATGTATGTGTTAAAATATAAATTTATACCATGCATAGGATTAATATACATATATTATAAAATTATAGCTCTTATAATGATGGTTTAATAAAACAAATAGTAACTGGCCCGGCAGACGTTGTTCTGTCCTTTTCGGCATTATAATACCTCTTTTTGGTATATGTTGAGTTAATTAACGCAATAACACACAAATGATGTTCATATGTCATGATGTAAATATGAATCATTTCATTTTATAAATATAGAATTCATTAATAACTTGACTACAGCGCCACCTATCGGATCCTAGCATAGTGAAACTGTGAAACATCGTATCGACAAAACAAATATTTTGTGCGAATATGAACTCAATCGGTCAAGTCGTTCAGAAGTTACACAATCACTAACAAACGCACCAATAATTATAAATATATATATATATATATATATATATATATATATATATATATATATATATATATATATATATATATATATATATATATATTCCAGTATACCTCGCCTAAGGTACTGGACGGGTCACGGGTGGTGGATAGTGAAAGTTCCATTAGATATTAATGGACAGCTGCGAATATCTCAAAATAAGCAGCCCCGAACCAAGGCAAAAAAACAAAATCCACTTAGCGTCTGACTTGTATCAAGCGGTTGAGTGGTCAGCGTCTGTTCACCAGTGGTGCGGCTGATATTTAAATTCTGGAACTAACCCCTCCAGTCTTAACCTCTGAACCGTCATGGTTCAAACCTTTAATTCAAAGTAAAAGATGAAGCGTTCTAGTAATTACAAAATTACCCCAGGAGGTAGACAATCCTCTGCCAGCTTTGCTGGTACAACCGGACTTTCGGATTCTGGGGCGTCCGGGCTTAAACGCAAAATCTTTCAGAGGGAGTCGGAGACCTCTGGCCAACGTCTGAAACCGAAAACAAAAACTTTCTTTGGAACGGTAAATATCAATTCTCTCCTCCGTCCAGGAAAACTACACGAACTGGGGCGAACATTAAATCAGCAAAAAATCCAAATTTTAGCTTTGCAAGAAACCAGATTGACAGATGATAACACCTTGGAATTCGGCAACTACAGACTTTTTAAAAGTAAAACGGACAAAAGAATACTCAAAAATACACCACATATCGGTGTTGCTTTCGCTGTCTCAAGAAACATTCTTGGTTCTATAACAAATGTCCAGCCAGTAAATAATCGACTTATGACACTATCCCTCAAGTGTGCTAACAAAAACTATACATTAATCAATGCACACCTCCCAGTGAATGAAGAAAATAAATCTAATCCTGAAAAAGTAAATAAGTCCTGGGAAATTCTAGAAAAGACTATCTCTAAAATTCCCTCTAACCATGTAAAAATCCTATTGGGTGATTTCAACGCCCAGCTAGGGAAAGAAAAAAAGTACAGGAAAACAGTCGGCAGTTTTCCCGCTCATAAATGGACTAACCATAATGGTAGAAGATTGGTTGAACTATGTTCGCAGTTTAATCTAAAAATAATGTCAACCCATATTAAGAAGAAAATATCAAAACAAAAGACCCAAACCCCAACACGTACATGGGTGAATTTCAAATTGACCATGTTGCCATTTCGTACCCCAATTATAAAGAGATTTTGAATGTTCAAGTCAGGAAAGGAGCAAATATAGACACGGATCACTACCTGACTAGAATCAAACTTAGCTTGAAACCTCGAAAACTTATTCAAAAGAGGCTGCTAATACCAAAGTTTGACCCAACGAAAATAAAACCAGTCCTAACAGAAGAGCTTGATAAACAACCTGCACAGAACTGGCAAGAATTGAAACAAAAAAATATTAAAACGGCCTTAAAGTTGGCCCCTTTACAAAAACGTAGAAAACATCCGTGGTGGGATGAACTTTGCGAGCAAGCAGTATTAAGCCGAAGTAAAGCATTCAAAGATTGGAACAGTCAAAAAACAGCAATAAACTATAACATCTTTTTGGAAGTAAGAAAAGAAACATCGAAGCTAATTAGACAAACTAAAAGCAAATATGAAAGCAATCAACTTAATGAAATAGAAAAAGATTTCCAAAAAAATAACACCCGAAACTTTTACAAAACATTTAAAACTAAATTAACAGGCTATCAACCGCAAAGTCTTTGCTTCCAAAAGGAAAACGGACAATTAGCTCTAAATAACCAAGACAATTGCAAAGAACTTGCGAAATATTTTGAACAAATACTAAACTGTTCGGAGCCCTTAAACAAATTAACAACACTAAAACCTAAACAAACAAACCCAGACTCATTACCACCGAATGAAGATGAAATAATTAGGCAAATCAAGCGGCTTAAAAATGACAAGGCTTCTGGTGAAGATGGAATCACTGCTGAACTTTTGAAATCCGCTGGTCCAGGTACAATCAAGGAAATAACCAAAATTCTACAAGAAGTTTGGCGAACCGAACGGATTCCGGAAGATTGGAAAGTGGCTCTAATCCATCCACTACATAAGAAAGGAGATAGAACGGATGTAAACAACTATAGAGGGATATCTCTTCTCCCAATTTGTTACAAGATTCTATCTCAATGTCTACTAGACAGAGCACAGGGACAGTTAGAACCCAACATTGGTGAATATCAAGCAGGTTTTCGACCGGGCAGATCCTGCCCTGAACAGATCCTGAATCTGAAGTTGATTCTAAGACATCAAAAACTGTACAATAAAAATCTCGTCTGTACATTTGTGGATTTCAAAAAAGCATATGATTCTATTGACCGTGAATTTTTATTCCGAATCTTGAAAGAACAAGGACTAGATCTGAAAACGCTGGCAATTATTAAAGCAACATTAACTAACACAAGGTCAAAAGTTAAATTCATGAGTGAGAGCCCTTCGAAATTAAAACTGGAGTGAGACAAGGGGATGGACTCTCGCCACTCTTATTTTTACTCTCAATTTTAGCTCAAGGTGTATTAACGGCACAGAAACAGATTGAAATCCTAAAAGAAACAGCAGAAAATGTAGGACTCCAAATTTCCTTTGAAAAGACACAATACATGATCTGCAACAGACTAAGAACGCCATTTCTAAAAACAAAATATGGTAACATCAGACGAGTCGCTCAATTCAAATATTTGGGTGAAATAATCATGGAAAATGGGTTGGAAAAAGCGGCCAATAAGGGTAGATGTCAAAAAATGGAAACGACATTGAGACTTACACAAAATATTTACAACAAAAAATGCCTATCTAAAAACACAAAACTGAGACATTACAACACAGTTATTAAGCCAGAATGTCTATATGCTGCAGAAACGCTCATTTTGAATAGAAAGAGGGACATCGAGGACATTGAAAAGAAGGAAAGAAAAATCGTAAGAAAAATCCTAGGCCCCAAACAAATAAATAGCACAACATACCGACTTCGAGAAAACCAAGAAATCAAACAATACACAGATATACATAGCGATATGAGAAAAAGAAGACTTAAGTTTTACGGACACATAAAACGGATGAATCCGAGTAGGTTAACTAGACAAATAGTCGAATTTTATGAAAATAGGAGTAAAGCTAAAGTAGAAATAATTAAATGGATTGCTGCAATTAAAGAGGACCTAAGATCAGCAAATATTACACAAAGTGAAATTCAGGATAGAGGCTGTTTCAGACACAAGGTTAACGTTTGGAAAGTTGGCCAGAGAGAAAAATGTAAGAAGACTGGAACAACTTGGTCTGACGAAAGGAAAAAAGCTCATAGCGAAAGAATGAAATTAGTATGGGCACAAAGGAAGGCTAACAACAACAAACGCCTCTAATTGTACTTCGCGTGGTCCACTAGGGCCCATACGTGAATAATAATAATAATAATAATATATATATATATATATATATATATATATATATATATATATATATATATATATATATATATATATATATATATATATATATAATTGTTACGTGAAATTTATAGAAAAAGTTGTCAAATAGCAGGTAAAAGCTATTGAAATCTAAAAGTAATTTTAAACATAAAAAACTCAATTATTACTAAAGTTTAATTTACGACCAGCTAAGCGGGCGGGCAACAGCTAATTTTAAATAATTGAACAAAGAATTTTCTTTATATTTTCACTATATTTAGAACTTGAATTCCGTTGTTGTGGCAAACAGTGGTTTTTTCAAATAAGAAAACATTCACAAAACAAAAAACAGTTTTCGTATTTTAAATGGCACTGTGTGCCTAAACAATTGTAATATGAGTTTCAATTATAGTGGAAATATATATGAATCTTAGTTAGTTTATTCTACAGTTACATTCCGGATCCCATTCAATTGTAGACCGGTTTTAGTTATCTTCGAAATAGACCTACTTGAAATAGCAACAAAATAACCTCGTCGTTGCAGGATATTTTGATATCGATAGGAACAACTATAAGATAAGTGACGATGACAAAGAGTGTAAATTCAACATTTAATGAAAAAATAAAAATAAACAAATGTTTAAAGTTAAAACGGTGTATCAAGTAAACTATTGTGTGGTATTGTTCAGACATATTTAGTAAAATTTATATTTGGTAAAATAATACACTATTCGAAAATATATAATGAGAAATGTTCAATAAACTATTCTAGATAAAAAGAAAATACCCATTAATTCAGATATTTTTATAGATATAGTTTTCTTCATATAACGATCATTCAATAGGACGTTTAAATCCTAATGATATCATGTACAGTGTTACAAAATAAAAATTCCTTTATGTATCTATAGAATCTTCACTTTGATGCGAAGAGAAAACCAGTCGTTATGATGGAACGGATAACAAAGATAATGTTTTATGGCAATTGTTTGTTTTGAATTGCCCATCGTACATATCTTAGTAACTTTGATAATGGTTGAAAGTTCCAAGTAATTTCGTAATTAATTATAGAGATACAGAATAACGGTGGTAGCTCTCTCTGTTTTGTTTACTTTGCGCTTGCGGTGGAAGTTCTCCGAGTAAGGGGAAGCGGCGAATATCAAGGAAAGGCTCTTTATATAAGTTGGTGTTTGTTTCTGTTTAGGCAAACCTCTTCTACGCTTTTGATTTTGTATTGGCAGCTTCATTTACGGAAATGTCTGCCAACACCAATTAATAGAGAGCATTAGCTGATTTTTCGAATTTCATATTTCACCAGTTTTGTTTGAAACATCAAATATTAGATATCACGAGCTTTGAAAATATACTATATAAATAGTTCAATATTCCAATTATGTTAGTCTGATGGACAAATGCTTGATTTTTTATTATAAACAATATTTTCAGTCATATTAAACATATTAAATTATGTTATCCAATAAATTTACATACATTACTTATTTTGGTGATAAGCCCGTGTTAAATTAACCCTGTTAGTCTCATGCTTCTTAAAACAATAAAAAAACGCATCTACACCAATAACAAGGTACAATACTATAATACTTTTAAATATAATATACTCAACTATACGTTATTCGACCTAATTGTGATAGAATAATGCTTTTGCTCATATCTTGTTTCTTATTTAGACGATAGATTTTGATCAAAAATATATTCGATACCGCATTTTTTAATATAAGGTGTCCCAAAAGAAAGTTTCTTTTTGATCTAAATACAAGAGACGTCTATAAAAAAAACCTTTATTAATTATTGATATACACATTTTAGGAAATTAATTTTTAAAAATAAAGTAATCTACATGTAAAGCTTCACGTTCACAGGGCTCATCTAAATGAACAGCAAAATTCCTTAGGACGGCTCGGCACATGAAATGGTTATTATTTTGTGTCGGATATTTTCTCTTAACTGCATTAAAAAACCCGCTTTATTGACGTAAACTTTCGATTTTAGAGAGCCCCACAAGAAAAATCCCATAAGCTCAAATCAGGACTACGTGGAACCCAATATATGCTAACTCTCCTGAAGATCAGTTTGTTTGGTAAAATTTCACGAACTCGTGGCAGAGACGTCTCGGAAGTGTGCAATATTGTGCCGTCCTGCTGAAACCATGGTCTTTGATTATAACCTGTAAAGTTTTGTAGTTCAGGTACGAAAAAAATGTCCAACATTTTTACATAACGTTCTGAATTGACGGTAACTGCGCGTCTCCTGCCGTCTTCAAGAAAGTACGGGCCATATTACGTGATTATTTCCGTATAGTGATTTTAGACGAATGTAATGGTTTCTGATGCTTGTGTTTCGGGTTCGTTGTAATTCAGTAACGGTCTTCAAATTTTCTTTTTTTATCGTCGGAAATCTTTCACATATAGTTTACTGTCAAATTTTCGCGTATTTTTTACATTCCTTTTGAACTTGACAAAAATTCAACACGGGCATGGGATGACCGTTAGTTTTTAATTCAACTTTCTCCTCCAAACTTGAATTAGTCATTATTAACTGTTTTAAATCAGACACCTTCATGTTTGCAATTATAAGTTGATTATTTTTATTTAAAAAGTACTAGGTGTGTACAGATGTAGTAAATCCCAAATCAAAGCAAGAATTCGCGTGGCGAACGAAATTTGCGACGCGAGACATCAAACACTCCGTACCCGTCAAATCAGCTCTTAACACTAATTACCGATACGCTTGGTTGCAGGGATTCTGCGTCCAAATCGCATTTTTCAGAAAATAGTTAAACCCCGGAATTCTGGCAACCAACAAAACATGTATCTCCAACGGCGAAATAATATGACGTGGCGTATGGATGTTGAAGGTAAACGCCCGAACAACGATGTAAAAATTGTGGCAAGAGGTTTTAATTTTTATCCACCTTATTTGGTGTGATGGGTCGACAGACGTTCTTCTACATTTGGAGATTTTAATTTATAATAATATCTTAAAATGAATTAAAGGAAAGAAACTGAACGGAAATAAAATATGGTGTTTTGCTCTAAAAAATTCTTTACTATGATAAATGCTGGAGGGGCGGCGTCCCCACGCCCTCTCTCACGAACCGGCACTGTTAATATCAGCACTAAGTGTCAACGGTTTCAGAAACAAATCAGGTTTTGAAAAGTTTGAAAAGTATTTATAAAAAAATATTTTCCATTTGTCGTTCTTAAGTTTGTGAATTAGGTTAATTATTATTAATACTGAAACAAATCATTTAAAATATATCACCAAATTAGTAAACAATCTTTGAATTATACATGCTTAAATGTTGATGATTTTGTTTTTCATAATGCTGTACACGACAACATATTGTATATATTAAATTGTAGGTATTTTTGAAACATATTGATATTCATGTTCTTGTTGAAGTCATTCACTTGCACTAAACCAACCATAGTGTCTTTGACTGCTTATTGATTTCTTTCATAATACTATATAAGATATATAAAGAAGAAAAAAGTGAAAATACTGTAAAGGTGAAAACTTTGTATGACTTTATTCTTCAGCGCTGAAAAATGTTTGTACCATAAGACGTAAATTGAAACAAATCCAAATCCAAGATCAACAATTATAACAGCTTATTTTTTTTTGTATATATATATATATATATATATATATATATATATATATATATATATATATATATATATATATATATATATATATATATATGTATGTATTTAACAACATATTCAACTATGTAGAAAATTACAGCAAATAATCTTGAAACAAACCCAAATCCAAAACCAAAAACTAACAACTATAATAGCTTATTTATTTTATATATGTATTATTTGTAAATCAAACTAAACTACATCTACAAGGTGTTTAACCTTTACCTAATTTTAACCCAACTATAAGTTTAGGCTGTGTGTGTTAGCCGAATTGTCAGGCACAAGAGACTTGGCCTACTACTTAACCGACACTACAAACCATGGTTATCAGTTACCGATTAACTCCGATTGGCCCAATTTTCGGGGTATCAACTTTTAGTGTTCGCTTAATCTTTAGTTTTTCGAATACCTACTGACTGGCGAGCGGCCAAAGCAGAATATTTCTCAGAAGGCATCCGACCTTATCCAACTTGGGTTGCATGAAAAGTTAGAAATATACAAACACATTTAAGCAAAGTACAAATATTCACTTAGTGCGCATGGTCAGGATTAACCCGCATGGTCTTATCCGGGGTACAATCGGACCAGTTCCGTAGGCACCACGCTAACGCGATCGGCAGAAATAACACTATTATAAGACATTTTAATAAACAAAGTATTTCGACGTATGCATTTTTTTATTGCTACATATCTTCTAGATTAGCTTTATCCGCTACGAAACAACGTGTACATTCGTTCATCGTTACTCTGAAATGCTTTTTCCCTTAAAAATGTAAAGGAAATACGTTTAAGAAAAATAAATGTTGTAGGATAAAATATAATATATTATCCAGTTACCTTTACCCTTTCAAAAAGTCACTGTTTTGTATCGTTTAAGGTCAAGAGTAGTTGGTCGATTTCATTTCGAAGATGAGGCTGGCAACGCATTTACTGTCAAAGGATTTTAACAAAAGATGACCACTATTTATAACACATCAATAATGTAATATTTCGATTATTTATTTTCAGAACGCAAATAGCAATTATTCAACTTTCGGATTAAATAAAAAAGGAAATAGCTATAAATTAATTTAAATTTAAATTAATCTAAAATTAGAAACTCCTCTAAAACAAAAGAGTATATAATAAATAAACAATGGACGCACTTAATTAAGTAAATTTATCATTCAAGTACAAACTTACAACCTAACGCTTAATCAAATCTTTGTAGCTATCTAGTATTTAATAATTAATTCTTCAGCTAAATCTCCTTAATATTCAGGATTTCAGCTCAATACCATTCCATTACTTTCTTGTGATTGGTTCAGGCCGCATTATTCTCTTATCTGTAGCTTATTTGCATACCGGCGACGTTGATCAAAGGAACTCTTTGACCTTTTTTTTTATTTTCCTTTTCCCTATAATCCTTTTCATTATGTACGGTTATTTAAAAAAGCGGTATTAGAGCGACAGTGTGAAGGTCCATTTTCTTTTCGTCAATCAAGACTTTGATATTGTGAAATAGCTACTGGATATGAATTAGGAATTCTTTTTTATATTATATTATATATATATATATATATATATATATATATATATATATATATATATATATATATATATATATATATATATGACTTATGGAAAAATGCTGAAGTGATCCTTTTACATAAAAAAGGAGCACAGGAAGATTTAAAGAATTACCGTCCAATAAGTCTCCTATCAGTAATGTTCAAAGTTATCACTAAGATAATTTCTAAAAGAATATTAAAAAAACTGAATGACGCACAACCAAGAGAACAAGCAGGATTCAGAAGTGGATTCAGTACAATGGATCACATCCAGGTTGTACAGCAGGTCAGAGAAAGGCACAACGAATACACCATGCCACTGTGCTTGGCTTTTATCGACTACGAAAAAGCATTTGATTCCATCTCAAAGCATGCGATAATGGACGCACTGCTTAGCCAAGGTGTAGAGAGAGTCTATGTAAACCTATTAGAATCGACATATGATGGAGTTACAGCCACAATTCACCTTGATGATCTTGAAGTGGGAATTAATGTAGAACGAGGTGTACGGCAGGGTGACGTAATATCGCCTATTCTTTTCTCGGCTGGCCTTGAAGAAGTATTCCGTAAACTGGATTGGGAACAGGATGGTGTAAAGATCAATGGTGCAAACTTAAACCATCTTAGATTTGCAGATGATATTATTCTCATTTCACAAGACCCAGAGAATTGCAAAGACGCATACAAGAACTGCAAAGGGCTGGCGAACCATTTGGCTTGAAAACAAACCTGAAAAAGAGTCAGGTTATGTTCAATAACTTCGCTCAGGACAGAAAAGCTATCGATAAAGTATTACACATTGGTTTACAAGTCAAGCTAAAGAAGCTTTTATCCTATCTCCACTGCCACAAAACTTGAAACAAGGCAATGTATACACAGATTTGTATTGTATACATTAGGGAGTTACTCAATGAAGCGTTCTTGGACCGATATGATATCTCCCGTATATAACTGACCTCCCAACAACAACAACTAGCACGATAGCAACATATGCCGATCTATATATATAAATATATATATATATATATATATATATATATATATATATATATATATATATATATATATATATATATATATACATATATATATATATATATATATATATATATATATATATATATATATATATATATATATATATATATATATATATATATATATAGACCGACGTTTAATATGCAAAAAAACATATATTCACCAAAAGGAAAAAAGCTAGGTCTCAATCTAAGCCAAATGTACTGGTTCATTGGCCGTAAATCAAAGTTATCATAAGACAACAAAGTATTGCTATACAAAGCTATCCTAAAAGCCATTTGTATATAGGGTGTCTAACTATGACATCCAACTCCAACATCTCCATTCTACAAAGGTTCCGGAACAAAGTTTTAGGAACCTTTGTTGATGCACCACACTACGTCCACAATGAAGACATCCTACGTGACTCCTGATCTCCTGGAATCCGTCAAAGAAACTATTCATTGACATAGTGTTAAGTACAGTGAAAGAGTGTGAGTGTGTTAGCCACCCTGTTAAATATACCAGATGTCAATGAAGTATGCATTTGAAACATTGACTGCCATATGACCTGTCTACCTTTGAAGAAATGCATACAAAGTTACATAGACAAATATGCTTTAGACTTAGCTTTAGATTAAATCTTAAAAGAAATCACTCACTGGAGTGATACTCAACATGCCATTCGCCTGTACTAAACCAAAAGTGTATTGCCTACTGGGCAGGTTCCAGAATTCTCTAATTATAAAAATACACGGTGTCTTTTATAAATATTAGTTAGTGTCTGATTTTCTTCACGCTTATTAAACATATGACTAAATATTCCGAACATAAAACTAAAAAACGTAATCAAATTGTAATAAAAATACCCGATGAATAATTTCAGTTGAATGATAACAAATAAACCGGTTTATTCATGTAAGTTTTTTTTAAATATGATCGCACAGTGGTATGACCGACATCCGTATTAATCTAAACAGCTTTATAATAGGAAAGTAATTCCTCGGATCTGGTCACATGATCCGACAAGTTCCAAAGAGAACAATGTCATCTTTTGTTCCATCTTAGCCCCTCTTTTCGTTTTCTTATTATTCTTGGAACACAACTGACCGGATTTTGCGTACCCATCCTTTTGTCAGGTTTTGAATTCGCGATTTTAACAGAACCGAACACCTGGCATGACTCAGAATTACAATCGAAATGATGGGTTTCACTCTCTGTACCAACTTGTTAATAAACATTGATTGTTTCTCCGCTTCTTTGTTTCATTGAATTATGTGCAATAGTTTATTTTATTTTTTTATACAATGTTATATATTAGATTATAAAATATGAAATATTGGATTTATCGAGGTGGAGTGGAGAGATTTTAATTAATTTTTCTAATTGTTCGAAATGAATCAATTCATTTTATCAAATTGACTGATAAATTCCATTACTGATTCTTTCGCATGGTTTTTAACTGCAGTTTTTTACATTGTACAAATATTTAAAATAAATATAGAAATGTAAACAAAATGTGAAACTATGCTTTCAATTTCATTTTATAAAACATTTATTATGTCTTTTTCTTGATAATATCAATTGATGTTATCGATTATTGAATTTTATATTATTCCCAATATATACATTTACTGTAATTAGAACATTTAGTTATAACTAGAACATATCCACATTGGATGGCTTCTGATGTGTTGTCTAATAAGAGTAGCAGAACTTTCAAATTAAGCACAATGATAAACATAAATGGCTTCCCGGCTTCCTTCACTGGAATGCACTCTGGAGATTCAATTTTTGACTATCCTTTCACTCATATCGAGTGGTATATTTTCAATAGAGTCCTAAATATTTAAATTAAAGTCAATAATTGTTCGGGGTATATTTCTATAAACCAGAGATTTATCATAACCCCACAAAAATTATACAAGGGTGCGAATCGCATGGTGTTGGTGCTTCAGTTGAGATTACTATTTCGCGAAATAACGCATTCAGAAAATTTTCTTGCAATAAATCAATTGTCTAACAAGATGTGTGATAAGTCACACCGTCTTGTTGAAAGAAAATATTGGTTATATCCATATTTATTAGTTCAAGGCGAAATATATTCTTTACTATTTATAGTAACACGATTTCCACCATCGTCTTCAAAAAATTAAAGTATTACTAGACCAACTTTTAGTTGCTTTAATGAATTCACCATATCTTGCAGACGGTACATTACAGTATATTCCATTCTTGTCTGACGAGCCCCAAAAACTTTCTCGAGATCACTGCTAATAGCAACAATTGATAATTATTTAAATCACCACAAACACCCACAAGCATATTTGAACCACTAGTATTTTTTCTTTTTACTTTTTTATAGTTTGCTTTAGGGAACGCCATCAGAATACGCTTTACAGAATACGAAAACATTATTTTCGACAATAATCGTAACCTGTGAAGTTATATAAATTCAGAAAACCTAAAACTAATATTAATTTATATACGTTATTATTTTATTAAAAACAAGCACTAAATTTTGCAGTTGTGTTAAACAAACTAACTTTCGATCAATTTAATTTATTTGCCAATAATATTATTTTTCTTTGATAAATATGAATTATTTGTCAATAAACATCATCTAAATTGCACTACAAATTACATTATCTTCTAAAAACTTCTTATCAAAATAATTTAAAAGCAAATATTGCCAATAGCTGCAAAACCGTGAGAATACTTTGCCTTCGATTCAAATTCATAAAACACCATTGAATTTGAATTATTTTTATTTTCATATATTATCTTATTTATCCATTAGTAATCGATATTTAATTTATTTTCTATAATTGATATGACAAAATAAATAAAAGAAAAGGATTATTTTTTTTTAAACACACACACACACACACACACACACACACACACACATATATATATATATATATATATATATATATATATATATATATATATATATATATATATATATATATATATATATATATATATATATTCTAAATCATTCCGGTTGTCGATGCGTTGATCCTGTGAAGAGTCACGACGTTTCGCCAATTATATTATTAACTGGGATGTCTTAACTGTAATTGTTCTAACTGGGTGGCTAGTTGGGTACATGAGTTTGACAAGCATGATGGTGGCTTCCAAGCTTTGCTGCTTTAACTACCTGAAAATAAAAGTAACCCTGAATACTCCGAATCCATCAAACTATTATCTGTTTACTATCGGTTACTTTAGATTTATCAGATCGATACAAATCATATTTTACCACGAGGCTATTCACATACTCAACGATATATACTCGTTAGCACATCAGTTATACTTAGCCATGATAGCAATCAACAAAAATTCAAATAGAGATTCTCGACACAACTCAAACCATGGTACTATTATCGGCCAATAATCAAATATCAAACTAGGTACTGTTCCTGACACTGAGGGGAGAACGCGCAACAGTGCCAGCTTCGGGTATGAACGGGGTATCAAGGGAGAGCGCGCGAGATACCCACCCAAAGAGCTACCCGCTCGAGATACTAGAAAAGCAAAACAGCATTTACCCACTTCATGGTATTGAAGGGAGAGTGCGCGACAATACCATGGATATATCTCTCAATTAAATTTTAAATCATATGTATATGCTGATGCTAGTACTCAAAGTTTGGATATTCTCTTATATAGAAATCAATGATATTGATCAAAACATTAATCAAAAACCACTATTTTAAATATTATTTATAATGAACAGTAACAGATTTAATTCAATTGTACTTGAATATTTGATAACAATCAGAACAGTATCCTGTGAGAAAGAGAAATAGAAGTAATTTTTAAATACTTATCAAAACTACCAAAATCAATAGAAGTGTTCAGTAAAAAATTCACTTATATAGTAATCATTTAATATTAATGAAAAGATTAAATAGAAATAATAAAGCTTTAAATACATCTCAAAACTAATATAAATCGATAAAAAATAAAGTGTTCAGTGACAAACTCAGAGTTAATAAAAGTTAATAGATAACAAAGTGTTTCAGTGATACTCTCACCCTTGGAACTATTCGGAAACCACACGACAACGATACTTGTTCACAATATAGATAAAAATGTTGGTTTCAAATACTGAAATGAAGCCATCTCTAAAGCATTCCCCACCATCATCGCATATCTGGTGCTTAATTGCCCTTAAGTATTGTCGAAGTTTTTACAACAGAACCGTCGAACAAGAGACCGGAAGATGTAAATTAAACAACCATATTTCTTACATTTGTGTGGTAAAAGAGCTTCTAAAAAAAAAGATGGACTTATCGTTTTATTTGAGATGAAACCGATGTCTCAAAAATATATACTAAACAAAAATATTTCTTACATTTCTTTAAACATAAATACTAACAATTTTCTTGATTATTTAATATTGCAGATATTTTGGGAGTGAATGAAGATTTTAGCTTTCCTTAGTTGATGGATAAAGATTGAGTGAAAATATTAGAAATTTTCTGACGGAATTTGTCTTAGCAGTTAAATGTTACAGTTTCTGTTACAGTTCTTTGTGGTGGTATAATTTTTATAACAATGTCTAGCAAAACGTAGGAAATTGTTTGGGCTATTGGATTGAGTTGTCCATTTGAGTTATGTTAAGGTAATCTTTAAATTGTGTACACTTCGTTGCAATCCATGATATTTAATATTTTTTTAAAATTATTTAGTCCTAAGGATTTAATGAATATTTTGCTTGCAGAATAATTTACACACATTATTTTATACTCCTACCCTGGGAAGATAAAACAACAATACATAATTTTTATATACAACTACACAGTATATCCACTGGGAAGGGTGTATGGTTGAATTTCTGCGGAATCTTCAACTCCATCGTTGAATTACTGAATAAATTATACAATAACATATTTAAACTTTCACCACCAAAAATTTCAAAGTGTCAGCATCTCTATTTCGTTCATAATAACTTCAGTTAGTTCGCAATGATCGTAATGACCGTATGTTTGTAATCGGTCGAAAAATATTTTGTTTTCAGTTGGGAAATAATGTAACAACACATCGGTCAATAAGTCAACTTTATTATCAATATATTCTCCAGTTTCCAAATATCCTTCAGTTTCGTCCATGTTTCATCCATTATCACATACTGTATGTAAAAAAAATAATATTTATTTCGCCTTAAAGAGCCCCAAGCATTGCTCAGGATCATCAATATGTTGTTGTTTTTGGTCCGCTGTGAGCAAACGCGGTATACATTTCGATTACAATTTGCAGCTCAACCAACACTGCTTAGCCTCTGAGATGCGGATGAGAATGGATAGTTTCTCGAATGTACAGTACTTAACCGATGTTAACACAACAAATGCACTGCTTCGAATGAGCTCTCGAGTGTTAGGCTACTGCGCATCCACACCTCGGAGGCCAAGCAATGTTTCGGTCAGAAAGTTTCACTGGCGGCTTTTGAGAAGAGTCACAAAAGTGTTTCAAACAAATTTTACGGCCACTGCCATGGTTGAATTGTCTCTCAAGGAGTCTCTTTTGAATAAAAATGAATAACAACTGAAACAAAAATGCATTAGATTTCATTTAACATTAATTATCTTTTTATTGTGGAGAGACTGTGCCTGCTTTCTATGCAGCAACAAAATGCTCGGCATCAACATTTCAAAACACGTCAAGTACATCCTTGAGTCTTTTCTTATTAGAATTCTAAATTTTAGTGGCAAAAAATAATTACATATAATTAGAGCAAGACAACAGGTAGCAGAACAGGTTGGTAAAGAATAGCAATATTTTTAACGTTCAATATTGAAGAACGTAAAGCATTACATTGTCAAAATATTTTGACCTCGATATTCTGACCCTACGTGCAGAATTTGATTTAAAAACTACTCTAAACTGTAGTCACTAAGTTGACTTAGATACCTGGTAAACCTTTGATTAAGTATTTACCATTAACATCTGTCCAATATTATATCAACCAAATAGGTCGCTTAATCCCTAGGCCATGTCGCAGGGCTTTCTTTTTATGAATAATAGTTTCATCCCTTTAAGCACATAAACATTTGTTTATTTCATTCTTCTAATTTTCCAAATGATAATGAAAGAAAGACCAGTAATCGATTCGAATGTCCACTCCATGTGCTCTAATAAAAAATCGCACAATACACGACCAACCGTTCGCACGGATAATAAACGATAGATCGCAAAAAAGCAAGAATAAGAACTGACTAATTAATCATTGAGTGACGTGGGCATTGTCCGCTTTCTTATCGTCCGGTTCTCATCAGAACTCGTCGCAGAGCCGCTTCTATTGTTATTTTTCCAGGATGGCTCCCCTTTGCAAAATCAGACGTGATGCGGAATATTTAATGGTGCGGTCCATTGTCCAGCGCCTGACACTGAATCGTCTTCTTTGCATTCGGCCATTGTTTACGTTAAAAGACGAGATAAGTATTGTCCGAACAGGCAAGTTCGTTTAATTTTTTATTTGTTAAGGAAGGGGGTTTGAAAATAATTCAATCTTAAACAACTACATTTGGCTATCATTTTGATACAGTTTTACATTTCAGATCGAAGGACCTATTCAGTCCTATCAATATATGATTATCTATAGATCTCGTTTAAAGAACCTACCTTTGTCATTTTTATGGTAAATAATCTTTACATATTAAAAGGACGCCAACTAGTTTTGATTATATGGTTTTTAATAAACCATGAATATATTCATCAATATATTCGTGCCAGGATCATTTACAATTTTTAACATGATCTAAATCAATAATAGCAGTGGCGGCTCGTGGGTTTTTAAAGTGGGAGGGCGTAGAAGAAAATAGTGCTGCTGAAGTTGTTTTTTTGCTGTTTTACATTCTTTTTGATATTGACTCAAACTCAATACGGGCATGGGACGACCGTTAGTTTTTAACTCAACTTTCTCCTCCAAACTTAAATTAGTCATTATTAGCTGTTTTAAATCAGATACCTTCATGTTTGCAATTAAAAGTTGATTATTTTTAATTAAAAAGTAATACTCAGTGTGTACACACGTAGCAAATCCCAAATCAAAACAAGTATTCGCGAGGCAAACGAAATACGTGAGGTGAGACATATCAAACGCTCTGTACCAGTCAAATCAGCGTATAAAACTAATTACAGATACGCTCGATCGCAGGCAATCTACGTTCAAATCGCATGTTCTAGAAAGCAATTAAATTCCCGAATTGTGGCGAGAGAATGGAATTTTTATCCGCATTATTTGGTGTGATGAGTCGACAGACGTTCTTCTACATTTGGAAATTTTTATTTTTAATAATATCTTAAAATGAGTTAAAGGAAACAAACTGAACGAAAATAAAATATTATGCTTTGCTCTGAAAAATTGTTTACTATAATAAATGCAGGAGGGGCGGCGCCCCAACGCCCTCCTTCACGAGCCGCCACTGAATAAAGTATATAAAATTTCGTAACTGCCTCTTCATTCGGTTGTTGATGATAAAGAATACAAGATAAATATTTATAGTTGGTTTGAGTCTGAGGGCAAAGCTTAATGACGAATTTCGCGATGGTTGTATATCAACATCTGCTGCAAGAAAGACTGATTATATAAGAAATATCATAAATATCGGCACATGATTGGGATTAGACAAAAATAGCCAAAATATATGGGTGTAAAGAACTTTGTTGACAATATATACAGCTCGTGTCAATTGATGCAAAAGTATTTAAAGGGTTGAATCCAGAAGTTTCAGAGCTACTACTACTTGAATATATGAGCTCGAAACTAAAACACAATGCACTCTTTTGCCATTACAAAAGTGTTTTGTTTGTTTGTTGGAACTTATCAGTGAATATCTAAAAAATAATCGGCTGTTGTGAAAAAAACAACCGAATTGATGTCTGGTCCATGGTATAGTTTTGATTTCTTACCTTATGATTCATTACTTTTCCAAGAAAAAAAAAATTATGTTTAATGTTTGACTGAGTAAATATTTCAACAATTGGTTCAGCTAAATGTAAAAGAAAATTATGCAAAATGCAAAAATAAAACCAGTTGTAACTGTTAATTACAAATTATTTATATTGTTTTTAGACATTGTTGCAGTGACCAAGGTGCAGCTTTGTCACAGAACTTTTTTATATCGGTAATATACTGCAAAAATTATACCTTCGACAAGTGTTACAACGCCAAAAACCGGTCTAGGGAAGTATTTGGTGGCATTATGGTGACATTTTTACGAACATTTTGTACGGCTGCTGTTCGATGAGCAGGTGCGTTGTCATCCATGAAAACAAATCCGTCGCCCACTGCGCCTCGGAACAGACAGGATTTAAAATTTTCTCGATGTACACAGCACCAGTGATTTTTTTCTCATAATACCACTCCAAACTATCACGCTCCCACCTTCAAATGGGATACATGGTTGAGGTGGTTCTAGTCAGGCTTGTGGACCTGGAGCTCTCCAAACTAATGTTCTTCGTGAATTAGAAACCAAGCCATTTCTCGTCTCATCGGAGAACATCACGTTATTCCAGTTAAGACTATGATTCACCATTTCTCGAGCCCAATAAAATGTAACTTTTTTTGTTGAAGGGTTAGTTTGGGACATATAAAGGTCTTCTGCGATGCAAATTTACCGCTTTCAGTCTGCGTGTTATCGTTTGTCATGAAACATTTACCCCTTCAAACCTAACAAGCTCCATTGATATATCACTTGTAGATTCCAGACGATATCTTCGAGCTATCATTGATATCTGCCGGTCTTGTGCAGCTGTTGTACATCGTTTTCTGCCACTTCTGGGGTGATCCTTTGCGTCATTTGTCTCTTTATCTGTTAAAATGAGATAGTATATTTTTAGCCATTTTTAAACGGTTCAACTGAAAATTGAAAAAGATCTGAAATAATGTGTAAATACCAGCATCAATGGAATGGGCAAAAATCGAAAAACCAAAGCAAAGCAATGTTTTTGTTATTTTCGTTTGAAAATGGTCTAAAATAAATATCCATCACAATTTTTAGAATGTCATAGGCGTATTGTATATTCCAAACTTTTGGACATATGCGTATATATATATATATATATATATATATATATATATATATATATATATATATATATATATATATATATATATATATATATATATATATATATATATATATATATATATATATATATATATATATATATATATGCTTCACAATATGACAATGTGGTATATCGGTATATTGAACTATTTTACGGTGGAAAAATGTAGAGTCTATCATCTGAACAAGGTATGAAAGGAGATAAAAAAAACCTCATTTTAATATGTGCCATTACTGGTCGAAGATTGAATATAACATTCTTGATTGTTTGGTAAATGTTTGTGAATAAATCGTGAGTGTTTGGACAATTGTATAAAGTTTCTGTGGGGGTTGTTTAAGATAATATCGTTGTATGGAAAATTAGTTATGCCGATATGATAAAGGCTGAATACCGGTAGGAGAGTTAGAACTTTCAATAGGGCTGGTTCTATATGTTTCTAGTACCTTCCTTAGTGATGTATTTATTATATTATATTTAGTTATATTATATTAGTTTAAATATAGATTTTTATAAATAATTATTGTAATGTGTATGTATTCTAATTCTTATATTGAAAATAAAGAGTGAAACATTAAACTCAAATAAATGTACAATAAAACACAAATTTACATCGCCAGGAGATGATTCAGATCAGGATCAGATTGAATCATGTTCTGATGATGCTAACGTGGTTATCGAAACGCAAATTGATAAATTAAAATAAGTGATTTGCTGTTTTGTGATAGACCTGTTTGGGTTTAGTATAATGACATAGTTCATTCTTAATCAGGGTTAATCATATTTTTAACAAGAGCAATTAAAATGTGATATCACAACCAACATATATACTTAGAATTTATATTTAAATCACCAGCTTTATTTAAGTATATTAACAGAATTGATATACGTTTAAAATAAGTTTAAATTTTCAATTAGAATTTAGCCAAGAAAAATCATTATCGTTTATAATAATTTATAAATTATTAGGGACATTATGGTTTTGTTTTGTTTTAAACAAACCAATAATTTTTTAATCGGTAGTCTGCCATTGGCATCTGTGGTATACTAAACGGCATGATTTGCAGTTCACTTTGAGAATGAGCCCGACTGTCGGTTCTCGTTATCGTTCGATTTTTTCTCGGGCTTTCCTCAATGAATTCCTGCAACCTGAGATGACTGGGCACAATTTGTAAATCGTTTAAATAAGCATTTGATAATGGGATCACTTTATAAAACAGGGGATTTCGCTGCTGTGATGTTGCGGCTTCCGCTTGTGTAGTTCGAGCTTATCGAGCCTATTATAGATCAACGCCGATGAATTGTTAACACAAGATAAAAGGAGATTAATAGTGTGGTATTAGCAAGTTAAAATGTTGGGTAACCAAACTGTCTATTGTATTTGGTGCTGTCGATTAGTATTAATATTTTATTTGTAAAAGAAATAACTTATAACGCTTTTAAATTTACATATTTTATTGAAAGATTAAATTTCAGATAATATTACCTGCATTTAAAATAAAATTATAAAATATTTTACACTTCTATAATTTTCTTTTCAATTATCATATTTGGTATTAAACCTGATATTTGATATGCGATATATAAGAAGTTTTTGTAATATTAATCAAGGGCAAGATAATATGTATGTAATAAAAAAAGAACAAAAATAAAAGTATAAATGCAATAATACATAAAATACTTAAAAGTATAAATAAATGCTTCAAGCTAATATAATATTACAGAATGAAGAAACTATAATCAGTGAGAAACACTCTACAGAGTGAAGAAACTATGTTCTAAATAGATTGAAATATTAATATCATCTATATGAGATGTTCAAATGATTTTCAAGAGATGATCAACAAGAATGTTCAACAATTAATTTTGTCTTAATGAATGTTATCTTTTTGTATGACTTATGCGAATTTATACTATTTTATTTTGTATTGCTGTATGCTAATGGTAATGAAACATATTGTTTGATCTTTACATCCATACTAGATACACACCCATACTTTACACCCATTTTGGATGTCGAAAGAATTTTTGAGACTCACTTATGTGATGTAGATATTCACTTATGTGAACTAACAGATACAAGGTATCCTTATATTAAGTATAAAATTTTATTTATTTACTTTTCAGCTCTTTGATTTTTTCTTGAGTAATTCTGGTTTAGCGTTGTCATGTAACAGAACAACATCTTTTAGATTAATAGTCTTGGATTTTTTGAATCAAGTGCATGTTTAGTCTACCGTGCTGATAAGAATAATAGTTTGTACTTATGATTTCATCGGGATTCAGAACTTCATCGTGAATAATTCCTGTAAAATCTCACCATACTGTCATTAACATTTTTTAGGGTGAAGATCTGATTTTGGAGTGGGCAAAAGTGATTGTTCTGGTATTAATCATTATTTTTTTCTTTTGTGGATTGCTGCGGATAGAATCCACTTTTCAACTTCAATAACAATTTGTTGAAGAAAATGATCTCTGCCTGGAAAAAGTGAACTGCAAATAGTTATACGTTAAATTTTGTGGTCAATTGAATATATGACACCCACATTGTTTATTTTGCACTTTGTTAATTTCTTTTTAAAGCCGTTGTATTCTGGATTCAAGAAGTTTTAAGCTTTGCGGCTAATTCCTACATGGTTTGTTTGGGATAAGATTCAGTTAACAGACCATTATTAATTTCAGTTAATAATCCTTTTCAGTTAACCAACGCTGACATGTTCTGTTATCCAAGGTACCAGGATAAACAACATTGATAATATTTGTGGCATTAGTGGCATTGTTATGTTTTAGAAACTCATAATGCAGCAAATACTTAATATGAATCTTTTCCACGCTTAGCTCTTCCATTCTTATAGGGATCACGAATGTTTTTTTCAATATTTAAAAATAATCGTAGTAAATATCAATATATTTATCTAGAATACTAAAATAGTTCTGTGCGCCAAATTTATAGAGCCCTTCGTGATTTTCCCGTAGGAGCAGAAGCGTCTCAAATTCAACTAGAAATGTAAAAACTATACCTCTGTAACACATATATCGAAATTGATAAAACAGGATAAGCTGACAGAGAGATCACAAAAAGAATAACTCAAGCTAGTAAAATTATAGGCAATCTAATTCAATTATTCTAGATATATAAATATAATAAAAAAATATTATAAATAATAAATTAATATAACATACGAAGTGTGTAAATAAAGTAATGAGACCGGTGGTGTAGCATTCGATGTGGTAAGGAGGAGAGGTAGGAAAACATCTGAGTTGTCTTGAGTACGAGTTTAATCTTCCTGGTGTCACTTGCTGGTTCGTAACAATTCTTTGAGTGAACCGGATTTTCTTAGTGCATTCTAAAAATGAGTAACAACTTCCACCAACGGTGCACTATCAGGTTTTATTTCAGACTTGAGCACAGTACGATATAAACTTTTGTAATACTTCAACATGCCTATGGAAACAGTGTTTTGTCAAAGTTCGGGAGGTTTAAGGCATTCTCTGAAGGTCGAGACTCGATTGAAGATTAACCCCTTCAACGATGAACCCCTTCTTCAACGAACCCAATTAACTGAAAAAAGTGAGTGATGAAAAATCCACAATCGGGGCTCTTGCGATGGTTGATTGACGGTTAGAATAATAGGGGAATGAATCGGAATTTTACTCAGACAACCTATTATCAAATTTTGGCCAATAAATCAGGAATAAAAAACCTTCCGAAAAACTTTTCGCAGATTAAAAGGACAGGAAGGAAATATGTCTTGACTTTTTGGGTGTACCCGAGTCTGAAATAAAATATGATAGCACACCATTATTAGAAATTGTTGTTACACATTTTCAGGACGTACTAGAAAAATCCGGTGTATGAAAAGAATTACTACTGACCACCATATGATACTTGAGAGTTTAAACTATGCCACTCGTTTCACTACATTATTTTTACACCTCGTATATGAACCCTTTGCCAAAAGCAGTTTGATTTATGTGGAGACTTTCAGAAAATTAAAGGAGACAACTTGGGGCAGCCAAAATAGATGTATTCAGATGTACATTAGGAATATTCAGATAAGATAAAATCCAAAATGACGACATCAGATAACGAATCTAAGTTGTTAACTATCTGACAACAGATATCGAGAGAAAAATTAATATTAGTATAGCTATGTCCAGAGGATGAATGAAGGTAAACTACCAAAATAGCTATCGAATCGGTTTCTCCAAACCGCAGCAACAAGTGAAGACCTAAAAAATCGTAGAAAGAAGTGATAGTTAAAGCGATGAGTATCATAGACCTAAGAGAAGAGCAATGTGTTGATAGGAAAACATAAAAGTTAGGCATCAGACAACGTTGTAAGTAAAGGGTGAATCTTTAATATCCGAACTTCCGATAGGGATCGGTGTTTCAATAGTTTGGTAAATCATCATCGAACGTTTAACATGAGAGCAACGTTTGCAAATTGTCGAAATTTAAATTTGGCTATATTTTTTTAGCCCAAAGATTGGGCTCAGACTTTTACAAGAGTCGAGCAAATCGGGCACATGCTTTTCGTTTGTTTAAATCCTTTGTAAAAATTTCGTGAATCATATTTTTGGCCGAATTTAATTCCTCCGCTATCTATCTGACAGTCAACTCATCGCGATTTTTATCTTTTGGGTTGTCTTCCAAAGCATCATGAACCTCGAACACACGTATATGGGACAAACAATCATAACCATTTTTTTTGTCAATTCAAATGTTTATGTAAAAGTTTTACCGAACTCGATTTAATCGATTTAATATTAGCTCTTTATTCTATCGTGTTTGTGTTACGAGGTGACAAAAGGTACTGACTGTTTCTTTAAGTTCTACAACTTGACAATCCAGTTTCAGATTATGTACTGTTTCAATAGATGGCGCTAGTAGTTTTCTTTAAATTTAAAATGTTTCGTTATTTTTCCGACATACTTTGTATGTCACTATAATAAAAATAAAATAACCATCAAACTGATGGTTGATTTTGTTTGTGATTCGGCAAATACTGGAATGTTCTGGGAAGTTAATGCCAGAATAATGCGGCTGTTTGCGGACATTAAGCAAGCCTACGATATGGTCAATAGAGACGCCCTGTTTAAAGTCATGATCCCAATAAAACTAATTAGATTAACAAAAATGACTATGAATATATAGGGTAAGCTATGAATATATAGGTATATAAGCTATAGGGATTGTAATAATACAACAAAAATTAACTGAGAATTTTAACATAGCACTTCCTCTAGCCTCTTCGCAAGGAGATATAAAGTAATATCGGAAATTCGATATCACAAATATAACAAATGAACAACAAATAACAACATTATAACAAATGAACTACAACTAACAGTGTATGCAGATGATCTCAGTATAGCAGGAAGCTTCGTGAGAGTAGTGAAAGACATCTAAGGATGAAAGGGAAAGCACTTGTAATTAGACTGGAAATTAATACCACAAAACTGTATACGGTCCAGGGGAAAATGATTAAAAAAAAAATACGGATAGGTTTTGAGATAAACTACAGGGAGCTGTGGATAAAAATAATGGTACTATTATCATTTTAGGCGACTTCAATGGTAGAGTGGGGACGAAATACGAAGAGTCAGCGAACACACTGCGAAAGAATGGAGAAAATGTCAGGAATAATAATGGCAAGAGATTGATCCAATTTTGCTTCTTGAATAATTTGTTGGTATGCATTCAATTCAAGAATGGCAATCGAAGGATACTGTTAAACTATGGAGTCACATTTAGGCGCATTTGTGTGGGAGCTGCCGAAGAAGTTTGTGGAAGGGAAAATATATCAAATAATAGAAAACATACCTCGTAGTGGTCGGAAAAATTTAGATGCAAAATTTAAAAGAAAAAAAAAACTCAGGAACAACTACCTTGCTAATAAAAATATAACTACTTATGAACAATATAAAGATCAAAAAAATGCTGTCAAGAAGAGTGTCGAGAAGGCCGAGAGAAAATAATGGAAATATTTTGCAGTCATATTGTATAATGCATACATATTGTATAATATTTTAAAAAGTGTGAAAGGAAAACAAAGAGTAAAGGTAACATATATCAGAATGAAAAAAGGGCGGTTGCTGTCTGAGGATGACAAGATAATGCAAGTTTGGCTGGAACACTTTAAAGAAATATTAGAAGCTGAGGACGTCACAGTAATTGATGAGAAGAGGCCAAAGGAAAACCAACAAGAATTCAAAGGTAACATTATACAGTATAACGAAGTTAATAGTGCAATTCATATCTGTGGAGATGTATCTGTGGCATTCGTATCTGTGGAGAGGCTATGGGGAATAATGGAGTTGAAGTGGAATTGCTCAAGAATATGGAAAAAGCGGGAACAGATATTCTCCTTATAGTATTAAACGCTGCATGTAGGAACAGAATAAAACGAGAGACTGGGAAGCAGCCAATCATTTTGCCTTAATAAAAAAAAAAGAAGGCCGCTCAATGTGTCTAATTACAGAGGGATTTCCATATTGAGTGCAACGAGTAAAATATATGAAAGCATACTAGAATGAAGATTAAGAAAAAAACTAAAAAATAAAATTGATGATAGTCAGCATGTATTTTAAGCAGGCAGGAGCACACATGGTCTTATTTTTGCGTTGCGGCAATTTATGATAAAGACCTTGGAAAAAATAAATAAATTATAATTGTGTTTTGTAGATCTAGAGATAAGACATTTGATAGTGTTCTCATGATAAGAATATGGCAGGCCCTATGTAATAAAGGAGTGAATGAGCACTTGATAGAGGCAATGCAATCGCTGTACTCAAAACTGTAGAAATTATGTCAGAACAAATAACATGAGCTAAAGCGGAAGGAAGTGGATCTAAATATTCGAGGACCTAGACTAGGTGTTCATAAACTTACAATGGTTGAAATAAAGGAAATTATTTATGCGAAGGATCTGGTGTTGCTGGGGGAATCAGAAGCTTAATTAAAGAAATCTTTGGATGCGTAGAACAAGGCATTCACAAGAAATGGCCTAAGAATAAATGTAGATAAGACAGAGTTGATGGTGGTTTTCAGAATACTTGGAGGATCTTCATATAAGGCTGAACAACGTAAATGTGAAGCAGGTTGATAAAATTAAATATTTAGTGGTCACCTTGGAGCAGAATTGAAATGGAGAATGCGATCTAATAAAGAGAATAGTTAGTGCGACTAGAGCTTATTATGCAATTTATAAACCCTTTTTATGCAGAAGAAAAATCAATAAGTAAACCAAAGTTAAAGTATATAGCTATATAGCTATAGTACCTATAGTGACACATACGGCAGTGAATCATGAGTGTCTGAACAGCAAAAAGCAACATTACAAGTATTCGAGATGAGAGTATTGCGAAGAATTAAAGAGGTGATACGGAATAGAGTGAGAAATATCGAAATAAGGAATAGATTGGGCGTTAGAGGGATATTGGAAGTAATTGAGAAAAATCTATTACGGTGGTTTGGGTACCTCGTGCAGATGCCAGACGTGTGGATGCCAGACGTGCGGTTGGTGAAGAGAATATGGGCCATGGGTGTGTATGGAGGGAGGAAAAGAGGAAGACCGAGAAAAACTTGGGACAAGTCGATCGCTGAAAGCCTGGCGAGGCAGGGAATCGATTGGGGAGAGCAATGGTGATGGCCAGAGACAGAGGAAAATGGAGAAAATTCCACCAAGAGGATTGATGGATGGCCCATAAGAGGTGAAGATTAAGCAAAATCATTAATACCACAAAAATGAAAGGGATAATTACAAAAATAAGGAGGTTGGGACAAAACTGGACGGTGGGAGGCAACAACATCGAAATTACAATATGCATTCACCTATTTAGGCGCCAAAGTAAATAATATAAAAGCTATTGAATAGGAAATTAGGCATTAACATACCTAAAGGGATTATATGGTAGCCATATAAGCACTACATAAAACACTTTAGTCTAAACTTTATAGAAAGCGGACAAATTTGACGATCTATAAAACATTGATCAGACCAATTGTCACATAGGGAAGCTTAGAGCTTATCAAAAAGACCGAAAAAATGTTTCACACGTTTGAAAATCTTAAGAAAGTATATGGGCCAGTGCAAGTAGTATGGCCTGTCAGATACAACCCCAAACTTTATCAGATGTATGGTTAAAGAAATATAGTGAACTTTATTAAAATACAGAAATTAAGATGAGCTGAACACTTGGAAACGATGGAAGATCGACAAATACCCAAAAGCGACCGAAAGAAATCGGAATGAAAGATAATCGGAAACAGAGCAAGAGACAGGCTAAGAATATGATGGCAGGATAATACCCAAAAATATGCACGAGAACTATTGATGATGAGCTCCTTGTAAACATAGGTGAGAAACCAGTCCATTAGTACTGTAGAATTACTGGAGGAAGAAGAAACTGATATCTGAATAAAAGTCATATATGTGCTACGAAAAATAGACAATATCGAAGAAGCATTATATGATTGCATTTAATGAATCTATTGATTGCATGAAATTTTAGTATAATTCAATGAACATTTTGAAATTTTTTTAATTGTGCACCTGATATTCATATTCTTTTAAACCTTCAAATAAGAGGATATCTTAAATCTTTTTGTTGTCACCGATTATGGTACACGCACGGTTTCCCCTTAATAAATTAAACAAAATTTATCTTAACTGTCCCGGTCATCGTGATTATGAAACACTGTGCGTTATTATTTTTCAAATTTATTCCTTCCAAGGAAACAAAATAAGTTTTTGATTTACAACCTACACCAGGCAGCGATAAAGTAATATTATTTGCATATATAATGAATATTATTTTACACTGTGGGATTTATTCAACAAATGGTTATTATTATGTTTTCGTCTACTTGTGAAATAGCACAAATTATGTTTGATAACGATTTGAAGAATGTTTAATATGATAACTATCTATTAATATGATATATTTGTTCTATTCCTCAACGAAGTCTGGAATTTTGGATGGACTTCGAAGCCCGGAACTTTCAACGCAGATTTAGATGATGAAGGACTGTCCAATAATAGCATTTTAAAATAAGGTATACTAATAAGGGCAAGTGATAATCCGGAAATGTTTATTTTTTTATTACAGAAGAAATAATGGTATTATATTTTGAAAATAACATCGTTCAAATGTCCCCCTTGGCTGTCCGGTGGAATCCATCTGGAGACCCAATTTTCGATTACTGTTTTACATATATCGCGTGATATTTTTAATGGTGGCCTGCATGGTTTATTTCTGGAAACCAAAAATTTAACATAACCCCATGAAAAAATAATTTAAGGACATGAGATCGCATGATCTTGGTGGCCAGTTGACATTTACATTTCGCGAAATAACGTGTCCAGGAAGTTTTTTGATACCATAAATCGATTGTCTTATGAAACATATAATAAGTCACACCGACTTGTTGAATCAAACCATTATTTATATCTACATTTATCAGTTCAGGCAAAAGATACTCTGTTGGTATATTCTTATAGCATTCACCATTATCTTCAAGGCCTCTAGAATGAATTAAACCAGATGAAGCGGACGCGTCTTCATGAAGCCAACATAATGTTATTATTTGTCTCTTATTGACACAACCCGATATATTCAAATCATAATAACTAAAGCTATATAAATTACTTCTTATGACAAATTGTTAAATAATTTCATTTACAAAGAAGACACATCCAAAACTACAAAATAGAAAGAAGGAAATATGAAAAACTTGCACGCCAAGTGTACAATAAACCCGAATATTTTATCCTCTAATAATGGAATATGCTTCATCATTCTGCAATTTGTCGATAATAGATAAATGTCTACTACATAATAGACAAATGTCTACTATTATGAACAAGATACATACATGAAACAATAGTTCTATCAAGAACAAAAAAGGCATATTACAGGCATATGAACTGTGCAGTCAGTGGCATAATAAGTTTCAAGATAAAAAAATATATATTCTGATAGAGAGTAAATTTATATGCAGTTTATTCTACAGCTAAACACTTAGATCAGAAACCTTTTAATAGGAAGTAGTAACAGAATTGATAGAAAGTGACGATCATTCAAAAGAAAGACAATAGAGGAAGAGAAGCAAAGATGACAACATGCAATGTTAAAATAGAAAGAAATTAAAACTATATCTGACTAGGGGGAGGGAGATAATAAGTTCAAAGCATTATGGAGAATAGGTGACAAATTTTGCCCATCAAAATAGAAAAGAAAATATGAAAAAAATTCAAGAAATTGAAAATGAACGAAGTAGCATATTAGATAAGTAAGGATCAAAACTGAGTGACATGAACATGTAAATAATAAGAATATTCAAGAAACAAGGGACATTTTTTCCGTGCTCCATGTAATAATTGCACAATTTTTCAGTTGTCATCAAACATCAACAAGCGTCTCTCGGTTGGTTTCTTGGCTTAAGCCGTCACCAATGTGGCTCGAATTGAACGTTCTACACCAACTGAAGGATTGATCAGGGCCATTACCATTTATGTCGGTCAAGTCTGATGTAAAGCGGCATTGGAATGCAGGTCACATCATCTGGTGATTCGTAACAATACTACTGTGTGAAAGCGTTCGTGACCCATCTCAGACCCTATTCAGGTACTAGGTAAATAGACTTGGACTATATATATGGTCACGACCCTGGTCAATCTTTCAGTTGCTTTCGAACGGTCAACTCGAGCTCAACTGGCGAGGGCTTAAAGCCAGAAAACAGTCTCGGGCGAGGTTTGTTGATGTTTGATGGTGACTGAAGGATTGGGCAATTTTTAGGTGAAGCATGGGAACAAATTCCATTGTTTTTTGAATATTTTTAATATTCTCCACGAGCCCACTGTGCATTTTTTTTATGTAAATAATACTTCCAAACAATTTTTTGAAACCACATAGAGGAAAAGGAAACAAGCTAATAAGCTCTTCTAAGCACACATGTTGATGGCGAATTGCACGTGTATAGACAGGAAAATGCAACTGTTTTCAACAGACTGATAACGCTGGCTAAACATACCATCACTATAGCCAAGCTTAAGACTAGCTAGGTTTCCGACTGAAGATCCACTATAGGCCATTTTGTTTGTGAATATAAGGCTGATTATACTACCACTTCCCTGGATCTAAACAATTTCTAAACCACAGCATGGCGAAGTTATATAATCACGCCTCTACACCCGTAGGATGTCCTAGAATCCCCCTTCTAATTTTTTTATAAAAAAATCTTTTGAAATTTATATCAACGTCCTCCTCTCCAATTCTTCTTCCATTGAGAATGGTTTTCCATCAGGTTCGCTCCTAAGCCCCACGTTATTCTATGTAGCAATTAATAATATTTGTCAAAAATAAAATTCTAAATAAAAAACTACTTGTTAAAATATTTTATACAAGGTTTATTTTTTGTAAATTTTATTAATATTGCATTTTTATTTTATAAATATTGCTCCATAAATTAGACTGCCGACTGCAAATAAGTTATTTGGAATTTCTCGATTTTATTCTTAAATTTTTTCTAGAAATCAAAAATTATGTAATAGTAGGAAAAATAAATGACAGTAAAAAAAATACATTACAGCTAATCGCTTGTATAAAATTTGGTTATGTCAATTCCCTAAAATAATTAACGAAAAGCCTAGCAAGAAGTTGCAGACGAATAATTTAGTGGTTCGTGAATAAAACATGTGTTTATTAGATTCCGAATGGTTCTATAACATTTCAGTACTCCAAACGGTTTATTTATTGTTAGTGTTACTTAAGATAATTTGACTTCTCAATATTGTTTTTTTATTTGTTTAATTTTATTATCTAAAATTATTAGTAGTAGACAAAAAATATACATGTGCATTTTAAATGTTAATAAATATAAACTAATGATTTAATTCAAAATATTAAATTTTGAAGAAAAGCTTCTTTGTTTTGGCTTTTTTTTAAGTTTATTGGCTTCATTATCCAGTAATAAACAAACGGATTCCACGTCAACAGTATTATATTTTAATACCCCAATAAATTATTGAATATTTTGAAATTAGATATAGTCTTTGAAATTTGAATCATTGTATATTTTAGGCTTAGTAATTGACTTGCAGCTCGACATAATGCGTATATTGTTTGTATTTTAATATTTATATAAAAGTATTTGTGAATTTGAAATATATATATTGAAGATTTTTATGAAATTAGACGAAAAAAAATAATAATTGATAAATTAATATTATTTTCGTTTACATAGCGCTCAAAAGAAAATGTTGCTATAATGTTTTTGATGATTTTTAATGAGCTCTAACCCAATAACAATTCATCGAACGTCTTCATATGGGTTTTGATAATGAAGCACATCTAATAGAACTGTTTTTAGATGGTGTGTAGACTTTTAATGTGGACTCAGAATCCCCAGAAAGGGACCATCCATAAAATACGTACGCAAAAAGGGGGAGGCGTAACGTGACGATATGTGACGAGGATGGGGACGGGGATCCAAACAAATGTGATGTGACACAACGTTTGAAATTGAACCAGTAAAAGTCGAATTTCGATTTTAAATTTTTGTTAATGACAAAAATCCTATAAATAAATCAGATTATTTAGAAATAATTTTTCTACGTTCGTAATAATAATTCATTTGTTGGGGCAGCAGATTTTGTGAGGTATTATTCGATAGGGGATTAAAAAAAATGTGGTGCAGCAAGACTAAGAGAGAGTGAGTGGTCAAAAATATGTGAATTTTGCATGACGTATTTTATGGATATTTCTTTAAAAAAATGTGAGCTTCTCCAACTTTAACGCCTATGCCATTGAAGCCTTTGTAAATAAGCTTTCTGACATCGCCATTTCTGAGTGGTATACATGTCGTTCAACCGAATTCGTTCAAACGAAAGCAAAAGTGTCTTGATAAGAATATAATATTTTACAAAACAATAAGGTCACATCTACTTATTATTATGTATTTAATTCTATCATTGACAAAAACGTTTGCAGAAATCCACGTATGTGTTATTTCCATATATAGAATAGGGAACAAAAGTGTTATAACAAATATATATATTGTATAAACAATTATACATATTTGTTTCACTCTAAATATACTGACTATATAGCATATCTTGTACAGATAAACTAATACACTTTTTTTGTTTATCTTTATGTGATTTCCTGATATAATGATTTTCTAAAAAAATAAACATTTAATGAAATTTCATTTTTATCACGCTGTGAGATATTTTTCAAATACTATTATACTAAGCAATATTATTGCGGTTCTGATAAAAACGACAAATTGTCACAAGCTTGTGCACCACTTAGATTTAAGAAATTATCCGAATTTAAAAAGTAACGAGGTATTGGTATAAAAAAAACTGGTTAGGGTTTCCGAAAAATAGCGAGATGATTGAACATTGCTTCTGCTACCGATATGGTAACATAGATGGGACTATGTGAAAATCAGAATTATATATGACTACAATGTTCTCATTATAATGATCGGCATTTTTAACTTCTTGCTGTTCGAAATCGACATCAAATTATTGGGTAAGTGTGTACTACATTTGTTGCTGGTATATATTGAACTGTTTCGTGGACAACAGTTAGTGGACATTCATTTACGAAGCGAATGTGTCCTTATCGTTCTTATTAAATGCCGTCTCTTACAGTGCATCACTAGATGCATCGCTTAGAATAGTTCGAATAGTTTGAAACCCCGCTTGCTTTAATGCTCATTCTAGATTTCCTTTAGGTATCCATGATAAACACAGAAGGGTCAGATGTTTTCGGGGTGAAAGTTATCAGTAGGGTCCGCTATAGTGACATTCGATTGACCTGCGGAATTCTCAGATTTGTTCCCCATAGAACAAGTAAGGAATAATATTAATCAAATATTTGAGAGCTTACGCTTGCGGTTAGTAACTTTAAATGGACTTGGATTTAAACAGGCGTTTGACAGCGTTAAAAGATAGTAAATGCTAAACGAAATAAGATTAATTAAAACTACGCTGAGCGAAACTAAGGTAATCATCAGAGTAAATGGAGAACTATCCCTGCCATAAAGTATAGCATAAAGACGAGCTATTTACCATGATGTTCAATCTCGTTCTCGAAGTTGCTATATTGCCCATCAAGCACAAAAGAAGGGCGTTGTTACAAATGAGAATAAGGCAAAATTTATAGAAGCCAAAAGCTTCTTTGTTTTGGCTTTTTTTTAAGTTTATTGGCTTCATTATCCAGTAATAAACAAACGGATTCCACGTCAACAGTATTATATTTTAATACCCCAATAAATTATTGAATATTTTGAAACTAGATATAGTCTTTGAAATTTGAATCATTGTATATTTTAAGCTTAGTAATTGACTTGCAGCTCGACATAATGCATATATTGTTTGTATTTTAATATTTATATAAAAGTATTTGTGAATTTGAAATATATATATTGAAGATTTTTATGAAATTAGACGAAAAAAAATAATAATTGATAAATTAATATTATTTTCGTTTACATTGCGCTCAAAAGAAAATGTTCTGAGTGCAGAACACTAGATCTAATAATATTCGAATAGAAAATTGAACAATACATAAAGCCTTTCAATATAAGGGCCCTGAAAGAAACCAGGATAGTAACATCAGTAACGAAATCAAATCACGTATATGTTAGTTGCCAACAACTATTGTTACGATACAAACAAAAAATATTGATATCCCAGCTACTAAACATACACACGTCATTAAAAACATATAATACACTCATTATATCGGTTGAAATATATGGGTATCTGGCCAGGTCTCGCCAATGACAAAAGCAGATGAAGGACTGCTTCGAATATTTGGGAGGAAAATCTTGCGTAAGCTCTTCCATCCCACCCTATAATGATGTTTTTTTCATGTTTTAGGACGAATCTCTTTTTAATCGTTCAATTCCATCTATTTTTATACGATTATTAAATAAGATTACTCACTGATCATATCGTAAAGGGTTGTCCAATACGAGTGTCATAACTTTGAACTGGGGCTCAATGATAAAATCATCATTTTTATTTTATCTTGAAGACCAAATTATATTTTGATGGCTTCGTCTGGGGAAATAGAGATTCTGGAGACCCAGTATTCGATTACGCACATATCGCGAAGCGTAAATATTTTGAACGGTGACCCGAATGTTTCAGTTAAAGTCAAGAATTGTTCTGTGAATCAGAGATTTAACATAATTCCACAAAAAATATTCCAAGGGCATAAGATCGCATGATCTTGAGGCTCAGTTGACCCACTCTAGGAAATGGTTCTTGCAATAAGAAGTGCGCTTCGTCGGAAAAGAGTATTTTTCCCCCTGCCAACTGCTGTGAATTCCTACATGATTCCTACACGCTGTTGAATTGTGTATTTTTGCTTGGTGAACTGGCATAATCTATTGAACACAGTCTGAGTAACACTTTGACATTTCTGACAATCTTTGTCATTGCGTCAAATCATCAAATATGTTTCTGTGAATGATAAAAAAGAAAGTCTGATCAAAGAAGGCTAAATGCTGGTTTGTGTTTTGTTTTTGTTTTTTTGTTAGATGGTATAGCCTACTTTGATATATGAGACTGTGTGTGATTGCGAGGAAGGGCTGCAAATTAATAGGTGATGACAGTGGTTTGTTATTTTCGAAATAATGTAAACACAAGCAATTGCATATTCCAGACCGTCACTAGGATAGGGTGTGGCCACAGCAAAATCAACATCTACCCGAGGAAGTCGAAGAAAAAACACAATTCTTCGAAAAAATCAGGTAAATAGTTTTAAAGCAAACTTTTTTCTTGATGAACGAGTCTCTACTGATTTACTAACGAACTTTATTAACTACTCTTTTCAGTTCTCATCGGCCTTTAAGATGCAAAGGTGTGAGTGAGTAAAAGCTTCAGAGCGAATCTTCATAAGGTTTTACTTTGAAGGTTTTTTACCCTTGTTCTAAGTGGCTTTTTTTCAAATGAAGAAAATAATTTCTTTTAAAAACTTTTTTCTTGCGTGAAGAATTGTTGGCTAAATTTACAAAAGTTATTTCCCTTACACCCCGTATAAGAAATATAACTAACGATAGATGAGAGGATGGAGATAGAAGAAGAGACAGATGGAGAATAGATAGGTAAATAGATAGAAGAGGCAGATGGAGAATCTATTTGAATTTAGAATTGAACCAGCTAAAAGTGTACAAAAAGTTAACAACTGACATGGCTGAAACATTGAATGACCTGGCCAATGACAAAAGGAGATGAAGCACTGCTTCGAGTATTTGAGAGTAAAATCTTCAGATATATGGATCAATACAAGAGGCAGATGGGGAATCCGTTTGAATTTTGAATTGAATTGGCTAAAAGCGCACAAAAAGTAAACAATTGACATGGCTGGAACATGTCAATTGAATGCAAGAAACCAGAATAGAAAAAATAATATTTCAGTGCAGATTTATAGAAAATTATAAAAAAAAAGCAACCTTAAGTTGAAGTGGCTGGACGGTGTTGAGGATCTGAGATCAAGGATCTGAGATCAATGGACGTGAGACAATGACAGAGAGACAGCTCAAAAGAGAAGTATAATGTTTTTTTTTGTCGTTTAATACTGAGTATTGCATCATATTAAAAATACTCGACTTCGTGTAAAAGAAATCTTAAATATTACAAGTTGCTTTTTCCATCATTGTAAAAATAACCTATCATGCGCTTGTTTTCCACTTAAACATTGTAAAGGTGTATATTTTATTAGATGCAGATAACAAATTTATAAATCGAAAGACAAAATGCCTGTCTGTCTATATGACTAAAGTGGAATGTTTTTTTTTTAATTTTTAATCGGAAATGTAAACCAAATCATTATTTCAATCAATTCAATTTTTTAATTAAAAACAAATGAACAATTTACTTTATATTATTATGATTTCCTTAAAGACCAGGAGAAAATGTATTATTTCCAATGAAGCGTTCTATTTCCTCTGTTCCATAAATCAATTATCGTCTTTTGTCGCCCTATATAAGTCAATAATTTTGTTACTATCCCGAATAATTAGATCTTGACAAGAATCGGAACAAGACTCCGGGGTCACACGCTACGAAGGGGACGAAACATGGACGCAGCGTCTTTCACTGGAACAATGGTGCAATCAAAATAATTAAAGGACACTGGATTCAATTATTGATGCGGTCATCACGGCGAGCAACTAATGGATGTGGCAAGGACCCAGACTTGCTCCTTTACCTTTAAACTTTATTGTTAAATGCATCAGCAAGCGGCATTAAGGGTTGAGTTTCGTGGTCCTCGTCACTAGCTCGGGGCTTTTAGCTTTCGCCAGTAGCAATTTGTAAGCATTCGTTTCAAGTGTTTTTTTCTTATTAACTTATTTACATAAATATTCCTGCAGTGAAAATATAAATGAAATTAGGAGAAGGGTTATATAAAAGCAAATTATTGTGAATTTATACAAAATAATATTTTTCGTCATAATCTTTGAACAGCCTTTGGAAAATAATCGTTTTCTTAAATATTTTTTTCAGCTTAGAATATAGAAAGTCGCCGCTAGCGTTCCGGATTTGAAAACGTCTCAGTACAATTTCCTCTTTTATCCCTGTCTTTAATTTATTCAAGTTTTTATTGTACAGGGTGGCGCAGAAGAAACGTTTGTTTCAAATGTTTTTTAAATGAGGAGTATTTTGCAAATAGAGGATCTTGCGGCGCCGCAGGCGGAAAACTCAAGTAATTCAGTTTTAGGCATGGCTCAGTGGGCCTTGGAGCATTCTGCGTTTTTTGTCAAGCAGCTTTTTAGAAACAGCGATTCTGTAATTACCATGCAACCGTGCAGTTAAACGTTGAACTCCGAGGGTCAATTCCAGATCGAAACACGATACTCCGATGGGTTGAAGCATTTCGAACTACCGGATCTGTTATAAAGAAGAAATCACCTGGCCTTTCCCGTGCTGTTAGGACACCAGACAATGTTGAAGCAGTGAGAAGGGTGGTTCTTGCTAGTCCTTAACATTCTACTAGAAGTCAAGCTTCAGCTCTGGGTATATTCCGTCAATCGCTATAACGCATTCTCCATGACGACTTGAAAAGTACCAGAAGAAATAATTTGGAAAGTAATGCCCAACTTTCAAGAGAGATTGCAGATGTGTGACCGCGAAGAAGGGCGACACTGTATTATTTTCCACCATTAATTTAAAAGTGTACTATTTATTACTTTATTTAGCTGTAATTACATAAAAATGATCTTGAAAATAAGCAATATTATGTTTAGGTGAAAAACATGACTTTCCTCTGCACTACCCTGTAACATTAAGTGGTATGCGTGTATGCGTGAAAATAAGCAACATTCTTAAACTTTTCCACAATTATTTTGCTAGCTGGAAATGTAATCCAAAATGTTTCTGGAGGCAGTAAGACTGGAAGTGTTTTTTTAAGTTGTGTTTTGACTTTGGATCAAAGTTAAGCCTAATGGTTGACCCACCATCGCAAACTTTACCAAAAAAGTGCTTTTTCAGAACTCTCTTAATTTCTACCAAAACTGGCAAAACTTTCGCCTGAATTTATTACTTTGGAACCCGTGTCTAATTATTTAATATAAACAGATAGACGAAGGAAGATGATTGCTTGTATACTGATTTCAATTGTATTCAGTTTTTATAAAATGCTAATACCATTGCAGTTTAAAATGACATATTAATAAATGAAAGCCGCACTTTTCTATTATCGAGCCAACCAAACCAAACCTCCCTCCTACATATTGTGAATCTAACCTATTTTGATTTTTGGCCACATTTTTTAATTTCATTAATAATGTCAAAACATTGAATTAAATAAAGAAAAAAATCAAATGCATTTTTCTTAATCATATTGCATTTTTATATATTGATATTGATATTGTTGTAGCAGATTAATTTAGAATTTTCCTAAATATTTCTTTTAGTTCTAACCATCGCATGCTCTTTCTTTAGCATCTTCTACACAGTATCTCATTTTTTTCCCATCTATTTCATTCATGTGCTTAAGATTTTGTTTAAACAATAATTAATTATTAGAATTAAATAAAGAAAAAAATCAAATGTATTTTTCTTAATCATATTGCATTTTTACCTTTTCGATTGAATGATATTGTTATAGCAGATTAATTTAAGATTTTCGTCAATATTTCTTTCTACATATAACCATCGCATGCTGTTTCTTTAGCATCTTCTACACAGTATCTCATTTTTTCTCATCTATTTCACTCATGTGCTTAAGATTGTGTTTATTTGTGTCTGTGTTAAAGTTTATTTCTCGGGTCCAAAAGTTGGGGTTTGGTGTAAAATGTTCTTATTTTTTTAAATTTTAATCCATGTAAGTGTCATTTAAAAATAGCCTTTATAGGAATCAACAATTGAAAACTTTTTTGAAACAAACTTTACAGATTTTCAATTTGACTAAGATAGTTTGTTGCCACAGAAACTTATGTCTATACTCAGCTTCCAATAATAAATTTCAACAAGGCTAAAACTAAAACTAGTATATAAAACCAACATTCAGAAAATGTCCAAATTTCACAAGGATTTAGAAAAAAATTCGATATCTAGAAAACCATTTTGTTTGGGACTAGACGGACTAATGCGGAAACAATCTCCAATATTAAAATGCGAACGATATTATTAATAGAAGATACTATAAGTGCATCTACTGCAAAAATTTAACTCGATATAACATAACCTGTATTCTAGTTAAATTTATTGTTATATACTGATTATTAAATTAAATTAAAAAGTGAATGTTAAAATAAAAAAAAAATATAGGAATATTCTCTATAAGGATGGAAGAGCAAAGTATGGATAAGTTCCATATTAGACATTTGATGTTTAATGAGCTTCAAAAAGATAACAATGCAAGTAATACGGCAAATATCATCAATGCTGTTTATTCTAATGCCTTGAATATTAGAAGATGTCAGTATTGATTTAAAAAATGTAAGTGATTTCAATCTTTTCGACCGTATAAATCGAATATTCGACCATATATTCAGAAAACCGGTTGAGTTGGATAAGGATTAATTTTTGACTATTTCGACTATATGTCTGTAAGTCCCGTTAAATTTGATAAGTATTTTTTTACTGGCTGAATTTGAAGCTGATATTAAACCACCCAGGAATTAGCAATAAAGCTTAAAACTTTACATGTCACATTACAATGGTTTTTAAAACAACTGAATAAAGTGTAAAGAAGGAATGTGATTTCAACTCTCAAAGCTGATTTTTTGTTTTTAAATAAGTATCATATAACGTTAATACAGTTTATCTAATGCTTCTCTAATATATATTTCCATTTCCTAAAATGGGTTTCTGGAAGATCTGCAAGATAGCCTTCTATGGAAGTCATGACTAACGCATATGATATTATTTGTGTCTTCTTTAGTTAAAATTATCCAAACATTGATGATAATATTTTTGCTTGGTGAAACTTAATATAGTACTCATCTAGCTCATATTTTTTCGTATATAATTTCTGGATATAACTTGGTGTTGATAGTTTTGAACATCTACTATGCGGCGTTTCATCTTCTATGCTTGTATGACTTCATTTAAATTTAGGTCACCGTAACCCAATTTTTACTTATTTTTTTCTTTATTTGGGTTTTTCGCCACGATCTAAAACTCTAAAAATATCAAAATTGGTGTTCTTATGTAAATAAAGAATCACTGGGTAAAAACAAAAAACCAAACGGAGATAAAAAATAAAAAATAAAAATAAAAAATAAAAACGCAAATAAAGAAAAAAAAAATATGAGCACGCCTCAATCATTCAGACATTACCAATTTTTACTGTTGCATAAAAAGGAGCAGCCACTCTTAATACATTTATAACATCCGAATTCATTTCCTGAACGTTAAAATCTGTTTTTACTTATTTATTGATAGTGTAAAATAAAGTATATAACATTTAATTAAATGAATAAAAAGCATCGGGTAGTCAGTAAATTTTAAAATGTTAGATAATTATTAAGAGAAACGGTATAAATAAATTTTAACGTTCGGAAAATGTACAAAATAAATTTTTGACTCCATTATAAAAATGTGTCTATTTAAAATGATCACAACAGAAACAGAATCAAGAATATTTAGTAATATACTCAACATAATAAGCGAGAAAAAAATTACTATTTAAAAAGTGTAAAAATCCTATACTAAATGAATGGGAAAAGTATCGATATTTAGACAGTGTTAAACGGTATCGGATTTTTTTTAACTGTTTTAAGACTATGCAGAAATTATTTAAACGATACTTAAGTAAAGTGCATAGTACAGGGTGTCTCAATAGTGCGATATTGGTATATAAATAGAGAAAAAGTTTCATTTTGGTTACAATATAACTAAATAGGCTGCATATTTTAAAATTAATTTTACTTATACATTGTGTCACACAAAACCGTGGCGGGGTATAGTTTTTCTTTTTTCTTATCGAACACCCTATATGTTCATCCAATTTTGCATTCTGCTATCGATTCTAAACATATTTCATGAAACATGTCCTATACGTAAGCAATGGTTTTACCAATATTCTACAAAAAAAAAGTTTCAGGTAATTTTAAAGGTTATTTTTTATAATAATTTGATGATTTTTTGTTTGAATCTGACATAGGAATTATATTTCTTCTCACAAATGTTCCCCATAGTATACGATTTAATTAATATAAATAACACATTGTATACAATAATGAAAAACAAAAAAAAACCGATCCACTTTCACCCTTAACAATAAGATGATGGTTAGGGTTATTCAAGAAGAGATGCTGGACTGGCCCGACCACCTGAGCAAGGTACCTCATGTGTCCCCCACCGGTCCATTCGCACCATAATGTGTGTATGATCAGTGCACGGAGCGGAGTCTTCGGCTTAACACGCGAGATACAGCTCATGAATGGATTTCTTCTCTTTCGGACGCTTGAGACGTCGGTACTGCCGTCAGCAGTTTCAATGGCTCCCGCTAAATATATGCGAGTGATATTTTTGGAGTTTTAACTAAATTCGAACTGTCAGTGAGGCACTGCTAGCATGACAGACTGTTAGTGAAAATGAACTAGTTTTAATGAAATAAATTTGTTGCTGATTTATAACAAACCTTTTATGTTACTTACATTTTTCTTTTGTGAAAAAATACAGAACCAACCAGTGTCCTATTAGTTTTTGTGTAGAGAATATATCAAGAATATAATGATAAAGTCATTTATGCAATTCTTATAGGACTAAGATAAATTAAGGTGAGTTTGCCGATTTTAAAACTTTAACGTCACATGTATGAAAGATGACATTTGCCCCCCACTACCGATTATCATGCGCAACAATTAATGGATGATACCAAAGTAGATTCATATGTTTCTACTAGAGACATTAGAGAGGAGTTCAATATAAAATACAATATGATTTTACAATAACGTTTGCTACTGGATGAGATTCAAGTACTGTAATAAAAATAGTCCAGCTTGTATGATAACTCCATTAACAGTTGCTTAGTTAAAAACAGGAGTTCTACTGTTAGATAATAGTATCGAAAATGAAAAGCAATGAAACAATATTGATACATCAGCATGGATGTTTTTTCTGATCTCATAGAATGTTTCTATTACTTTATGGTTGTTCAAAATTCGCTATAATTGAAACCATTAATTCATCAGTTGCGTTACATAATCATTTTTTTTAAGGAATTAATAATAATTGATTAGTACATGTATCTTATTAAACTTAACATATTTTAGATAAGACATACAACCTGTTAATACACAATTATTTTGGAAATATAACGCTCTTATTATATAATTATTACCTGTAAAAGCCTACGAAGAAAGCATTATTGCAAATATACGTATACGCAGTTAATTTACCTACTCTGAAGAAATAATTTTTTGGCCTAATACTTGGAGGCCATATTCTGATTTTACATGAAAAATATTTCCTAATAGTAAGCACTATTTTATTAAATAGTAAGTACTATTTTATTTTACATGATAATTGTTATGTTGTATGTAAATTATATAATTGCATGTAGAAAGAAATGTTTAAAGAGTAAGCATGTTGCATTGTTCTACTGTATAATATCTGTTTTTGCCCAGTCATTTATTTTTTACATGTTTATGATTAATCAGACGTTTAAAATAATACATAAAAGCCATGATAAAATTGTTATAATACGTTAAGCACGAATTCAACATTAAATTTTACTTTGTCTAATTCTTCCATATTAATGGTTTATTCAGCTTTTTTTATAGTAATTTAAAAAAGTTTGTAGTTGACGCAATTACTGTTCAATAGTATTTAATCAAACTTTGCTGGTTGCTGTATACTTTTTAGTGTCGATTGAGTTACATTTGATAGTTTCTACTTCATTAAAAAAAAATTCATGGCTCCTTACCTTATGTCAAAGTATATGAATTTCAGTTAGATCTCCTATTAATAGTACTTGACAATTTTACTTGTCTTTCTGATCAGTTGTTTGTTGCATTATACCACCCTACTATATTATATTATACCCAGATACTCGGATTTAGAGTATCAAAAATGGAAGACATTTATTGTAAATTATCTAAATGTATAAAAAAGAAAATTTGGTTAAAAGTAACAAAAAGAATAATGACATTTTATTAATATGAATATTTTTTCTTTTCCAAGTCACTTTGGAATTGGTGAATATGGGCGAAATAAAGAATGATTTTTTAGTGTGTCCGAACTTCCAATAGAAGTTGCTGTCAAACAAACTGTGAGTTTGCGCGCAAGTCTATGAATCTGTGTCTCAGTAATCTGACAAATCATTACGGAACATTTAACATCAAGGCAACGCTTGCAAATTGTCGAAATTTATTTTCAAAATCAGTGTTCTGTGCGCCAAACTTGAATCTAACATTGTAAATTTAAATTTCGTGATGTATTCGCCAAATTATTGACAAATTCCGATATTAAAACCGATATTACAACAGAAATAAAACAAAAAACTGTGCGTTGAAAGAAAATATCGCTGCTGCTATGGGAACTGTTGACGAAGATCCAAATTTATCAATTCGTCGTCATTCGCAGGAAGTTGGGTTTTGTTATTCGACTACCTGTGCTATTTGATTCCGAATTTGAATGGTATTGATCTGGAGGAAATGTAGTTTTAACAGGACGGCTCCACATGTCATACAGCCAACACAATAATCGATTTATTGAGGGAATAATTCGGCCACCAAGGTCATGTGATTGAACATTTTTAGATTATTTTCTTTGGGGTTATGTTAAATCTTTGGTCTATGCCGGTAAACCAGCAACTATTGACGCCCAACTATTGACTATTGCCACTATTGACAATTGCGAACATAATATTCTGACTGCTTGAAAAAGTGGTCGGCAATTGGATTAACAGAATTGTTAGAATGTTATAAGTCAGAATGTTAGAAGTAGCCGCGGCGGATATTTGTGCGAAATTGTTCTCAAACATTAATGACATTGAATGTTATTTCACACAAAACAAATAGTTTTAAGGCATCTAATTTGGTTGTTGTTTTTTGTTTGAAGTTAGGACGCATAAAGAAACACCCTGTACATCTTAGACGTAAATACAATGATTAGTTAAAGAAATCTTCTATCTCATTGATTAATTTTTGAAGATGACATTTTAATGGAAGACATGTGTCATTTCGATAGATTTACGAGATGATGTCAAATGTCATATCATATGTCAGATGTCAAAATCTTATAATTACATGATTTTGTTTTTTTTTAGTCTAAATAGCAATTAAGCAATAAATACTTTGTGATGTTAAAGAATAATAGTGGCGGCTCGTGCGGGAGAGCGTTGGGCGCCGCCCCTCCAGCATTTATTACAGTAAACAGTTTTTCAGAGCAAAACACCATATTTTATTTCCGTTCAGTTTCTTTCCTGTAACTCATTTTCCTGGTTCACATACTATATAGGGTTTCAATAGCACGAATTTTTTTCTTCTGCGCTCTCCCCCTTTAAAAACCCGCAAGTTGCCACTGAAAAATAATCAGAACTTCATCAGATCATTCAACACATCCCCAGATTAAGTGAGTATGATTGATATTTATTAATTCTTGATGTTGAATCTCGCAACAGTGTTGGCCTTACCTTTAGAGGTGAGGCAGGCCAACTGATGAGGCACCTTTAAAGGATGATGATGCCTCTTCAGTACGAATTTTAACATCCTAGAATGACTTGGTGGAAAGAGTTGCTACGTAAATTCTAGTTGTGATTTGGATTTTTCAAGTACACTCTGAAAATGAGTGGCAACAATTTCGAGCAACTGTGCACTCGAAAAATGAAGGTAATTTTTAATCAGCCCTAAAAAGTCAAGACATGTTTCCCTACTGTTGTCCTGGTGATCCTGAGCAAATAGTTTTTTGGAACCATTTTCGGATATATTTTCTTCATCCCCAAATCATGGATCAAAATCTGATGGACGGTTGTGTGAGTAAAATTCAATTATTTTCCAGTGATTTTGGCCGCTAACCAACTATTCGAACGCATAAGATTCCAGATTATGTGCATGTATTGACCACTTCTTGCTCGCGGTTAAAGGTCCTCCGCTGCGAAGTTCATCTTTAATCAAGTCTCGGCCTTCCGAGAACACCTTACATAACCTGAAAACCTGAAGCTTTGACAAAACACTGTTTCCAGAGGTCTGTTAAAGTTTTGCAAAAGTTTCGGCTGCATTGTGTCCAAGTCTGTATCAAAACTTGAAAGGGTGCCCTTACTTGAAATTGTCACTCATTTTCAGAACGCACAAGAAAAATCTGGTTCACGAAAGGAATTGCTAGGTATCACCAACTGACTTTAGGACTTTAGAGCCTACAATTTCATACTGAATAGGCGTCAGATGTGAATAGACTGCAAAGGAGAAGCCAACAGCGTTGCCAGATCGAACGATACTCCTCCAGTCTAATTACTTTATTTGCGCACTTCGTACGTTCAGTACAGTCTTCTGTCTTTCTAACTCACCATCTAACTACTCAAGTTTTTGTATAGAAATTTAGTTTCTTTCATTTAATATGGATGTTATTCCTTTGTATATGTTTAAGGATGATCAGCAATTATTGTAATATTTTTTACTTTTTTGCCCGTTCGGTATTTGCTGTCTTCTTTTGGTGGCTAAGGCAAAACGATTTTTTAACATTCAATTTATCATCGGCTCAGTACTGCAATGTAATTATTATTATTTGTTAGATAACCTAGTTGACAATAACCTTCTTAATCCAATCTTAAGCCATCTGGTAATAATCTATTTCATGAAAAGCATCGAAAATACTGAATGTAGCCACATAAAATTTATTATAATAAATAAGTTGGCTTTAGATCCGTTAACATTTATAATAATATTTTTGTGGCAAAATATGTAAGGTTGTTTCTTGACATTCAGTGAGAAGCTACAATGAAGAATGAACCTATATTGTTCCAACTAAAATTGCATGTAATACAAAGATATTCATGAAATTAAAGCGACCATATTTGCTTTACATAAACAGAAGGAAATTAGATGTTAGAAGTATTTTGAAATGCCTATTATTCCATTTTGTAATAATGCGATGTATTTATAAAACATGTTTGGTCCAATATGTCATGTTTATCAAAATAAATATGAAATTTTAATTTAAATTATATTATTAGGTGCCGGAATTAATTTTTTTCGATTTTACATGAGTAATGATGTTTTTGTATACATGGTAATACTGAAACTATTGTGTATTAAAGTATTGACCATAACCTACAAAATTTAGTATATGACAGTGAGTTCAAGTGTAAACATCATATATTTTTATTTCATCGAAAATGTCGAAATGTATGCCAGATAAAAAGCATTTGCGGGAAGCTTTAATTTTATTATTTCATCTGAAGAAAACTGCTTCTAAAAGTTATCGTTTGCTTGTAAAAACCTATGAAGAACATGCTCCTACTGAAATGACTTGTAAAAATTGGTTTAAACGTTTCTAAAGTGGTGATTTTGATGCGAAAGACAAAGAACGTCCAGGCCAACTAAAAAAAAATGAGAATTCGGAATTGAAAGTATTACTCGATGAGGAACAATGTCAAATGCTTGAAGAATTATCAGAATCATATTCAATGTTGATCCAACAACTCTTGGAAAACGTGTACACAAATTTGGATTCATTCAGAAAGAAGGAAATTGACTACTGCATGAATTGACTGAAAGACAACAAGAAAAGCGTTTAACCACAAGTGAAATGTGGCTTGGAAGACATAAAAATAAGTCAATTTTGTATCGATTTGATACTAGTGATGAAAAATGGATTCATTACGACAATCCTAAATGAAGAAAAGCAATAGATAAGTCAGGTGAACTATCGACATCAACGGCGAAACGAGATATTCATGGAAAGAAGCTTATGCTGTATATCTGGTGGGATCAGAAAGGTGTTATGTACTATGAACTGCTGAAACCGAATTGAACTATCACTGCTGAACGTTATCGACAACAAATGATCAATTTGAGTTGAGCATTGCGAGAAAAACGCCCAAAATATGCTGAAAGACACACGAACTTGAATTTGCTTCATGATAACGCTCGACCTCATACTAGAAACATTGTAAAAGAAACTTTACATTTGTTTGGCTGGGAAGTTTTGTTTTATCCGCCTATTCACCAGATATTGTCTCTTCCGACTACCATTTGTTTCGATCGATGCAAAGCGGATTATTGAAACGAGCGAAACATTGAATGGATTCGTGGATCGCTTCTAAAAATATTAAATTCTTCAAACGTTGAACCAATTTATTGCCCGAAAAATGGAAAAAGGTCGTAGCTATAGATGATAAATATTTTAATTGAAATATAATGTACCGTTAGTTTTATATAAAATTGTTTTTATGAACCAAAAAATCGAAAAAATGTATTCCGGCATCTAATAGTTAATAGTTTGCTATTATGGAGGGCAGAATAAGTATAAAACTCAGTATACGCATTTGATTCAAATTAAAAACATAGTCACTGTATAGGATTAAAGAAAAACTGATACCATTATTGCATATTTAGCTTTATGTTTCGGTATACGATCGGAGAAAGTGGCAAAGTCAACGGTTTAAAAAATGTTGTTTTCATTTCTTGTTGTGAGATATTTTTTGTATGCTACGCAGCAGTATGGAATTGTGGTTTTCCTAAAAATGTTAAAATACAAAGAGCTCGTGCACATCATGTCAGGCAATTGCTGCTACTGAAGTTGACCGTTCGGCCCTGACTTGTATTCTTTTTGTTGTTTGCAAACGCCGTGACTCGGCCACAAGATAGGATGATTTTAGGTGTCGTCCTTCTTGGCATGGATTTCAAGCAATTATACATATTCGAATAATGAAGAATTGTTGGTATGGAAGAAGCAGATTTAAATTTTCGTGGATAAGTGACAGGATTGGATATTGTTGTTTGACGGTTATGAGTACTTGAATTAGATAGTTTAAGGATCTCAATTAAGCATGAATGTGATGTTATGATCATCCTAGAAACATCCAAAGTATCCAGAACTATCCGTAAGATGCTTAGAATAGTGCCAACTTAGAATAAAATGAGGTAGAGAAGAAACTATATTTGTTTTAGCTAAGAGTCTAGAATTTGTTTAGGTAGTCATCAATGCTTCTATTGGAATCTTCGGTGTAAATCACTAAACTCGAAGCAATTTACCACTAATCACTAAATCATTTGGTTTTAACTTCTCGATTCGCGTTTTGCTAAGCATGTCAGCATCATTAGGAGATGATGTAATCATTTGAAATAACATTGAAACATCTCTTGATGATCCTAAAATGGCTAGTGAAACGTGCATCGAGAAGTTCAATAAAGTGATTTTGTGTTAACTTTTTTAGTAGTTTAATTTGAGTATCTCTTCGAATAATTTAGGTACTCATGATGGAAGGTGAAAATGTACTTTTGCATTAAAACGATTCACAGCTATTACTCCAGGAACTATTGCATTATGAGCATTTTTTAGGAGGGTCTATGATACTACACTGGACTGGCCGGTGGCATCTTCAAATTTATTGGAGGTAATTTTTTTTGGGGATAACATTGGACAAACTCTTAAGAGATTATCCTTGACACCAGTAACTTTAAAAGAACTTGAAGAAAGTATATAACGCGTCCGGAATTTCTTGCCACAAAAAGATATGAATAATTTAACCGAGGTGGGCCTACTTATTACAAATTTGTTTGTATTAAATGTAAGAGGAATTTCTTGATTATATGATAAACTCCTTGTTTACACAAAAATTACAAAATTAATCTAATAAAATATATTTTCAACGATGTTGTTTTTTCTGTTCTTCAACATTTTAACTAACATTGGTCGTGTTACTGGCGAGATAGACCCCCAATTATATGAAACTAATATTGAATAGTTTAACTAAAGAGTGACAATTTGTACAGTAGAAGTAGGGAGTTGGGCGATGTTATTTGTAAAAGATAAATAGTAATTAAACTTTCTAGTTAAATTTAAAAAAGGAAACAATTTGTTTCATTCAGAATTTAAAAAATACCCTTGTTGATAAACTTTATATGTATATTCATATAGAATTTATACATTCAGTTAAATAATAAGAACTTTAAAATATCATCCTGCATATATATCGGCATAGTATCTATCAAATTACCTTTTTTTTATTCCAACAACAAAAATGAGCACATGTATACCTGTTAATCTCTATACATAAGATTATATTATAAATTAAGCAACATTGCCGTAAGCATATTCATTTAATTATCTTCTCTTATTAAATTAGTTGCGTATTATCTAAATTATCATCTATTTTTTTTATATAATACTTGAACAACAAAGATTTAACTTAAAATTAGTAGAGTTTTTTTCCTACCAATTTATTAAAATTTCATTACATAGTGGAAAGTTAATTAATAACACAATTAGGTAAAGTTGGCATATGTTTAGCAAACTAATGAACATAATTCCACATTTTTGAATATTTAGTGGTATATGTAGTATATGTAGCATTTACAAAACCTATGAAGTAAATGGTATATATTTCTATATTTAAGGGGTCGTTGATTAATTTTGCAAACGCACTGTACATGAAATGTCCATCTTTTAACACTATCTGCTAACTGTACATTATTAAGATATTAGAAATTATCATAAATTTGATGACGACCACAATTTTTTTTTTTCTCTGTAGTTTCCTAAATAAGATTTCGTAATTGGACTGCATTAACACTTTTACTAGCGTTAACGATGTATTTCATTCCCTTGAATATAAACCAACTTTTCTTTTCAAATTTATTTACTATAATAAAGAGTATGATATGCTAATATTAACTGACCTTTCAATATTTTGTTTATATAACCAGCGTATTTTATTGATGCGTATCAACTAGAAGTATTTATTTCCTCCTAATGGTTAGTACTGCAGTGGTCAAAAAAATAAGAGGGTACAATTTTATAGACATAATCGCGTACCAATTATGATAAAACATATTTGTTATGCATTTATTACATATGCAATTAAACGGCCACTATGTGTAATTGCAATAGTTTTGAACGAATCATATGTGATTCAAAAAGAACCAGAAAAGAGTGGCCGTCCAAGAAAAACGATTAAAAAAAAGTAAATAATCATATTGTACGCCACGCTTTGAAGGATCTTTTTGCAACCTCTGTCGTTATAAAAAAAAACTTGACCTAAGTATCAGCACAAGAATATATAAGATATAAGATGCCGTTTACTATAGAAGAACCTACACGGTAGGATGACCAGGATCGTTCCGTTTTTATGCAAACAGAATATAAAGCAGGAGTTAAAATTTTCAAAAAGCGACTCTAGTGAATTTTTCCAATGTAATTGGAAAAACATTCCTTTTAGCGATGAAATTAAAATTAACTTATTTGATTATGATGATAAATTGTATGTGGCAAGACATATTTATGAATAATTCAATTCACATAACACTTTGGGTACAGTGAAGCATGGTGTTGGTAACATCAAAGTGTTGTCTGAGCTCTTCATATACTGGAGTAGGTCCAATATTTTGGATAAAAGAAAATCAGGAAAATCTTAGGAATCTTAGAGACAATTATCAGCCTTACGCTGAAGGGATTATACCTTTACAGTGTGCCTACTAACAAGACAATGATCCCAAACATTCGGCTCTTATGGAGAAACACTGCTTTGAGAGGAAACATATTAAAGTGTTAGAGTGGCCTTCACACTCCCTGGATCTAAATTCAATTGAGAACTTTTAGGAAGAGTTAAATCGGGGACGTCTTGCTAGTAAAAAAAGTAAACAAGAAGACATTGTGACAAAAAATTAAGACAGCTTGGTTTTCAATACTTATAGAAGTATACCGACTCCATGCCTAGAAGATGTCAGAAGTAATTAGTAATTAAGAAGTACAAAGTACTAAGTTTTGGTAATTATAATTATATAGAATAAACACTTTTAAATAATTACACCTTTTAGTTTTTTTATGATTTGTAATAAAAATTACTCTTATTTTTAGACAAGTCATTTTTATTTAATACCTTATCATCGTATAATTATGAATAAAGTAATTGTTTATATTCAGACTAATACCATATGTGCCTGTATGCGCATAAAATTCTTTCTAAATTAATTCTGGGAAATTAACATTTTCTTAGAAACAAAAAAAAACGAATTTAAATGAGATATATTAATAAGGCCCCGCCATTCTTATTTTATAGGCCACCAGTGTATACATAAAGGTAATTTTTTTAGTGTGTTTGAACTTCCGATAGGGGTCACTGTCAAAGGAACTGTGATTTTGTTCGCAAGTCTATCAATCTGGGTCTCAATAGTCTGGCAAATCATCATGGGATATTTAACATTAGAGCAACGCTTGCAAATTGTCGAAATTTATTATCAAAATCAGGGTTCTCTACGCCAAACTTATAGAGCATTCCATTCCACTTCATGGATCATGGATAATCATTCTCATCACACTAATCACACTAATCACTCTCATGTATATATAATATGGAACTTATCCATTCTTTACTCTTCCATCGTTATAGGGAATTTCCTATATTTTTTTTTAATTTAAGAATAATCACTATACAGGGTGTTTGGTGCATCGTTTGCCAAATTAAAATGGCCGATACGAGGGGTCTTTGGTACCTCCTCAACCTCCATAAAGAATTATTGAACCCACAAGTTTTTTTATGTTAATTATTTAATTATTTATTTGAAAAATTCCAAAAGTCAGCATCGAAAAATCAATTTAAAAAAAAGTTATTGGTAGGGTTCTATGAAAATCAAAATTAGATGTAAGCGACATCTACTTTTTTTATAGACCCACAAAGTTTTTGGAAAAACTAAAAATAAATTTAAAGCCATTTAAAGCCAATTTTGAATTACATATTAAAAAAAAATAAAAGCGATCATGGTCTTCGAATTCCTAAAAAAAACTCTGGTTTATCCTCTTTCTAACGGTATACATTCAGGCCATAAAAACGTTATACTAACTTCACTAATTTCCTAACTTTGTATATCGGCATGCATTAGGTTAGGTATTATTGATATTACTTATTTGCGCTAATTTCGATTTTCATAAAACCTTACATTAACATTACACATTAAAAGCAAAAAATTATTTGGGGGATATATCAATAACTTTATTTTAAATTCGAGTTTCCATGCTGCTTCTTTCACCTTTAAATTTTTGTTTTTTATTATAACCTAATTATTTCGAATTTGTTTGTTATTTATTATTTTCATTGTTGAACCAAAACGTTAATAAAAAAAATTAAAAATTAAAACCTAATTACTGACCGAAAGTCCCAATAAATAAAATAATAATAATAGTATATATATATATATATATATATATATATATATATATATATATATATATATATATATATATATATATATATATATATATATATAGATATATATTAGAATTACTAGGTTCTCGGGTAGAACCGCGTTTTAAATTTAAAAAAACTCGACGTTTCGGCTTCCGCTATGAAGTCATTTTGAAGAGAATCTAGTTAATTTACTCCGAGGCCTCAATTTGCCTACTCCCCACAGTTCACAACCAGAAAAGAACGTGGACGGCACGACATCTGTATTAATAGATGAGGTTGTAGGTGGGGCGCTCGGTTGAAGTGTGGGGGTGAGACGGGAGGTGGACGTTTGACTAGAAGGGTTTCGGATAGGCAATTTGGAAATAAGCGGTTTCCATGTATTTGGAACTCTAAGACGGTCGTCGCTCTTGTTTAAGCAGTCTGGACGTTTTTTGATCTCAATTGCTTCACGAATTATGCGGGGTTTGTAGAAATATATAGGTGCGATTACTTTGGCCTTCTAGTTTGTGTCCCGTTTGAAGATGATGTTCGCTAAAGTCGAGGAGCAATCAGGTTTTCGGGCGGCGAGAGGATGCTCGTTTATGCGATTTTGAATACGTCTATTAGTTTGACCGATATATGATTGGGAGCAGCCAGAACAAGGAATCTCATAGACACCATGTGACTCTTGTGGAATATTACCCTGATCTGAATACGTGGCAAATTTGATCAGTAAGTCCCTTGATGTATGGCAGAAGAACTTTGGGATTTTGGGACAATTCTCTAGTAGTAGATTGGTTGGTATGACTTTTCAGTTGCCTGAACTTTATTAATATGCCTTTTTATTTAGCCGTTAGCCATTTTGAATTAGTGCCGTGTCTAATGAATTAAGTTCTGTTTGCCTATGTTCCCTATCTGACAATCTTAGTGATCTCGTGACTAAAGTTTTGACTACCGAATTTAATTGGGATGGATGATGATGTCAGTTCGCATTTAGATAACGGTTTGTATGGGTTAATGTTTAAGATAATACATTTAAATTTCTTGCAAATTCTTATATACATTGTAGAGGGCGCTGACTGTGACACTTTTCTTCATTTAAAAGGTCACAACTTATTTGTGCCTTAATGTAATCGCGTTTTTAATGAAAGTATTATTTTATTCACCTTTTCTACGTAAAAAAGATATACCTTGTAAATGTCGCTCCGTTACCGTTTTCTAAATATCTGCGTTTAAATTGTTCATTGTGCCGTTTTAAATTGAGCTTTTGAAAAATAATATATTTTTGCTTTCCCTCTTTTTGTTTTAGTTCTAGAGAAATGTTATCTAAATATTCGTGTAACTGAGTTTGAAAAAAAATTAACATATTGTTCGCCGTTTAAATTGGGTGGTAATTCGAATGGACCACTGGGCTATTATATCATCACCACAATCATTACATAATCACCAATAAGACCACATCAAACGTTAATTTTAAATTCGTGTTGGAAATGGCGCTCGGATATTAATAATTGTGGAATTTCTAAATATCACGCATGTTTATTTGTAAAACTAAATAAACCTCTACGTGTAAACGTTGCTTGGTCTGTAAACAATATATATTTTTTTTAAATATAATAATTTGTATTTATTTTTTGCTGGGTATGACAGAAACGAGCAAATTCCAGTCAATTCAATTTTGCAAACGGTGGACTTATCTACCCCAACTCCCAGAGTAATGCGCCTTGTGCTTACTTCAGGGCTTTCGATTACGCGAACCACAATTTCTTCTTCGTGGTGGGTTGTTAGAGTCTTCGGATAATCTGCGGAATCTAGTTTTGGCCGGAAAGAACCTGTTTCACCCAGTTTGTCGTAGAGCTTAAAATTATTATTATTCTTATTATTATTATTTAAATATATTTTATCTATTTAAATACTCACAATATTAAATATTAACAAGCAATGCAAAAGTCGCCTTGATGTATTTGTTTTAATCATAGTCTACCTACTTTTAGAAAAGTGTTACATTTCAAAAGCGCTTTTTAAAAGAGTGCAATGAACAATTTAAACGCAGATATATACAAAATGGTAAAGCGGAAGGACATTTGTAAGGTATACCTTTTTTACGTAAAAAGATGGTCAAAATAATATTTTCGTTAAAAATGCGAATACACTAAGGCCCAAAAAAGGTGTGACCTTTCAAACGCAGAAAAGTGTCGCAGACAGCGCCCTCTAAAATCCACATAAAAATATTCGAGACATTTAAATTTCTTATCTTAAAAAACCCCTCACTACCAAATTTCGTTCAAGAAAGATACATTTTTAGAAGTTTATTGACAAACATGAAAAATGAAATTATAACTTTAACACTCTGTATCTTGGTTACTATTAACTTTTGGAGTAAGGGAAGTTGAGTGAAATTAAAATATTTTTACCCAAAAATCTGCAGTTTTGCTGTATATATATATATATATACAGCAAATATATGTATGTATATATGTATATAATATATGTATATATATATATATATATATATATATATATATATATATATATATATATATATATATATATATATATATATATATATATATATATATATATATACATATTTAAATACATGTTTATGATCTTTCAAAAATACAATGTCAGAAAATTTTGCAAGGTGGTTTTTGTAAATCGTTTCAATATTCCGTTATAGATAATAAAATATATGATTTTTCTCGCGTCATTTGCCTGAAGCTTGTCGATAAAATTTTACAAGAAAATCAATCAAGCCCATTAAATTATCGAAGTACACAAACAATGGCCCGAGTAAATGATTGCTCCACGTAATCATCTCAAAAAATCTGGTGTACCAATGATGGATTATAACAGCTGACTTGTGTAGTAAAACAATGGTTTAAAATAAAACAAAGCTCCTTATCTCCGGACCATCTCTCTAAGCGTGTGAAGGCGTCAGTTTATGTGCTGAAATTAAATTTGTTTCTCCTTTTAGTTACACCAATTCATCTTTGAAATGTTCAAGTGACAGAAAGAAAAATAGACGCGAATATACCGGTTATGTAAATAAAAAGATTTTATTTATCCAAGTGTTCATGTCATATTTTGCCAATAAATTTTTACCTAATGGTTTTATTCAAATCATTATTTGAAAGTATGTAATTTCATTCGTTAAAATAACCGTCACGTATTCTGAGATCAAGAAATATTGGGATGTATTAAATTAATCAAGAGAAATATATATTTATTCATTTAACTTTATTTGATTTTTTAATAATCCCTACGAAAATGGTTTTCTCTATTTTTTACACTTGTTTTAAAATAAGAATAAGTTGGCCAATATTTACCCAAAAGAAATAGAAACAAGTAACGTGGTGCTTTATCCGGAGGACGTGAAATGGATGGTAAATTAGGATTAACACTTTGTAGCCCAATATGGTAAACATTTAAACATAATGCTACACCAAATTTTTCACAAATGATTTTTGATGCTCCACTGCATTTAGGAAACTTGCAACCTTCCTCCAAATCCTCTTTTAGACCCAAAGTGCCCAGTGACCGATTTGATCTTGCCGTACTGGAATTGATGGGACATGTTGCGCGGGACCCTTATTTTTTTTACCTAAATTTAATTTATAATCGATCTTCGATTCTTGATGTTAGGCGACAGTCTGAGTTTGCATAAACTCTCCCCTACCCCCGAAATCTGATGAAGACATTTGTTTGTTTGTTATGTTTTTTGCTTTTTGGACTCGGTATAGAAGGCAAGAATTAGCCAATGTAAGGTCTAATAAATAATAAAACATGCGAACTTGCCCTCTTTTGCTCTGTATCATAATATTGTATCTCCCCATAATACTATCAATCAAATCTACGCCACCCATGTGCCGATTGTATTCTTTTACGATATGAGGGCGATCAATGTTGATGTACCTCTTATTGGCCTTATCGTAAGGTATGATCTGAGCCTTAGGTAATTTACCAACAAAAGATGATACGAGACTAACAACTTTGTTGTCCTTCCATATAACATTTAACACATCGGTAGCATCCATAACAGCCACATATTCAATGGAGAATCATCGTTCTTTTCAACACTTATTTGACAGTGAGCAGTTTGCAATCCGTAATTCGATTGCGTCGTACTGTCCCAGGACTAATATACCCTCTTTAGCTAAGTAAAAAAGTAACGACAATGAAGTGAAATAATTATCAAAATAAAGTTGATAATTTTGATGCCTCGATATTCTCACATCTACGTTAGATGATGCTCCTAATTGAGGTTCTTCATGAAGAACAACATTTTCAGCCCCACCCCAGCCCCATTTGAAACCCCACTGAGAACAAATATCTTATAACCCCATTTGTGAGTTTTTTGGGATCATACCTTTTCTCTAGCTTTAGTGGAACAAATCTGTTCATCTACGCAAATATATTTCCCCATGGGAACTCTACTAAAAGTCTCGTTTTAATTTTATACGATAGGTTTAATTTTGAATAGTCTGCCACCATTTGGGTCATTACGTTAATAATCATTTTTCAAACTCTTGTTTCGATATTGTTTCTTGAATCATAGGGGTACCTAATGGATGAATTCTAATGATTGGTTATTCTCAGTAAATGTATCAATGACATCATATATATTGCTCCAATAAACTGATGGATATCAGTATCAGTTACTTGAAAGGATTGATTAGGATTTTTTTGAATAATATAAAGATTCGTTTGTTCAGCAATAAAACTTACAGGGCTTTGGGATAAAATATAAAAAATATTGTAAATTGGGCTCTTATAAATTAGAGAGAAATCGTTTTTGTTTGTTGTTTAGAATGAGATTATTTTTTATTCATTACAAACTTCACTTAGTTCTTTTTTGATGAGATGAAGCCGATTGCCACGTTTGCTGTGCCAATACTGGAAATGAGGGGCCAGCAATAGACTCATTGCGTTCAATATCTTCGATGATTGAATCTATGGCCAGTATTTTCATCACAATCGCAAAGAGGTACAATGTCTGTTTTCTTCGATTTCCTTGAAATTGTTCACAAGAGTTTCTTTCAACTGGTCAAACAGTTAATAAATAATATTATTTAAGCGTAATACGTCATTTGCGAGAATCAGTTAAAAGAAAACGTCCAGATTTGTGACAAAACAATTTAAGGTTTTTGCACCACGATATGCCACCGCACACCGAAATAATTATTCGGCATTGTTTCTCTAAATATCAAATAACCACGATTTCATGAGCACAGTATTCTGCAAATAGGGTGTGACTTTCTGTTCGCTCTACCGAAGATACGACTTGGTAGACGCCGTTTTATGTCCATATTGCCAGTTAAGAGAGTTTGCTAGCCACTTAAAAAAAAACAAGAAATAATTGTTGGAATCGGTGTATTGTAGTGAGAGGAAATTACTTTGAAGGAGACAAAATAAATTTATATGAACAAATGAAGACTGTGTTTATTTAAGTAGTCACCATATATTTTGATCATTGTAGTAAAACCTTGGCCAAAATTCGTTTGAAATTATTTTTTTGAAAATATTAGTATCACATTTTATCAATACTTCTTACAACTCCGATCATATCTTAACTAATTCAATAATTTCCTATTTTGTTGCACTCTTATTGTTACTGTAAAATTATTATTTTTATTCGTTAATAATAAAATCAAATGCGATTTTATTATTCAAATAAGGTTTCACAGCAAAGAATATTGTCACTGGATAGTAATTATAACAGATATCAACAAAATATCTGGTTATCTAGTTATAGATTTCCGAGTATTTTTCAATTTTACACCAACAAGATATAATAAAAGTGTTAATTCTGATTATTTTATCACTGTTTTTACGCATAATAAATATACAATTTCAAATTTTGTAATTATTAATATAGACGGCCACACAAAGTAGTTGGTAAGATTGTTTATTTTATTTGTAAAAATTTTTAGTTTTTTACTAACTACTAACTACTAACTACTAACTACTAACTACTAACTACTAACTACTAATTACTAACTACTAACTACTAACTACTAACTAACTACTAACTAACTACTTTTACTACATTTTAGTTATAGACACATGAGAATTAGAGACTATTTTACGGTTGGACCTACAGCTTAACTTGAGTTCCGAAACACGATAATCAGTCAACCGATAAGGTCATAAGTTATCGATAAACCCCGGTGATCAGACCCTGCGGGCTGCCAGTCCTTGGTTTATGGAAAGCATTTTTCGCAAAACCTATTCGCAAGTGATCAGTATAAAACTCTCATTAGAATGCATCCGAGCTCACCTAGCCTAGTTAATCTGTGTCCACACTAATAAAAAATTGCGTGTGTGTAAAAATATTAATTTCATTCTAACAATATGTGCACACACAAACCTTCTGCGCCGCAAATTTCTTTGACGTTTGCGAGAAAACCGGCGACAAATGATTTAAGTGCGTGCTGTGCGGCGAAAATATTTGTGTGTAACCTTGTACGTCAGAGCCTCTACAATGCTACGCACGCACACCACATACAACACATACAGCCCGCATAAGGCAACGTTTTATTGATGTGGACTCAGCTTTACGAGTATGGTGTGTGGCGGAGTTTATATTCTTATTTAGAGAACATATAAATGAATGCCAAGAATGGGAAAAGTTCTATTATGGGCAGGGATTTGGATGTTGTGGATTACTATATATATATATATATATATATATATATATATATATATATATATATATATATATATATATATATATATATATATATATATATCTTGGTCAGGGATTTCAATGGAAGGTCATATGATACGCCATGTGACTGTGGGTGGCCGGACACTCTTTTTACAATCAGTTCAAAAACTTCGAGTAGTAGAGAGGAATTGGCAACATTTATGATTGGCATTACAACGCTGGACAGAAAGATCTGCATATTGAACAGAGAACAAACGAAAATATGTGACATCATTAGGAGAGTAAAACAAATTAAAATGGAAATAGGCGCACCATATAAAGCACCCATGGAATCTATGCCGCTTGATGATGACCCATGAAGAAATCCGAAAATTCGATAAATTGATAATATTATCAAGTATATTGGACCCGAATGGTAAATTAATTCTCAAGATCCCATAGTCAGTAACAAGCTGAGAAGGCTTTCATTCTACAGTGGATGGTCTATAGTTAAGTGATAATAAACACATGCAAACAATATATAAACATGTAAACAAAGTACAAAGATTTACACTATGAGCTGGAATTTAATTTGCACTGCTGCAAACGTCATATAATTGTACTAGCGCCTTAGGTGCCGCGGCTACGGTGGATAGTCATTGCACTTTTTAAAATTTAAAGCATCATAAAATAAGAGCTGAATTAATTAACTGGAACGAATATTTGAGGAAATTTTACTGTATATGGTACAAATAGCAATTATAGCAGATTCTCCACAAAATGCGGTACGTAACTACAAAAGATAACAAATAATAACCAGAGAAACAATAAATTGCAATGACACCAATAGGAATTATCCTTCATCAAGATAAAACATACATCCTTTAGAGGCATCTGTATTAGTGAAAAATATTATGGTTAAAAATCAAAAAAAAAAATCTTAAAGCATTCTGCTACACCTTGTCTGTGTAGCAAGTTAATACTCCTGTATTACACTAATAAACAATCTCACTAAGGCAAGGTGCTTTAAAGTTTTCTTTATATTGGCCATTACTGACTGGCATGTTTTGTTTTGAAAATGAATATTAAATCGATGTTTATGATGTGGAATCCAGGTTGAACTCTAGATTTAGTCGCTAAATAGCATAAAATACTGATGTGTCTCTAAGTTTTTGCCTCTTATATTCACTTGTGTTATATGCGGTTTCAAATATGTTTTGCTAAAAAATATTTTATTTATTATAATTTTAATAAATAGGTAGATTTTCCATAAAACATCACATTCCTTGTATGCAACAACTTCAAGTCTATTTGGCTAACCGTAGCAGTGTCCGGAAAATGTTATTTGTCAAAGACTTTGGACACTCGTGAAATAACACTTAGCTTTTCCCTGTAACTTATTCATCTTATAATAATCCTCGTACTATAATTATCAATAGATAAAATTATTATGAAATTTAAAGTATCGTTTATGATAGCAAAATTTAAGCTTAATAAAACATTTCTCGAATGCCAGTGTACTTTGATTTCTCGAACAAACGAATTTCAGTAATTTTAACGTAATATACGGTCCTGAAATTATGGTAGAAATAGAGTGAATGGATGTATTCTTACCGTAGACGTTGCCATTAAAGAGCAATTTGCATAAAATAGAACGCCTTGTAGCTGAATATCCGAAAAAGAAGAGGAGCGAAGTTAATGAAAATGTAGCGGAAGCTATTAGAGGAAACAGAGAGTGGTTTAATATTCGAGAAAATATGATCAAAAAGGAAAACAGTACTTAGTTGTTAACAACGTTGAAGAATTTACAATTCAAGAAATACTGGTCTCGAATAGAGGTTGTAATATTATATTATTTTTTTATACATATAAAGAAATTTTCTATAAGAGAGTCAGAAATTGAACTGATGGAAAATCTTCAAGTAATTCGGGAGATTCCTTTTCATCTTCAGAAAGTTACTAGTTATCAAAAACCGAACCAAAAGGTTTTTGGGCTGATTAAGTGATAGGACCTTATTTTTTTGAAGACGATGATTGAAATAGTGTCAGTGGTAATGGTGAACTCTATAAAAATATGCGAACAGAATATGTTTGGCCTGAATTAATAACTGTCGATATAGAGATGTCTTCTTTCAACAAGACGGCCCAGAGAGTCAAATTATGGATGCAAGAAAAGTTACTTGAACGCTTATTTCGCCAATGTAATCTAGCCACCAAAATCATGCGATCTCAGGCCGTTGCATTATTTTTTATGTGGTTGTGTTAAATATCTGGTTTACAGAAATAAACCCTGAACAATTCTTGACTTTAAACCACACATTTAGGCCACCATTGAAAATATACCACGAAATATATACACTTTGTTCTTCAAGAATTTTAATTATATTAAAAAAATACTATTTGTTCTTGAAAATAAAATAAAAATTACCGCATTGTCACTTATAATTATCATTGTGCATCATTTTAAAGCTCTGACATGAGAACAACTGAACAACAGTTGAACAACTCTTTATTTTAACTTACGGCTTTTTATATTCGATTTTCTTTTTATATTCGCCAATATGTTGCAAATCAACAAACTACTGGCGATAAGTTCTCTCTATAAGCAAATTATTACTAAATAATTTTCACTGTTCAAAACAAAAATAAAGAAAAATATTCATAATTCTTAGTATATTTTTCGACACTTGGTATTAACAACTTTTAAGTATCCTAAGTTTGAAGAAATTTTGGATTATATATTTTCCAATAATTTTATTTTAAATCAAGTTTTTAATGGCGAATCTAGAAGTTTTCAGAAGATGTTTAATCGAATTGATACGCAAATATTCTGTGAAAGCTTTTGTATTTAAGTTAAAGGTGACACTATTTTTATCTATGTTGAACCGAGAGTTAATTCTAGGCACACTTGTTTGCTTATTATTTATTATCTCATATACGAATTATATTACTTTGGTTTCAAATTTGTGGGAGTCAAGATTGCCATTCCGTGTAATTGCTTCAAGGTTTAATAGTGGTCCACATATAATATTTAGATGTCGTTGGGTATGGTCTTAGGAAGTACAAGAAAGATGCCCTAGAGATATAAGGCACATACACAAGGAAATTATAGAAGGTCGGGATCGCCACCTTAGACTTTCGTTTACTACAACAAAAGATGTTCTGCATCATTTGCAGAGGACCAATTTGCAGAGGACCAACTTAATAGCGCATCGTTGCTTGAAAATGTTGTCACTTATTTCCAGAACGTACTAGAAAAATCCGGTTGACGAATAGAATTGGTACGGATCACCAAGTGACTCTGAGGGGTTCACACTCGTACTGAAGATCATCAGATGATGGTCTGCCTTCCTTTCAAAGGGGAGGCCAGCAGTGTTGCCAGATCGAATGCTATACCACCAGTCTCATTTTATTTACACCTCGTATAAAAAGTATTATATTTTTAACTACAAATAATCAATCGGATAAAAAGTTACATGATGGCATGCATTGAAAACATATTATCTTAAAAGAAAAACTTTTCTTATTGCGAACGTGGCATGCAGATGAAGCAACTCCTTATCAGTAATAAAGTCACTGATAATTCTTGCTTGTAACGCCAAAAGCATTAACTCTGTCTTATTGTATTTTTTTTAAATCTGTTTGCATACATCGTTTTCAGTTGAATTTTAAAACTGCGAAAATTATCAAAATAGAGACAACGTGAGATCCAATTATTTCGTTTACTATAAAATAACTCTTAGTTTCCATTTGGTATGTATATTCACTTAGTTATACCAACTACTAATAAAACTCATTTTTAGTGGAAAATGTTTTCAAAAACTTTGGGGTTAAATAAAAAAGGGGGTAATTTTCAGTTAGAAACGATAGTCTGCAACAGACGACAAAACGAAAGTCTTATTAGATTGTTGTTGTTGAGTCTGGCGTTGTTTACCCCAAAGATCAAAATCATAATTTCACTAAATTTCAGATACTGGTTGAATAGATATTACACAATATATAAATCTTTAAAGACTAAAAACTGATGCCTCTAATGTCTAAAAAAATACCAGCATTAAAAGTAGGAGGTACACAAATCAATTTATGTATGAGCTTTCGTTCCGTCGAACGACCATCTATTTCAAGCTTTTCAACATCAGCTGTCTGATGGGCACTTAAAAATAATTGTTGAGGTCCAAAAATATTGATACTGGGACAAAATTTTGTTATGTGTTTTCTGCGACAGTATTTATAGAAAGTGAAGACATTCTGGATTTTTGGCAATATTGAACACTTATAAAAATCCACAATATATCTGGAACGTTTGAAGCAATTTTAATTTTCAACAAACATGGGACGTCCAAAAAGTTGTTGGTCTCTTACAAAAATGCCGCAAGTATAATCAAATGATTATGAGATTTGGTAATTAGGATTCCTTACATTGTGTTCTGTGAAGTTTCAAATGCATGCGTAGTTGCATCTTTGTGGCTATCGAGTAAAGTACATAATCTTTGACATTTTCAAAAAAATGGATACAAAAACGATCTGTAAAATGTTTCCAAAAGTTTGATAGCGCACCCAGAAACGAAGCACCAGAGTCAGAAATCGTACACCCAAAAAGGCCTCAAAAGCCAAAAAAAGTAGAATGATCAAATTTAAGATCAAAAGCATGCAGATTTGTTTATCTGATATTCAGGGGGTCCTTAATAATAAATTTGTGTCTCAAGACAAAACGGTAAATCAACATTTTTACCTAGAATACTTCGACAAAGAGTCATTAGTGTGAGACCGAACAAGAAAATATCTGGGTCCTGAATTACGTCAATGCGCTTTGTCACAGCGACTTCATTAACAAGTTTTTGGTAAGTAAAAACATTACCACATTCAGCATCAGACTTGAGTCCATGTGTTTTTTTTCTTTTTCTCAAGAATGAAATCCAAGAAAGAATCACAATCATCACTTTATTTACACACCTCGTATATTTAGAAGGCCCTCTTCTGACTATAAAATCCCGAGACATGTACGTACTTAATATGCAGGGGCAAAATCACCTAACACATCAAACAATGATTATGTATTTATTGCGGTGGAGGTAAACCCTTTTTGATATACGTTATGAGCATCTCAGATTTAATTTCTATTAATTTTCGAAAAATTACACTACAAATAAATTAAGGATAATCCAATATTTTAAATGAATCAATATTGAACGATATAAGGTCGATACAATATTCTGGGAACTTGAGCGGTAAAGTCAATAAATTTCAATTTTATGCTAATAAAAAGTTATACTTTTTACACTGTTCAATGAAATATAATTTTATATTATATATGAAAATGTGGTAAAATTATTTTAAGCTATGCTAAATAATCTTAGGGCATAGAAATTGGCCAAACATTTTTTTCTATGCAAAATAACAAAGGATAGAAAAAATGTAACTGAATTAATGTATCCAAGTGGTTTCAACTCGTTCGTAATAATAAAATTGACAGCCGAACTCATCTCACAATCGCCGAGTCCAACCTCCTCCCATATATGATCCGTCGGACCGTTAGGCCATACACCTGATTCCTTTCGTCGGCGTGACCTCGCTGACGTCACTGCCAAAGCTCTTTTCCTGATGGCCTTGATGATTCTTCAATTTCTTTTTGCCGTCCACTTCAGAAAAGGAGAAAGGTGAAATGTGATGGTTCTTTCGTATTCAATTAAAATCTCGTCGCTATTAAGACTTATTTGATTTTTGATAATAATCGTTTACTACTTCTTTTGTGTACATTATTACTATTAATATTACTATGTGGTTATTTTCTCTTATTATGCTTAATTTTTGTTCCAAACCAAAAACGTAAAATAAATCTTAAAATCAACTAGTTTAATGTTTGTTATTTTTATGTTATTAAAACATTTTGTTCATAGAATAATATAATACACTGTCCGATAAAAAGATAAGATCTGTAAATTAATATGTATTATTTATTTTACCACCCATTAAATTATATATATATATATATATATATATATATATATATATATATATATATATATATATATATATATATATATATATATATATATATATATATATATTTGCTATTATTCTCATTCTAAACCTTATATGGCATCAAATCTAAATCCATGTAAATTATATTTTCTTCAAGGGATAGACTGGTATTGTTGATTTTCAATTAATTCCATCTAGGACAAAAAGATAAAGGCAGATTGTTTATCATTAAATACAGAAAAATTTATGCGCGATTGCATAATTTTTACTAGTTTACTAGTTACTAGTTTTCTAAGTATTTATTAGTGTTTTTGAGGTATATTTTATCGATGGGTCGTAGTGCAAAACTTAGTAAGCAAAAAAAAAAAAATTCTTGCATTGAAAGAAGAGGGAATTCCAATCGTAAAATTACTAGGGAGATTTCACATAGTGCCTCAATAGTTGACTATTTTGTCAATAAAAGTACTAACTATTACAAAAGGCAGAGTTCCGGATCGCAAGCTAGAAAAGTCGCTAATTTTGAAAATGGCTTCAAATTCTGCTCTATCTGCATATCCCATCCATACAGGAAGCAGGCGTTCAAACAAATGTTCGTAATATACGACGTCTACTTAGGAAATCTCAATGGATTCAAATGAAAAAAAAAAACAACCGGCAAAAATACGTTTTTAGCGACGAGAAAAAGTTTAACCTAAATGGTCCAGATGGATACCAACATTATTACCATGACTTAGGAAGAGGGGGAAAATAACAACGAATATTGTCACGACGACAAACAGAAGGTGGTTCGATTATGGTTTGGGCAGCTATCGTATTTAAAAAAAAAACTTTATCTATTATTTGCATAGAAAATCGGGTGAATGCTAAAAAAACGTATGTTTTTCCACAAAAGTCCACAGGCCATGTTTTGAAGATTTAGCAAGACCGGAATTTGTTTTCCAACAAGACAACACTCCAATCCATAATGGAAAAACTTGTTGAAGACTGATTTGAACCAAAAGTATAGATATTCTGGATTGGCCAGGCCGTTCTTCACATTTGAACATAATAGAAAATGTTTACGGTCTTCTATCAACAAAGGTTTTCAGAAATTGTAAGCAGTTCTAAACAAAAGAATAACTTAAAAGTGCATTTTTAACCACCTGGGACGAAATTAATCAAAAGCAGATCCATTCATTGTTTAAAGCGATGGCTGGAAGAATTTTTTGAAGTAATTCATATTAATGAAGGATTTACAAGGTATAAATGAACGTAAAAATATATAAAGTGTTATACAAGCCTCTATCATTTTGTCGCAGTAAGAAGTAACAAAAAAATTAAATATAGGAACTATAACTTTCTCACTCTAATCAACTCATGTAATGAACAATCTATGTTAAATAACTCTACTTAAAGCAAAATTGATGAAGTTCTAACCAAAGAAACTTATATAAACTCAAAACTGTCAATGCCTCTATCTTTTTGTTGGAGTATTTTCTGAATTTATTCTTGAGAAATATGAAAACAATATTTTCCCGTTTAATTTTTTTATTAGGAAAGCTTGCTAGTTGCACTGACGTGATGTTTAAAATCTTATGCAATATTTAAAATGTTTGAATTATCATAAGCTTTCATTTCTCTTTGGTATATAGTAACAATTGATCATGGTTCAACAATAATACGATTCAACAGTTTGGCAAATATTCAAAAGTTTAACTGAGGTAGCCGATACTTGATGGAAATTCATTTTAAATAAATAAGCAAAGATTAATATCTAAAAATTTACACTATATTTAAAATTGTATGTATAACAATTGTTTCGACACACTGCGCCTTTTTCAAATACAAACTAACTCGTCAACAACCATTGAGGACTGTATTCAATTCTTAGTCATAGACTAACCTAGTTATAGATTAAATCACTGTATCTAAAAAGACTGTGCTGATTGGTGTCTGGTTCAGAGAGGCAGTATACGAAATGATCGATAGTCTAAAGCAGGGTTCTCCAAACTTTCTAGCTTTAGGGCCATACTGATTACCCCAGTAAGTTCCAAGGGCCAAAACCATTTTAATTTTCCTGCCATAATCTACAATTTCTAAACTAGTCGCCCAATACGCACCCTAAACGAGCATAGGTTTACTAAATTCGCTAGTTACGGGCACCGTAACCGCGGACCGTAGTTTGGAAACCCCTGATCTAAAGGAATCGATCTTAATAAACATTTTTTATTGAGCTTGAGGTATTACGCTAATTACTAAGAGCAAGCAATTTCAGTCACATTTTCTGAGCTTGTACTTTTTTGTTAGCCCGGTCAAGCTTGTTTTGCGTCATTATTTACCTTTGTGGTATCAACCTCTATAGTACCATATATCGAAGAAGAAATGGGCAAATATCAGGCAGTGCTTAGGAGGGGACGTTCAATAATATATCAATTGTTTATAGTCAAATAGTCAAAAATTTGATACTTTATTCATCATCGAGCAGGAAATGGAATTCCAACTAAGTTTATTAGGTTAACTCGGATGACAACGCTTAATTTTAAGGCAGTAGTAAAAATATAACAACACAAACGATAATTTGAGATCGGAGAAGGTTTACGACAGCGGAATGGATTGGCACTAGTTCTGATTAACATAGTACTGAACAAAATTATCAGCGCAACAGACGTAGACGTAAATGGAACAATGATAAATAAAGAAAAACAGAGCGTAGGATATACAGTACTAAACGTATTAACACGATTGAAAACATTATTAAGAGAGACATAAGATGAAATCAAGGTGAAAGCCAAAAGAGCTGGTCTAGATATAAATATAGAAAAAACAAAGGTGATGGAAAAAGAACCAATCCAAGAAGAATACAGAACTGGATAATCGATGATGATATATTGAAGTTGTGAAGGAATTTATGTATCTGGTAAGCAAATTTGACAACATAACAACATCACCGAACATATCAGAAATAGTATTATAACAATTAACAAAGTTAAATATTCCTTGCATTCTGTTCTAAGATCTAAACGTATTCAAAGGATGAAAGTTACGATCAATGAAACACTCATTAAGCAAATAGTTACATTTGGTTGCAAGATGTGGCCCATCACAAAGAAAACAGAACAGATGCTGGCAGTATTTGAAATAATGAGTATTTAAAAGTAGTTAGTGAATTTAATTTCAAGAGTACTTTGAAAAATTTTTGGTGCTGACAATGACATTGGAATTTAGAGGATCAGGTATAACTTCCAATTCAAGCAATTTTACAAAGATCTGGACATCGTAGACTATGTGAGGGTCCAGAGACTCAGATGGGCCTGATATGTGACGAGAATGCCAGAAAACCGAATGTTAAGGAAAATCAATTGGGGGGCGGGGGGAAGCGAGTAGGGGATAACATAAAAAGAGGCAGATCAAAAACAGGATGGCAGGACAATGTAAAAAGACATGCTGAAGAACTGCTGAAGATCGATCTGGTTGGAGGCGAAGGTTGAAGGAAATCAAAACTCATTAATGGGCTGTAGCAACACAGGAAGAAGAAGAAGAAGAAGAAGAAGAAGGTACCAGTCTCTTTAACAATAATTAACTGCAACAATATTTCCTAGTATCCATTTATAAATTTCGCGAAATTTAATTCCCACCTCATGTAGGCCAATGCTACGACCCCTTCCAGAAACCTTAGTGGGGGGTAATTCGGCTAATTGCAGAATGTGTTAATTTCTATGGAAAGGCATGTTTAACATAATAGTTTACATTTATATTTACATATTATTGGATCTTATCTGTAAAAGATTTGAATGCTTCAATGAAAATGTTATCATGATAACATCACAAACGTAGATAAATCTCTTTAAAAAATGGCTTTAATATGGTTTTAGTTGACGATATACTTTTTTTGTCACATCGGATTTGTACAATTTTATTTAAAGTAAACAGATTTGAAATTCTTGTATTCAAAGTGTTCAGTTTAATAAAGCCATAATAAAGATGTCATATATACACAAAGTAACTTTATATCGAGTTGCCAGTAGTGGATAACTCCCCGTAATCAACCATTACTTCGAAATCCTAAGGACGTTAATTTAGCCGAGCAACACCCGATCAGCGAGTAGTCAGCCAGAAGTTACCGGAGGGCCACGGGCTGAATTCTCATCACGCTACGTCGATTCTATTACACCGCAATCCAATAATCGCACTGTTCCGGTGCAGATTCGCGGCAATTCTTCTCTAGAGAGAAGCACGTTATACCAGATGCATAATGTATGATGATCGGTACGACTGGCCGCTAGTCGCAAGCTATTTGCTATTGTTTTTACGTCGATAACCTCAATTGGAAAAAGAAACTCGGCAGGTTTTGAGCCGTATGATACTCGGTATATTTTGCAAAGGTTTATATTATCACGTAGTTCAATATATTCGCGTTTAATTTTTCTGAAGACCGAAGAAGCAGATTTAATTATAATAAAAACAATATATTCAAACATACCCGTTTGAATTAATATGGGAGTACGCAAAAAAAAGGAACGGCATATGTATCATGAAGTTAGTGTATTTTATATGTTTACTGAGTTTTTATGCTTAATATATTGTTATTGTTGGCTTAATCTGCTAAATGATGGATGGCTGTCAATTCGATACGAGATGATCGCAGCCATTGCTACTAGTTTTATTGAGCCATTGTTGAAGAGTTATGGGTTTTATAGTGGCTCAAAAAACTCAGCTTAGATGTGGATAGTCTTCTGCATGCTGGACAATTAACCTGTCTCGCCTACGTTTTTGCTGCGGCTTTTTGGCAATTATTTTACTCATGGAGTTGCACTACTCTATATGTCTCCTCACGCCATTTTGGTATGTCGTTTGCGGTGTTTTTCGACAATTTTATGGCCTCTTTATATGTTCTTTTTGGACATTAATATTAATAACCAGTACATACGAGGGTTGACTGAAAAGTTTACAGCTTCAACATGAAGATACCGTTACTCGACTTAAATATCCTGCATATATAACTGGGTTTTTGAATACAAAATAATTATTGATTTTTTTACTTTATTTTAAAAAAGATAAAGTGTTAGGGTTAGAGGCGCATCAGCAACTAGTCTATTTAGCGACTGGACCTACAGCTTAACGTGGGTGCCGCACCACGGTCATCAGCTTCCGTCAAACCCAGGCCAGCGCCCCCCTCGGGTTATTAACCCTTGGTTATGTGCTTACCCATAAGTCTATCAGGAAACCAACGTAGAATACTTCTCAGAAGGCATCCGGCCTTACCCAACCTTTAACTCGCGTGACTAAGGGGTAATTCGTAGGCGGATTTTACACTCTTGCCTAGAAACAATTACAAACATTTAGGAAGTAAACAGACAGAAGAAAGAAAGAAAAACAACCATCCAAGCACTGGAATCGAACCAACTACCGCTCCAGTGCGGTTTCGGCACAGCAGCGGCAGTTTATTTTAAAACTTAATGGCAAATAATATTGATAATCGATGCGAAAACTCCTTAACAATTTGTTACAATTAATTATGAATGAATTATAATTTATAAAATGTTAAAAAAATCATGTGACTACGAACACGTCGCGATTGGCTGCCATGTTTGTGACGTCATAATAGTAAAGTGGTTTCGCGACAGTACTGTCAACGGTTTCTACTTGTATATATAATTACAAAATTATTGTTGGTTAAGTGTAAAATAAAATATTGTTTGTTGCTAATTTTATTCAGTAATGTGTGACAATGGGTTTATAAAGGCTAATTCTGACAATATACCTGCTGTGGCTATTTTTATGGGGTTTATAAAGTCTAATTCTGATAAAATACCTGCGGTGACTATTTTTATGGTCACAGATTTTCTCAAAAATGAAATTCGGTTCTATTCAGCTGAAGCTTGAGATGCTAAAGTATCAATGGGAGTTTTTAAAAAAAGAATAGTAATATAAATATAAATATGAAACAAAATATTTCTATTAAATATAATTAAACTATTTGTAGGGCGTTACGAGAAAGTTACGGTGACAAGGCTATAGGTTTTGTTCAATTTAACCGCAAAAATGGTATTTGCACGGTAAAAAACGATGTGTATATCCAGAACATAAAGTTCGGAGGAAAGGTTATAATATACATATAATGCTTATAAAAAACAATATAAACCATAATTAAAAACAGAAAACACATACATACTGTTTAAATCACTAATTTTATTTCAATAAAAAATACACTTTAATATACACAAAAATATACATAATAAAACTTCCCCCAACTAGGATAATGTGGATAATATATGACAGTATATAATAATACGTAAACTACATTGATAATCAATTCAGAATAAAAACAATCCCTACCTAAAATTATGTACATATTTGTTTGATTGCATAATAGTTTGATTGCTATAATTTGTTTGAATTCATTGAAGTTTGCAATACTTTTAAAACCACACCGATTCTTCAAACCATTGCACTAAATTCTATTAACAATATTTTCAAAAAAAATCACCCATACCACATTACAAGTTTTAAAAACCACCACATTAGATTCTTGATTTAATAATATTTGCAAATATAAATAAATCTGGCTGCTAACTAACTCTAACGCATGACTAGTCAGAGATTTCCCAAATAAGAGAAGAAACCTAAACCATTTTTTTTTTATAAATTTTATTTAATAAATTTATAACCTATGGTTAAATTTACCCTATCAAATGTTCAATCAATAGATGAAATATACCAAAATCCTGAAAAATATTAAATATTTTAACTGTTTTGTTTTATTTAGAATAGAAAATTACCATTTTCTTTACTTTTTCTTTGGGTAGTAGATTTGTTTTCTATTTTTCTTTTTTTTGCATACTACTTTAGATGTTTGTTTTGATTCCATGGAAAACTGCATTGCTAGTTCTTAATTTAACTAGTTGATGTTCATCCAACTGATCACATACTTTTCTGTACTCTTCGAGCATCTACAAATTAGATTGTCCTGTAAAACTTTGATAAGTACAAGACTTTTTATATAGGATTACCTTCCAAATTGGTATTAACGTTTATCTGATTTCTATATTTCATTCTGAACATGCTTTTGAGCTTCCATATCTTATGTAAAAATATACGAGTATAACGTCGAAAACAGCACCGAAAGCCTAAATAACAATTAAAAGCAAGCTTTTTGTTTCAATCGCTAGCAAAACCAATAAATGCAGCCAAAGATATAGGTTAAATCTATAGAAAAATGACTAAAATGGATAAATTGTTTTATTTGCCCGAGACTTCGATTCTTTTCGGAAAGAGACCAAAAGATCATTTCGGACAATTAATTGTTTCGAGCCGACTCGATATTGCCGATATTGGCCTTCGTTACTACTGTGAAGTCACATACGTTCGGGTTTTTTTCGGTAACTATTGGCGCGTCATCGGTACTAGGTTTAAAAATTTATTTGATAAACAATTTGATTTAACTTTATAAATATAATGAAAAAAATAAAAATAAAAATAGTTTTGTTATAAAACTTATATATGATCTTTCCATTTATGACAAAAAAATGTTCAAAAGCCCAATTGCGCATGTTTTGAAAGATAACCTTGAAAATTGTATATGTTCAAATCGAACATATCGAGCAGTCATTAAATTCTTGCATTTGAACGGCAATACGCCTACGCAAATTAAAGCCGAGATGGATGCTATTGCCTTCCAAATGCAAGTATATAATAACAGCTCGATATTAATTTTTTTTCCAACTTTGCAGAAATACTAACATAAATGACTTTTAAACAACAACTGAGCATCTAATGGCTCATGAGGCATTAATGGCTTACATTTTTAAAGTTTCAACGCATGCGCAATTATGTTACCAGCATATTTTTGACGAGTAACGCTATCTTTATGTTAAGGCTGAAAACTTTGCAGACTACCATGGTATATGAAGATTCCCAAGAATATGTCTATTAAATATTTTCTTCGTGATATTCAGAAAGAAAAAAGACAAGATCTAACGATGAACATTAAAGATAATTCATTTTGAAATTAAGTCGATTGCATGTACGAAAAACTGTGTAAAGCGTTCTGAACATAACCAACATAAAATATAATCGACATACTAACGCTCATTTCGTGACCCTATAATTGAAACCGTTTAACTACTATTTTTTCTAATACACAATAATTATATCTAAGACATTTCGGCTAAAACTCTTAGCAATTTACCGAACTCATTTCGTTTCTATTAGTTTACCAACTGTTTTTTAAAAGCACATCAAGCTATTAAGCGTTGCCCCATTCGCTGCTCCACTATCTTCTCACCAAAACTTTTCAACTCATCTATAACCTGTAAAAGTTATTTAAACAAATAAATACTCGAAATAGCAATTCATCAACTTTGTTTCGGCCCACTTGTTATTAGTCTTAAATTTTGTTTCTTTAGAACAAGTGAAGGTAATTGAATTTTCGGTAAAGAAAGTTTCAGCTCTGTCAGAATGATTTATCTTTTTCTGACTGTCTCGATACATCTTCACACAGACAATGTTAGGAAGTATGGGATTTTATTTAAGCTTTAAATATATGATCACCAGTGTTATGAACTTTTGATTTTGTTATGAATATTTTTATGGTTTATTAAATTGTAATCAATCTTATTTATTGACAATTAATCGACTATAAATAGGAGTGTATTGAAAATATTATGCAAGACTGTAGTATATTTCTACTGATACTTTGTTCAGGATATACTTTAGGAACAAATGAATCTTCGCTATGCAAGAATTTTAGATTTAAGATGGCGATATTACCTTCAAAGAAATCATATTGCAAAAAAGGTTATGTGCTCCAAGACCATAAAATTGTATTACAAATATATTTACTTGGCATTAATGGATAAAATCAATATTAGTTTAAAAAAATGGAACAAAACAATAAACTTTAAAACGAATAGTTGTACGAAGGTTGCTATTTATGTATCCGAAATAATTAATAAGAATAAATATTTATCATTAAAAATAGTCTTATTATTTTTCAAAATATTTTCCGCGATGAGCCATACACTTTTGCATACGTTTAAATCTATTTTCATAGCATTTTTTCCATTCCAATTGAGGTATATCCAAAACATGCATTTTGAACGCATCAGCCACTTCTTCTGGCTTCGAAAATCGTTGACCAAATAGTTTATTCATCACGGACGGGAACACAAAGAAATTATTGGTTGTCAAATCAGGATTGTACGGAAGATGACCCAACAATTTGATGTTTTGGCCGGTCAAATATTGAGTTGTTCGGTCCGATGTGCGCACAGTATCGATATTTCTGGCACAACAACCGATTTTCGACGACCTTCTTTAAATTCGTCCGTGAGCGAACGATGGTCACGATTGAATTCACTAAACTAGTGATTTAGGGTGGTTTTAGATGGTGCCTTATTACCAAAGGTCGAAGTGAGTTGATCGATGCACTAGTGTTGAGATAATCCACGTCGAAAATCTTAGAAAATCATCTCACGAAAATTCTCACGAGCGAATCCGATTTTTTGACTAAGGTGAAAATGCCGTCCATATGACAAAACATTCTGAGTGCGTATACAGTCAACAATGTCAAACTTTACGATGTATATATCAGATGGCGTCTAACAACACCATTGTTGCCAATTCCGTAAACAGGAAAGGAGAAACGGAAAGGGAACATACTTGAAATATCGATATTTTAAACACAAATCTCAAAAATATTAATATAAATATTAAACAAAAAAAAAGATAAAAACAGCGACCACAACAAATGAGGCTTCAAAATCAGATATTAAGATCGAAGGAATACAACTTTAAATACAAACATTTAAATATGAAGCAGTAGTGATAAGTAGCGATGAAAAATTAGAACAGGATAAGGGATAAGGAATAAGGAATAAATAAGACAGAAAATATATTGATTACCATGAGAGCAAGTTTTTTTGAAAAACGAGAGGTATTAACAAAACTGCAACTGAACTAGTATGAAAGACAACAACCTTAAATTTAGATTCGTCTAAAAGATACAGGAAAAATACACTCTTAGATAAAAGTTAAAAATAGATCTAATACAGGCCAGCTAAGGTAACTGGGACATATCGAGAAATAGGTGACGAAAAAATAGTAAAACCAATATATGAAATGACAATGACATCAGGTAAAAGGAAAAGAGGAAGATCACACAAAATCTCGAAGCAGAAAATGAGGGAAGTGGAGAAGGGTGATCAACAGTCTAGCACAAACATAAGAAAATGGAGGTTGTGTAAGGAACATCTCAATTGCAGGATATTCTTACACCGAGAAGTAGAAATATTTCAGTTGTAGTAAGATTGAAAGAAGAATTAGAACTTAAATGATTAATGGAAATTAAAATATATTTTTAACAGGTCTAATAATCTTGTTACAGGTCACTGAAATAAATTTATCTAGGCGAAGCGGATCATTAAAGTTGTTAATTAGTAAAAACATGGGCGATAATGCGCTGTTACAAAACTGAAAAGCCACACTTGATAAGTTGATTAAGTTGAAATTATAGTTGATTAAGTTGTAACTGATATAAATATCAAATTTTAATAGGTGATATAACAAGAGGAATAAATATCGGAGACATGTATAAAGTATCAGTGGGCCATATATAACAATATCATGATGTATTATGAAATTAATATAATTTTTATATTGTGCAGGGAAGCAAGAAAACTGGGAATAATTGAAGAGGACGACCTAAAAAGAGGTCGAAGAGCAGCATGATGAGATATTGAGGGATACAAGACAATGGTGGTAAAAAGCGACAGCGTTGGTGAAAAACAGAAAAGAGCGATGTAGAATTGCAGAAATTAGAAATATAATTGAGGATATAAAATTTTTAAACTGAAATTTAGGGTATTTAAAATAAAAAAGAGCGATAGAGATATAGATAGAAATATATAGAGTGAGATAGAGCGACGTACAGTGAGATAGAGAGATATAGAGCACATGAATAGCAAATGATAGCAGTTATAAAGGAGACGAAGGATACAGTAAATAACTAGGAATAAGGTGGCGAAAGTGTACTGTATAACGAAATAATAAAACATATGTACATAAGCACGAAACAAGACATTAGCAAAGATTAAATAAATAAACTCTATAAATAAAACATATTGAGATGTCACAGTTGCAAGACCACGACTAAATATAATTACAATAAAATGATTTGAGACTATGCTTTCAAGCTAATTTATATAGACTACATATGGCTCACGAGTGAGAATTTGAAGAAGGGCAACAATAGGTCAGACTTATCTATTAAGACTAACCTATTCCTTAAATTTTAGAAATATACTATTTAGGTATATGCATATATATATATATATATATATATATATATATATATATATATATATATATATATATATATATATATATATATATATATATATATATATATATATATATATATATTTTCGTTTATAAAATCGGCTACTATAGCATAAATTGATGATAATATCTATCAAGAAATACTTCTTGCATGCTCCTTAATAATACTTGATCCGAAATAATAAATGTTTATCGTGAAAAGGGTTTTATTGTTTTTTAAAATATTCTCCGCAATGATCGATGCACTTTTGTATACGTTTGAACCAATTTTCATAGCACTTTTTCCATTATATATACCACATATATATATATATATATATATATATATATATATATATATATATATATATATATATATATATATATATATATATATATATACTAATTTCATTCTTTCGCTATGAGCTTTTTTCCTTTCGTCAGACCAAGTTGTTCCAGTCTTCCTACATTTTTCTCTCTGGCCAACCTTCCAAACGTTAACCTTGTGTCTGAAACAGCCTCTATCCTGAATTTCACTTTGTGTAATATTTGCTGATCTTAGGTCTACTCCTATTTTCATAAAATTCGACTATTTGTCTAGTTAGCCTACTCGGATTCATCCGTTTTATGTGTCGGTAAAACTTGAGTCTTCTTTTTCTCATATCACTATGTATATCTGGGTATTGTTTGATTTCTTGGTTTTCTCAAAGTCGGTATGTTGGGTTATTTATTTGCTTGGGGCCTAGGATTCTGCAGCATATAGACATTCTGGCTTAATAACTCTGTTGTAATGTCTCAGTTCTGTGTTTTTAGATAGGCATTTTTTGTTGTAAATATTTTGTGCAAGTCTCAATGCCGTTTCCATTTTTTGACATCTACCCTTATTGGCCGCTTTTTCCAACCCATTTTTCATGATTATTTCACCCAAATATTTGAATTGAGAGATTCGTCTGATGATACCATATTTTGTTTTTAGAAATGGTGTTCTTAGTCTGTTGCAGATCATGTATTGTGTCTTTTCAAAGGAAATTTGGAGTCCTACCTTTTCTGCTGTTTCTTTTAGGATTTCAATCTGCTTCTGTGCCGTTAATACATCTTGAGCTAAAATTGCTAGATCATCAGCAAATGCCAGACAATCAATTTTGATGTTGGTTTTCCCCAGTTTAATGGGCTGGTCAATATTCAGGGCCCACTTTTTTTCACGCCACTCCTGTATTACTTTTTCTAGAACACAGTTAAATAAGAGTGGCGAGAGTCCATCCCCTTGTCTCACTCCAGTTTTAATTTCGCAGGGCTCTGAGATGTCACCCATGAATTTAACTTTGTATAATATATATATATATATATATATATATATATATATATATATATATATATATATATATATATATATATATATATATATATATATATATATATATATATATATATATAGCTTTGCAACTACTCTGTATTATAATATATGCAAGTAATATATGCTTATACATTACATTATTGTAACAGTATCATTCAGGATGAATAAGTTTGTATCAAAACCAATTATATTATACAGCAATGGTACATAAACTTTATTTATATTGATAGCTAGAATATTTATAGCACTCTAGTTCGTTTGGCATGTATTTACAAAGGTTTCTGATATTTCATAACTTCATCGACTAGATTAATTATTTATAGAAATCTAAGACATAGCACATGCGAAATGATTAATATAATTATTTTTGCCTTAGCCATCTACGTATTGTGAACTTAAAGTGGTAATAAAACGACAATTAAACATCAAATGAAGAACAAAAACCTTCGAAAACAATTAAGCCTTTTCGATTTTGCATTCTAATTTGCATACAATTTACTATTTTCAAGAGAAATAACAATAAAAATATAATTTTATTGTCATCGTAAACGGTTATTATATACGTATATTTGAAGGCGTATGAGTGGTCGTAAAATTTTATAGTAAACCGATGTCAAATATTTTATACAATTATCTTGTAGCACGATAACCTGAACTAGCTTGATTTTAATTGCCGACATTTTTGTCGGCATCTACGGATGTTGCGTTGTTCTCGATTAGTTATTTTGTAGTTCAGCATTCACCGATAATCTGGTCCTGACTAAATAAAGCTTATTGCGATAATTTCGCTGATTGTGAGAACTACTCTGGGATGCTTGAAGATTCGTCGGCGATGGCAATATACTTTCACGATATAGCGGTAAATATCTCGTACGCTCGTAACATATTTATACGAGAGGGGTTTAAATACAACCTATAAGAAAGTTCTTATGAGAATAGTTCTAACACTGATTAGCAATAGTTATACAATTAATCACTTTATTTCATAACCATTCTGGTATTTGTTAGCTACTCACTAATATATCAAGTCGCTTATTCTTTGTTGACTGGCTGGTAAAGTGGTGAGGACCCATCATTATCACTGCGAAACGTATTTTCTTTCTATTATCTAATATCACACATAGGCTTAGGATATTTCCATCTATTTAACCATTCTGTTTAAGTAGTTGTAGAAAACTTGCTTGTACGATATATCAGTTTCAGAACTATATTGTGATTTTTTAGTGTGTCCGAGTTTTAAATTCAAATAAAACAACAACCAAATTAGATGCCTTGAAACTATTTATTTTATGTGAAACAACATGCAATGGTATAAATGTTTGAATACACTCTGGGACAAATGTCAACTGACGAAGCGTATTCTGTCAATCCAATTTCCGACCACTTTTTCGAGCAATTGTGGTCTTATGCCTGCAATTGTCCGAGTTATGTTGGCTTCTAAGGCGTGAATAATTGCTGATTTATCGGCATATACTAAAGATTTAACATAACCCCAAAGAAAATAATCTAATTTAAGTTAAATCACATGACGTTGGCGGTTAATTAACAAGTACAGGTCCGTTTTTCCAAATATTTTTTTAACCTAATTGTTCCCTCAATAAACCTATTTATGTATTGGCTGTAGACATGTAGAGCCGTCCTGTTGGAACCACGTCTCCTGCAGATCAATACCAATCAAATCCGGAATAAATAATCTGCGTAGTTAAATAACAAAGTTCAACTTCCTCCGAACGGTGACGAATTGATGAATTTGGACCTCTATCAACACTGCCAGCAAGAGCGGCGATATTTTCTCCGCAACGCACAATTTTTAGTCTCATTTAGGTTTCAATATCGAGCAGCGTGAAATGCGTTTGGAATTTGTCAATAATTGGGCAGATACGCCACGAAGTTCAAATTCACAAAATATGCTATACATTTAGCGTACAAAACACTGATTTTGATAATAAATGTCGACAATTTGCAAGCGCTGCTTTGATGTTAAACGTTCCATGATGTTTTGCCTGACTATTGAGACGCATATTAACAGACTTCCGCGCAAACTCACATTTCTTTTGACAACGACCCCTATTGGAAGTTCGGATATTAAAAATTCATCCTTTACTTACAACATTGTCTCATGTCTAACTTCCATGTTTTCCTATCAACACATCGCTCTTCTCTTAGGTCTGTGATACTCATCGCTTTAATCATTACTTCTTTCCGCGATTTTTTAGGTCTTCACTTGTTGATGTGGTTTGGAGAAACCCATTCGATAGCTATTTTGGTAGTTTACTTTCATTGGTCCTTTGGACCTTTCTATACCGATATTAATTTTTCTCTCAATGTCTGTTATCAGAGAGTTATCAACTTAGATCCGTTATCTGATGTCGTCATTTCGGATTTTATGTCTTCTGAATATTCCTAATGTCCATCTGTACACATCTATTTTTGAATGTACTTTTGAATGTACAGAATGCACTTGGAATATCCGATTCATTAAAATAATTGATATGGATCAACAAGTGGCACTAGAAAGATCAAACTCGTACTGAAGACGCCTCAGATGTTGCCCTACCTCCCTTCCCCTGCCACATCGAATGCTACGCCACCGATGTCATTACTCTATTTACCACCTCGTATGTTATATTTATTCATTATTTATAATATTTATTTATTATATTTTCCTAATACCTTGACTCTAGAATATTCAATTTAGATGGCCTATAATTTTCCTAGCTTGCGATATTCTTTTTGTGTCAGCTTGTCCTGTTTTGTAAATGTCCCTATTGACTCAACTCAATTTCTATATACGTGTTACAGAGGTATATTTTTTACATTTCTAGTTGAATTTCAGACACTACTGTTCCTATGGGGAATTGTTGGGTTTTCAGTGTGTTCAGTTCTGGTTTCCGCTTTTTACATTTTTTCAGAAGCTTTCGCGTCATATATTCTGCTTCACCTTTCGCATTTGCAACAACAATTTGGTCATTCTAAATTGGCCAAATTCTAAGATGTATATGCATATACTTTCAAGTTCGATACCCATATCGGGACATTTTCTTTTCCGGTGATTCAGCCCTTTAGCTAAGTATATTTTAAATGATGTGAGCGACACAATATCCTTGGCATACATATTTACTTAAGATAGATTTTTCTGAAAAGGTATTACCAATCATGATTCTTGATATTAAGCCTTTGAATAGGGTTTTCACTGTTTTATTAACGTATCATTAATGTTAGTTTCCTGTAATAATTTCCATAATTTCTTTACAGACACTGTATCGTATTCTTTCTGGAGATAACATAACATACTTGCATATGTATTGGTTTGATCATTTTTTAGCTTTTTTTAAACAAGTATCATTTACTTTTTTAACATTGGGTATTGTTTTTTTTTATTTCCAAAATAATAGATTTGTCCTGATGTTCAAACTAATTTTTTAATCATAATCATAATTCCGATAGGCATGCTCAGACTAAAATTAATCTCTAATTTCATAACCAAAAAGAGCACTTAAACATCCTTTACCAATTCTCAGGTTATTTTTAGTTCATTTGAAAAGGTTCTACAGTGCAAGTCTTTTCAGAACAATCTCAGACAATGTTTTACTCTAATTTAAAAGTATCAGTAAATGGAATGGTTGAAAAAAACACTTATGACAAGAGGGTCCCTCTAGGATAACTGTGTCTCTATTGTGTGTGGAATTAAAATAAATCCTATTCAATAAATGATAAAAAATACTTACAACATTGTATTTTCGAATCTCGAGAAGATAGTGTGTACTGAAACAACTGTCATACTATTTTCGAATATTGTAGAAATTTAGACATCAATCTTATTTCGTTTATTTGAAATAATTAATCTTTTACCCAAATAAAAACACGCCCGAACATATGACCCCAATATCGGTTGAATTAATTATTAATATTATTTCAGTATTGTAAATGGAACAATGTTCCATTTCAATGTTTTCAATATGTTCTCGGTAAACAGCGTTCACCATTCAATGTTGGACATACGATTTCTCTTTTACCCTTTATTCCTTACAATCTAAAGCAAGATGATCCGTCTTCGTCCAGGTGTTTTTCGTATGTCGTCATACCATCGCATCATTAGCCATCCTACAGTTTTTTCCACTCTATGGTTTCCAAATTTGATATTCTTACCCATCTGACTTCTGGTATTCGTACTATCTGACCTGCCAATCTAATTTTGCTTTGAAATTTAATGTTTTCTTGTCCCTTAACGTTTCTGATACATAACTTTTTGTATTACTTTTTTGACCAATTTTACCCTTCGTGCATTTATGTTCTTGCAATTTTGCAGAAAGAGAATTTTGCTTCTTCTTGCCATTTTGCTCTTCTTGCATTATTCACTGCAAGATTTTAGTTTTGCGCATATTTATTGTCAGTTATAATTCTTCAAATTATATAATTAGTTCATCTATTAATTCGGCGTTGTTGTTCGCGATTAATATAGTCGCCGACGAATTTCAGATGGTTTAGTTGTTGCCAATTAATGTTTTTAAGTTGGTTCTTTTTTGTTAAGTTTTTGTTAAGTTTGTGTTAGTTTTTGTTTAAACCTTTATCGTTCAAGTTAAATTTCTTGAAGATGTCTTCATGTACCTAAGTGGATAATTTTGGTGATCATGAATCTCCTTGTCAGATTCCTCATTTTATTGTTATTATATATATATATATATATATATATATATATATATATATATATATATATATATATATATATATATATATATATCTTGAATCAATTCCACATTTAGGAGGAACTTCATTATTGCCATCATCGCAACGGTACCAAAAATCTTGTAGTCTGCAAATGCGATATGGATATCAATATTACATTATATAGCCTTTCAATGTTTCATATTATTATCTATATTGCTTTATGGAAGCTAAGAGTTCTCAACGAAAAAAAAAATGGTTTAGCCCTGTAGAAATGAGAATATTATTTCTAAGTTACATCTTAAAAATCGGTCCTAATACATTCGAAAAACTGCTCCATAAAAGAATCGAATAGCAGGTATCTCTGCAAGGGTTGCACAATATCCGGTCATGTAATCACATCAGCGTCCGCTAAATTTGCTTCAATTTTATATGATCTTCCGCACGTGGTCTGCATCGAACAGTTTTTGGCCAATTGCCCCGAAACCAGCTTCCGATCGTTCGCAATAAGACCTTATAATGCATTTTATTTATTCATTGCACACAATCGCATTAAAAATTAATGAACGAGGGGTCAGACTGGCCTTTTAAAAAGACCCTACTTTATTGACTTCTCCCAGCAAATGGCTTGTTTTTGTTTGATAACTTTGTTTGATGGTTTTTTTACAGTGGAGGAGTGACATAAATTTAAAATTATGTTTTTGATGGATATTCACTTTTAGGGGAAGTCGATTTTTATGAAATTTCTTTTTTTTTGCTATTTCTTTCATCAAATTTAAATTAATTTTGTAAAAATACCTGTTCCTTATTTCTATGGTTTGTTTTAGTAAAAGCTTTTAGGTTTCTTATGTCCTGAATGTTTATATATGAAAATTACTATGTTTCTTTTTCACTTTACAAAGTAAAAGCTAAACAATTTGAAGCATGCATGTTAAAAGCGCATTAATTTACTCTACCATAGATATGCACCATTTTCGTTATTCCTTTATCAATCTTATTGTGATCGCTTTTTAATAGGAAATGTACATTTTATTCTATTATTAATGCTATAAATTTCATATATATAAATATATATATATATATATATATATATATATATATATATATATATATATATATATATATATATATATATATATATATATATAAATATTCGCCACCATCGGCGAAATTATTCGATGTAACATTCAATAAACCAATAAAAAAGAAAGTTAAAATTGTATATAAAAATAATTATTATTAGTATTATTATCATTATTAAGGGCCATTGATAATAAAATGTTCAAAAGTGGAATCATATAAACCAGATAAGCTTAGACTGAAATAACATTGATTGTCTTAGCAACCAAAAACTATATTCTGAACCATTTTAAAGTATTATATTTCTTGGTATGAGAAAGTATAATATATCCACATTTTTATCACGTGACTTCACAAGTAAATGTTAATTAGCCAATCTATATACAATTAAATTAAAGTGAATCTAAATTTCACAACTGGAACATCAAATAACGGTAACACATTTCACTAATATCAGTGTTAATGAAATTTAATTGTCTATTAATTTTGTACAGTGAATAGGAATAAGCAAACAAATTAAATTTATATTTATACAATACCATTAAAAAACAGGAAAATCCAACATATGCGTACAACTTCATAAGCGCTAAATGAAATAAATGATTTTCCTCGCTCTGGGAATGTAAACTGTTTCTAAAGCTTTATTCGTCAAACGAGCTTCAACCGTACGAGCTTTTACAAGGAAAAAGAAAGAAAGCATTCTCATCAAGACGCACTTACAGAACAGAATGCAACCGCTGAAGATAGTCATTAAAATATCACAATGACAGCCTTTGTTGTGTCCTGGACGCACAATAACGATGTTGCATTTTATATCACCACTTTCTTTGCCTTATTGTGGCTGAATGCGCTTTGTGATTTCCGTTTAGTTTTTTATTCGCCGCGGCATTCTCAGAGCAAAAAAGAACTGTTTCGACGCCTAGAATCATTAGAACCTTTGTTGTAGCGAATGTGTGCTTTAGTTATTCATAATGTGTTAATATGCTCATTTTGTAGGTAGAATATTTTTTAATTAATTCATTAGTAAAAATACGTTTTTTTTTTAGTTTACAAAATGTTGTATACATTTAATTTTTAATTTGGGCAGTTCTCATTTATCGTTAAAAATATGTAATATCACTCTATTTCCATCTGTTAAACCCTATTAAACCCTATTATGATAATCTATGTCTATCAGTATCTTTTTAAGCTACCCCTTAAGTTATCCTTATATTACTTGTATATTTCCACGGGCAGGTTAAAAGGGTTTAAATAATGGAATGGGCTGGTTGGTTATTGCTTAACGAATAAACCTAAAATAAAATAATAATCATTGTTAAAACATATTTTTAAACATTTTTAATCATGTCATACATCATCCAATATCGATGCGGCAACTTTGAAATTTTTTTTATAATAACGAAAAAAAACACATTATTTTAATATGTGTCAGTGCGTGCATTTAAGCTCGATTTAAAACCAAAAATATATTCTGAATGCGAATATCTCGATATGTTTTTACGGTCAAACTCTCTAAAATTCCGATGGAGCTATACGTATTTATGGGCAACGATACCCAGAAAGATTGCTTAAAGTTCGGCAAACATTTGTGCAGGTTTCTCAAAGACTTTTAGATACGGGTAGTTTGGTTCTAGAATTTCAAAAATTTGAGCAAATCAAAGCAAGTCAAAGAACAAATTTTACAGATGTAAAATTAACCAGATGGTTGAAGAGGATTTTACCAGAAGTACACGAAGTGTTGAGCGAAAAGTTGGAATTTCTCATTGGATTGTACACAGAATACTAACACATCAATTATTCCAGCCTTAAGATGTAGAAATAATTCAAGCACGATTATTATTGACCAACCAAAAACCAAAGGAATCCAAGAATGGAATGGCAAACATGTACAGTTGATTTTGTAAAACAATTAACCATGTGTTTTTTTAATATAACGTGATTTTTTTAATATGACATATTTTGGTGTAAAAAATTAGGGCCAATAATTTTAACATTGACATTAAACGAGTATAATGTATAAGTTTTCCTTTTTTAGTCATAAAACAAACCAAATTTATGTTAAAAAGTATGGAATAAATGGCTATAAAAATATTATATTTTCTATTCAAATAATACCTTAATAGGCCAATGCAACAAAAGCTGAATTCCCATGGATCGAAATAAACAAGACGAAAATAGACATTGCCATTGTTAAAAATATTAAACCTGTTGTCTGACCTGCTTTTTATTCGGAACTGGTTGCATTTTAGATTCATATTTTAAGGATTTTTTTGCTCAAAAAAATTAATAGAATCGTTAGTTAAATTTCCGAAAGTACATTATCTTACACTGTGTATAGGTAGGGTAGGAGGTGTAGTATTTTCTGTGCATAGAAACTTTCTACAAGTTAAGAAAACTTTGTTAAAAAACGCTAGAATCTCTACTTCTAACATAGCAAAACAGATTGCTTCAACATCCGATGTTCCATAAAATTTTCAAAGAGCGCAGAGAATAAAACCTTTCATTAGTCAGATCACCATAAAAAATGGATTGAGTTTGCAATTTAAATAAACCAATAGACTTTTGGAGTATGTATACTAGAGCATGTATATTTTGTTCATTTGTTTGGACTAAACCGAATACGGAATTTCAACAAAGGAACGTTAAACTTTCTGTGAAACGCGGTAGTGGCAATGTATTGGTATGGGCTGGAATGGTGTTGGAAAATTATGCTTCATTACTAGTACCATGAATGTAGAAATATATACTGATATTTTGATGCATAATCTGCCTACCAGCGCTGAAAAACTGGAGCTTAAGAATACATTTATCTTACAGCAAGATAACGATCCCAAGCATAGTATCAACAGAACAAAAGAATGGATGTTGTATAATGTTCCTAGGTAATTAAAAACACTCCGCAGTCTCCCTTTGAATACTTATGGTATTTGTTGGGCCGTAGGTTATTGGGGAGTGGGTTTGAGTTAACCGAGAATCTTGTTTCAGTGATGTAAAAAAAAGAACAATAATTGACATAAATAGAATGACGATAAAATATTAAAGTATTTTAATTAATTAAACAAAACATTTTTAAAATTAAATAAACTCATTTGCCAATATTTTTTTGGTATTATTTTTTGGTGTTCTTGTTTATTTAATTCCACTTACCTTGGTCCGCATAACAATGCCTTTAATACACTTCGGTACTGCATATGACTGAAAAAAAAAAATATGATGTCTTACACATTAACAATAGCTAACTCACCACGATTTGAAATCAATAAAGCTTTTGCCGTTATGAAATCCCGGATGTCTGAATTGTATATTGTCTTAAACAAGACACACCTACCTGGAAATATAATTATAAACAAACGAAATAAAATCCTGTTATGCACATTTTCAACTCACCTTGTTTGAATATCTATGAAACTTCCAGCGTTGTGGTAAACCATGTCCAACCTGAACACCAGTTTTTTGCAGCACTAAGTCTTAAATACACTCTAACACTAATAACTCGAATTATAAGTTCATAGCTTCAACAACCCATCCGAAAAGAAAATCCAAATGGAAAGAAATTTAGAAATAAATTGCTAGATGAAAGCTAGAATGAGAATCATAAAAACTAAGAATTTTTCGAAAATCTATAAAATATATAAATATGATTATGAAGTATGATTTTTCCAGACATAGTAAAAGAAACATTTCTGGTGACTAAATATCAATAGTTTTTGGTGCGCTACGGTATACAGTGGATCCCAAAAATATTCGGACACCATATTTAAAAAATTATTCTATCAGTTCCATTGTATGCAATTTTCTTCTCTTATATTTATCATTCTTATATCCTTTTAACATCCTAACTCACAAAGTTCCGAAATCATTGGTTTAATTCTACAATTAGAAGGAAAAAAAAATCATAAATGTTGTTTTTATACATGTTAAAATATACGGACGCGCAAACAAAAAATAAATCTGGATCAACTATATTAATCTAATGAAGGTGATCCTCGAACATTATTTGCTACAAATAGTAATAGGGAGACTGGTGTCGAATAGACATCTTAAAATGGATCGTATACTAAATAAAAAAAAGCATTAGTTCCGAAAATAGGCAATTAGTGATATTTTGTTTTGAAAAGGAAAATTCCTACCGAAAAATTACATGCTTCAGTTAAGTAAAAACACAGTTGGGGATATCGTGCAACGCTATAAAAATGAGGACCGAATTTTTCCGATCAAGCAAACCTAAATAGACCGTCCTAAATTATTAAATGAAAGAGACCAACGCTTTATTCTAAAAGAAGTACATAAAAACCTTAACATTAGCTCAAAATATTGGTGGAAAACCATTCTCAAAAAGTAGTCAGCACCCAAAACAATACGCCGTTGTATAAGAAAACATGAATGTCACAGATGTGTGTAAAAATTCAACATTTTTGGTTCATCACAGAAAATATCGTCATTCCAATAACTTTCAGGCCTCAAAACGTACTTCTTAGCAAAATCCAATCGAGCTTTAATATTTTTCTTACTTAACCAAGGCTTTTTCCGAGTCACACGTGCATGGTATCCATGTTTTCTTATACAACGGCGTATTGTTTAGGCACTGACTACTTTTTGAGAATGGGTTTTTGCCAATGTTTTGAGTTTAGGAGCACTAATTTTAGCGTTTTTATATATTTTTTTTAGCATAAAGCCTGTTTGTTTGGGGTGTCCGAATATTTTTGGGATCCAGTGTGCATACGTTTACGTAATACGTTTACTTCCACTTTAGAAGAATACGCGTTAAGAAATTAGTATTGGTGATATTGCTTTAAAAAATAGGAATTTGTAAAAACTTGATAAACATAGTTTGAGTATAGAAAACATTTCGACAAAGCACGCGAAACGTTATAATATTGTTCATTATTCACTGTAAAAAAGGCATTCTACTGTAAGCTAGGATAAGCATATATTGCATATACAATCCAAATATTGTATATAAAACAATCAAAATTGACTCAAATGATACCTGCAGATGCCATTGAAATTTCCAAAATTAATTGATGATTAACACCATCACCATCCAGATAAACACCACTCTAAATCGATATTTAATGAAAAGTTTTGATGTGCGCACCTCAAGAACCTGTTTAGAATAGATATATTTTATACAAAGGAATATTCTTCACTACAATCACAGTAAAAAAGGTAGTTTTTTATTGCAAGAAGTTGTCGAAAACACTTGGAATTCTAGAATAATTATCAATATTTTTTGATTATTTATTATTAGTCAGATATATTGAAGTTATTTTCAACATTTTTGGGCGACAATACAGGGCGTTAAAAATATTCGATTTTTAAATATTTTAATGAAATATTTACCGTGTTACAATAATATTAAATATGAATATTTATAAACCGTCTGCCCAAATAACATAATATTATTAGGCCGAAACAATTATATTTTATAAGAACATTTTTCGAATAGAATTTAATATTATTCTAATACATGATTTTGGTAACATTTTCTTCATTAGTTGACGTGAAAGGTTTTCCTTAACGAAGTCCATCTTCAAGTGCTTCTCTACCATTAGTAAAGTCCTTGAGGCACTTGTAATTTTATTTTGATATAGCTTCTTCACTCTAACACTTTTTTAACATTTTTAATGCATCAGTACAAGAAATTTCGATTTTTAGACAAAATTTAATGTACATCCATTTTAAAAAATATCTGACAAAATATTTTAACAATTTCAAAAGACGGTATTTTTTGTCTTCTTATCGTTATGTTATTACGCAACTGCTATCTCATTAGGAAGAGCCGCGAGATGATCGAGCTGCGCTCCTGGCGGTTAGGTATTATTTATTTTAGGTCGGCCAAAACATGCTATAATTTTTAACACTAAGACAAATCATATGAAACTTCTATCAGATGTCAAGGAGAGTTATGCAATGGGGCACAAAAGTATTTCATACATAGTATTGGCACACTATGTATTTCATCTGAAAATTGAATAATTTTCATTAAAATATAACCACATGTAACTTCACATTATTTTTAATGTATTACATATACATGCTTTTTTGAGAAACTAATAAAAACTTTGTAAACAGAGCAAGAAAATATACATAAACTGGATTTAATTTTTTAGAATTGGTGGGCAAAAGTATTGGCACACTATCTATTTTGATATGAAAATTGAATTATTCTCACTAAAATATAACAAATAACTTCTTCATATTATATTTTTAATGTATTACATACGTATACGTATCCTTTTTTGAGAAAAAATAAAAACTTTGTAAACAGAGCAAGAAAATATACAGAAATTGGATTTAAATTTTCAGAATATGTGGACAAAAGTATAGGCACACTTAAATTTTTTTATTTAAATAGGGTACAAAAATGCAAAGAAATCACAAAATATTTGACGATGTTGATTATACTTTTTTGTTTACATGCTATTCAGTCTTTAAATTGTGAAAATGTATCGGAAAGGTGCGGACACTACGGAGTCCGAGCGAAAACTTATTGTAAATTGAAGAAAGGAGGGTAAATCCTTCTGAAATTGCCTTTGTAGTACAGAAAAGCCGATTTACTGTGCGCAGTGTCATAAATAGATTTGAAAATGCTGACAATTTTAAAAATTAACCGAGAATCGGACACCTATCAACTGTCGGAGAGAGAACAAAAAAAATAGCGAACAAAATAAAAAAAACCTCATACTTCACCTTCTGAAATTCCGTCCATCTAAGCAGAAGAAAATAACAAGCATGTTCACCCAAAGACAGTTCGCAGAGTTCTTGATAAGGCAGGGTATAATGTTCCACTGCCAGAAAAAAAAAAACATAAAACAAAGGGAACCGAAAAATGTTTCTGGATTTTGCAAATGCACATCTTAATTGCGATAATGCATTTTGGGATAAGGTCTTGTTTTCAGATGAAAGCAAATTCAATACTTTTCACTCAGATGGCTCAGAACATTGCATCAAAGACATTTGCATCAGATATTTGCATCAAACTGTTAAACACGGTTGTGGCAGTGTTTTAGTGTGGGGATGTATGATATCAGGGGGAGTTGGCAATCTAGTATTTATCGATTGTATCATGGACAATAACGTCAACTTAAAGAAACAGCAACTTAAAGAAATACTACTGCAAGAATTGAATAATATCCAGCCTAATTATACCCAAAATTTAGTTAATTCAAAGATTTACTGAAATCATAAAAAGAAAATGAAACCCTACGATGTATTAGTTTTTATAAATATAATGTTTTTAAAAATTGTGCCAATATTTTTGCGCATCTATTTTGGAAGGTTGAATCTAATTTCTTTATATATTATAGTTCTGTTTAAAAACTTTTTTTAAAGTTCCTTTCATTTTGTTTGTTAAAGTTCCCCGTGGCTTATACCTTTAGAGAGAATAATATAATTTTCGTAGGAAATACATAGTGTGCCAATACTTTTGTCTCCTACTGTATATATATATATATATATATATATATATATATATATATATATATATATATATATATATATATATATATATATATATATATATATATATATATATATATATGTGTGTGTGTATATATATTCCCTTTCAGTAGAAAAGGGCTCATTTGAAGAAAATAAAATATGAATGACTCAATTATTTTATAATCTTTGTTATATTGCCTTTGTTTGAACACGTTTTGATTAAACTCTAAATTATAAATTGTCCAATCCATTGTTCAACAATTAATTTAATATAATTTTTGTTTAATAGGAAAATTTTTAAGTTAGCAGGTTTATAATTGTTGTAGATGGAATGTTAAAATCTTTCAATTTAAGCCATGAATGGGAAAATGATGGAGGTAGATCATAGATGTGATGGTATGATGATCTGAAGAGGGCAGAGTTACCGCGAATGAGAATCGCACAAGATCGTAATAAGTTGAAGCTCTTGAGGGGTCTATGCTCAGTATTGGACGATATAAAGGCTAAAAGAAAGAAGAAAGAAATAAAATAAAAATTATTTTATATAAAATATCAGTAGCTCAATATATATTTAAATTATAATAATTCTATGAATATCTTTGATTTTCCCTAGTAGAATATAAATCTGTTGTCGATTACATTCATACTTATTTAATAACTTTAACTTATTCAACTTTTAATAGATCTTTCATAATATGTCTATTTAACTTATATCATTTTAATTACAGTTGCTTTTGACATATGTTTGAAAGCATTTTTTTCTGTTATTATCTCTGTCTCACTTTCTCATTCTTTCACTCATCTTTTTATGATTTTTTTAATAACAAGACCTAGCATATTCACCTTATATGATATTGTCCAACTGTTACTCTTTAGACGCATTAAAAAATATTTTTCCAAATTTTGAAAGCTACTAACATTTTAAAAGGTGTAATCGGGATTTAAATGCAGAAAACAACTGTGCTGATAGGCAGGCAAACATGTGCTAAAAGTAACAGTTTACTTTAAAGGTGTTGAAGTAAATAGTTTCCGATGAATTGCGATGAATTAGGTCTGTATGAATTAGGTCTGAATTATGTCTGGATCTTTTATTTGAGAATCCCATTTTTGGGATTGGTTGATAATTATTAATTAGTTCATTCATTAATTAAGTGCCAAACAACATATCTTTGGGGTGCTATAAATTATTTTGGTAGCAACACAATGTTCAGAAAAGGTAATAGGTGTACTTATAAGTCATATTGTTTTTTATACTGTACAACATTTTCTTTTATTTATAAGTTAATACAGTTTTAATCTACAATATAATCTTCATCGTTATTGACAATCTGCGTCCCTCTCTCAAACATTCTATTCCCTTTTAAAAATATTCCTCGAATTTAGTTTTCATAGCTATCATGGTAGGATTTTTCAGCGAAGAGAATGTTCAGAGAACATTTGAAGCGATAGTCCGATTGGACGGTGCAGTATCCCGAGAATACGGTGTGTGAGGAAGTGGGTCGCATCCTAAAACATAGCTTTTTTCTTGGGGGAGTTAGTAGTTAAGGTCTTACATTGTCAAGTTGTAGAACAACACATTTTTGATTAACCAGTTTATTGAATTAATGCCATGGTTAGTCTATCCAACTGAACACAATAATAGGATTAAGAACCTCATAGTAAAAAATTCCTGTAAAATCCCACTGTACTGACAATAACAATATGATTTGATTGAAATCCTAACTGCTGTATAGAATCCAGTTGCACAATAAAATCACGTTAAATTCAGCTTTCAACTCAAACATAATATGGCACACATTTTCCTTATCTCTGCACGTTATTCAGTAGTTTTATACAAAGTTGTACTGTGGGCCATAAAGTTTTAACATTTGTGGCTAATACCTGGATGGTCTGTTTGAGATCACCATCAATTTCAGCCTACAATAGATCCTTATCAATCTCAACAGATCCCTCAGATTTTGTACAGTCGAAAAAAATTGAAATCACCGTTCTTACATTTTTTAAAGCAACCCTGAAAAATTCTGCTATCCAAAACTCCAGGATAAAAATCATTAATATCATTTGGGAAACTCATAAAGCATCAAACGTCTAATATGAAACTTATCCACACCTTGTTCTTCCGTTCTTTCAGGCTTTACCTATTTTAGACATGGCGTCTACAAATTGAATAATAAAGGGAGTCAGATTGGGTGAGTAAGCGGAATGAACATGAATTTTAGTTCCTCTAGCTCTATGTGTAAAAGCTGGTTCCAGAAATCTTCTAAAAATGCATATAACACTTCCCAATGACATTCTGGCTTAAAAAAAAAATTAAAGCAAAATTTGCTTTCTTAATCGACAATCTGTATACAACAAAGAAGCAAAACCGATATCTTTTGATTCATTCAATAAAATTTTTAATTTCATTATACTTACTCATAGTGGCTAAAGTCATGGAATATGTTGTATAATCAGAAATAGATGAGTTTCTACATTTAATGTTATTTTACTCAATATCATAAAACATTGATTATATAAATACGGTTATTTTACTATATCAGAATCGCAATATATTATGTAAATTATTACTAGAGAATTCAATTTTACTTAATCAAAAACATAAGTATAATATCATTTATTTTCAAATTACCCTGACAAATATCAAAGGTGTCTTAAGAAAAAGACAAATTAGCGTTTTATTAGCTCAATAAATAATCTTTTATTTTTCTACTTGAAAAATGTATATGTCTTTCAACAGATTACATAATATTTTCTAGAATTTAACAAATACCTACAACAAAGTGTACGTGCAACTATCTGATCGTAAATACAGCATTATTAAATTTCTCTTTAATTTTCAATAATTAGAGAAAATTGCGAAATAATCCAAATTTGTGTTTGAAACGTTCAGCCGCCAAGGTGTGTATTTTATTACATATTTTATCATAAATATAAGCAAACATCCCCTAGTAATTAGATGTACTTAAGCATACTGTTTCTATTTCATTTTTTTTATGTACAATAAGTATATTCGGTTTTCCGGAAAGTTGGTCGGGATTTTTTAGTAGAAAAAGAAACGCAAATAGTTTATGTAAATATTTATTTAGTCTGTTATGTAATTACCATTATTATTTACAACTTTTGTCAATGTAGGAGCTTCATAAATTCTTTTTATCAAAAATCAGTATATTTATTGTCAAAAAATGTCAACAAGTTGTTTTCCACCTCTTCTTCTGTTTTAAAAGATTTTCATGTAAACAATCTTGGAGGGAGCGAAATAGACTTCGAGAGGGTGGTGTCTGGTTAATAAGGTAGATGGGGTAAAACATCCCAAGTGAAACTAAACAATCTTTGCCCGAATCTTAATTGAAACATGTGGTTGAGCATTGTAAGGATAAAACACGGCGCCTTTCCTGTTTTTTCTTTCCAATTTTTGCCTTCAGCCAATCTAATTGTGAACAACAGAAGTCAGTTTTAATGGTTTGGATTAGAAGTTCAAAGTCCCTTAAACCTTCCAATCCTACCAAATGCAATGCATAATTTTCTTCGAATGGAGGTCATCTTTCGTCGTGCTTAAAAGAACTGACCCACGCAACCTCCATGATTTATTTCACGGCACGTTGGAGTACACAATCAACTTGTCATCATTAGTTATCATCAGCTTCAGAAATGGAGAATAATAATTTTTATTTCAGCAAAAGATCACACGCAGAGATCCTTTTCAGCAGATTTCGATCACTAAGTTTAAGAAGAACCCACACATCATATCGGCAGAGAAACTCATTTTTTTCAAAGGTTCAAAAACGATCAATTTGCTAATATTTAACTTATTTGGTGTGTCACGGGCCGTGATTCGGCTATTATGGCTTTTATTTTCTCGACATCACTGCTTGAAAAAAACCAAAGCGATGCCAGTTTTCCAGGTCATTTGAAATAAAAAAGCATAATGTGGCTTAAATGTAAGTTATCCATCGACATTATAAATTTGACTAACTTGAATCAATTTGACTAACTGAAAGTAAATCAAACCGAATCTAAATGTAAACATTCTAAACACCACAGGAATATGTAAATACACTTTACTAATCCCATATAGATATTAGTTTACTAGCATTAAAACAATAATTTTTTTTTTTCTTAATAATTTTGATATTAGAAACACCTTACTCCCATCAAATTGCATTGTTTAGAAGCTCTCGGCCTTTTCATTCAGTTCAGAAGCATGTTACAAGAAGAATAGTCTAATGATTCCAATTACGGGGGTCCCATTTACGGCATATGCTATGGGACATTCTTATTAGGTTAAGTATCTTCCACTCATAGCGGGGAACCTCCGTTCCTGGTTAGGGTGCTGTAGGGGCGATGACATGAGTCGCCTGATCCGGCCCCGAAATGTTCCAGAATTCCCTCCATTTAGCATTAAGGTTGACATTTTCTTCGAGGAGTTGTTATCCTAACAGCAGTGGGGGGATCTAGACTTCAATCACTGCAAGCCGACAACAGGTAAGTCATTGTGTATTAGGAGGTGGGGATTTGGTAGTATTTTATTGTATTCCTGACTAGATTTTTCTGTCTCCGGATAGTGGGAGGAGCAATATTATTCAGAGTAGGAAGCCAAGGTAGAGGTGTGCTTTTTAAACTGCCATTGATTTTTTTCATCGTCTCATTGAGTTCTCAATCATCTTTACATGGCAGCTGTTTAGCCAGACTCGGATGCAGTATTCAACAACCGAGTAGACCAGGCTAAGATTAGATGTTTTAAGGGTATATGCGTTTGCGCTCCACGTGGTATCACAAAGTTTGTGAATTTTATTATTTAGGGTGTTTATTTTAGCTGCGATAATCTCCAGATGTTTTTTTTATACGAAAGTGTTCGATTTATTGTTACTCCTGGGTATTTTGGATAAAAAGTATAACGTAGCAAGTTGTTATTGAAGTGTACTTGGGGTTTCAGGCGTGCTTCTTTGTTATTGAGGTGGAAGCACGACACTCCAGTTCTATTCATGTTTGGGATTAATCACCAATCAGCGAAATATTTTTCCAATACAGACAGGTCTTCTGATAATATGTTACTAGCTTCTTCTATGGTTTTACTGCCGGTAGCAAGAGCTAGGTCGTCAGCATACCCAAACTTTGTTGACGTTGTAAGTGGCATGTCTGAGATATACAGATTAAAAAAGATAGATGCGAGTACCAATCCTTGAGGAAGCCCATTTTTAAAGTGCCTCATTTTGCTCTTTCTCTCTCCTGTTATTACTTGGAATGGCATGTCGCAGATCATGTTATTTAATAAAGTTGTTACCCGACTGCATGGTACCACGTTGAGGAATATGTATAGAAGACCTTCTCTCCAAACCGTGTCATATCCTGCCGTCAAGTCAACATACACCACAGCAGTCTTCGGCCGTTCTTGAAACCCTGCCTCAATGTGTTTTGTTAAGCTGAGTACCTAGTCAACACTGCTGCGATGGGGTCTGAATCCAGCCTGTTCAACAGGAGTATGTATCAGCATCAGTGGGCTTAGTCGGTTTAGTAAGAAACTCAAGAAGTTTGTAGCATGAACTTAATAGGGCTATCGGGCGGTAGCTTTTAGGCTTAGATTTGTTTGGTTTCGGCACTGCGATTATTTTGGATTTCGTGAGCTCGACTAGGATATGCCCTGTTAGTAGGATGTCGGAGTAGAATTTACTTAAGCCCATTCTTGTGTGTTTCTCGCAGTTTTTTAGGAATCCGGAGTGAATTCCATCGAAACCAGAGGCCTTATCAGATTTCATTAGTCTCATCCAGTGCTTTATCTACCTCTTTCGCGATGATTGGTCTAGAGCAAAGGTGTCCAATCCGACCCGCGACGAGCAAATTTAGAAATTATAGATAATGGCAGGAAAATTAAAACGGTTTTGGCCCTTGGAACTTACTGAAATAATCAGTATGGCCCTAAGGCTGGAAAGTTTGGAGACCCCTGGTATAGAGTAATCAAAGTGGACTACAGTTGTTTGGCGGCAGATTGTTAGTTGTTTCTTAATGTCTGCCGTCTGTTGTTTGCTATTCGGGGCCGTAGAGAACGCCATAGCTCGTGCAGCGATTTGGCTATTTCTATACGCTATTTCCGGTGGGTCACGAGCAGTTTATGTCGGCTTTTATAAATATTCCATAATTGCTGTTCTTAGGAGGAATCCATCTAGCAACCTTTTCTAGCTGCACAGCAAATTTATCCCGTTGAACCTTCTCAAAATTTCACCTAGGCCTTGGTGTAGAATGGATTATCGGGATTTTAATTTCAGTTTCGAGAACTGCGGGGTGGTGTTGGCTATGTGGGAAGTTATCTAAGACTTTTCTTGAGATTAAGATGGGGTATTTTTTGGTATCCTCTGAAACAAGATAAATTAAACAATATTCATAATAAATGTATCTACAAAATTAAAAATAATTAACAATAACAACAGAGGTCTGAATTTGTTTCAGTGTTCCACGCAGCCGGCCTGAAAGAAATTACGTTCTTTAGCGTCAAAAATCAAATGAAGGCCGTCGAAGTCTACCCAGTTCGCAAGGCTTGGTGGACGTTTGAGTATGCTTGTAGAATTTAATAATACAGCATCTTTAATATATTCCCGAACGTAGATTGCAACTCCATATAAACGGTGGTGGCTCCAAGTAGGTCGACACTATTAATTTTGCCTCGGTGACGTTGTTGGTATTCACTTTCTATCTGGGTTTCCTGAATAATGGCCATGTCAATATTTTGACATCCAGCAAGAGCTTAGAAATGTACTCACTCTTAGCTCTGCTAAGTCATTCGACATTCAAATGGCAAACTCGGATTGTTTTTCCGAGATTTTTTGTTGTTTGGCCCTGAGAAGGGCTATCTGTCTATGCCAGAACATCTGTAGATATTCTTTTGGCTGCGGAAATTCGCACTAGCTCATTTAGAGTTACCCAGGGTGCACATCTAGCATTGTGTTACGGACGCGAGCTAGCCTTACAGCCCAATAAGCATACAATTTTAGGTCTTCCACTTTTTAAGTTATAAATAATGCAACCAGTTTCTTCCAATTATTTTAATAATTGTTGAATCCATGATTGATTTAACCGATTATGTACAAGAAAAAATCACAATAGTTGCGATGGAAGTTACAAAGAAAGTCTATTTTCCTAACCCCCTTTTAGACGCAATAGACTTAATCACATTAGGGCGCAAAGTTTCTGACACATTTGATGTTTGGAGACTTGTTAGAGACGTGTTAGTACGAAAGGTTTTTTCTAACCTCTAAAACCATGATATACCCGTTCGTAAATACATGTTTGTCAAAAATTACACTGTTCTTTACTAGCGGAATAACATTATTCGACAACCTGTTTCTACTGTTTCTACACCTTTATTCAAGTACGAATTGCAGACATAATACACATTTGCGCTTTTTCTATACGGTCCCTTCATTTTCCTTTTCTTGTTGGTTCCTATCTTTATCTGCTTTACACCTTTTTAGTCGTTGCAGCAATTTAAAAGGTATTCCAACAGTTTTTCTCTTCTACTGGCAAATTGTTTCTTCATCACTGTACATTGTTGAAACTAATCTAATCATTTTTCCCTTTATGATACTAAAGTTGTGTCATTTTTGTTGAAACCCAATGAGCTTAAGCTTAAGTTTACTTCTTTGTATCACATAGAACAAAAGGCTTGTTATAAACACATGGCAGCCGTTCAGCAGCTGAATTATCAAAACATATTTGTAGCATACGTAAAGATATGAAGCTACTCGAGAATGGCGATTTCTGCTTTTGAATACATAAACGGAACAACTTAACATGTTAATAGTGTGTCTGTCAGATCAGTTACACCTGGGAGGTTAATAAATGTTGGTGCATTACATTCTGCAATGGATATCTGTCCATGTTTAAACTTGGATAACCTTAATTTGCCTAAACAAGATTAGCGTATGTTATTTGAATACTTATGACATCTAAGCATTATACAGTGCTGATATCGTGGGGCACTTTTGAATGACGTTTTATTTCATATTTATGCGAACAGATAAAACCGAGATTTAAATTCGGAAGCATACACCCGGCGGGGAAACATGAACTGGTATAATAATATTATACGTTACCATCACGTAGTAAAATAATAGTTTCAATATCTGAAAAAGAAACGCAACGTATCTTCAATAATAATAGAAAGCCAAAGTAAACAAAATCATGTGCAGAATAACCTGAGGCGTATCTTGGTGCTAATCAAAATCGAAAAATAATTTTTACCACTTAACCTTTGCCCTCAGCATAACGGGTGTTCCGAACCATCGTTTCCAGTTAACAATTCCCTGCGCGGAAAGGATGGCAGGCCGGTCTACGAGGAGACTGGCAACGAGCCGACCCCGATGATTCTCTTGTAATCTTTTTTGCGTCCGTTGCCCATATCTCGTGAGAGAACATAATGAAACGAATCAAAATCCGACGATCAGTGTAAACTGTCGGGTGTGACTGGCGTATGTACATACGCATTCGCCGAGTTAACTGAAAGAAAAAAGAGCCTCAGGGCCCAGCAGGTGCGGGATCGGGCTTCGTCACAGGATACGCGGATTTTACGGGCATCAAAAAATTATTATCGAGCTCGTATCAAATCTCGTCTTGTTTAAACAAATATTAGTTTTAACTCAAGTAAATTTTCTTAAAACACTCATTTTCTCGTTAATTATTTTAACACCACCAGAGGATTACCAAATTTAATGCTATCACTAAAACAGCATTTAATTAGCTATAAATAACTAACCTTATGGGAAACTGTGACGAAGCCATTAAAGATTACATGACTAATCCATCACTTTTTATAAATACTTATGCCCATTCATAATTTTCTTATAGCTTTTATATGCATGTCTTTATTTGCGAGAACCTTATTGTTTAGAGAACAAGTAATATATTTGAATGGCCAATAAGTCTAGTCGGTTTTTAGAATATAAATTCAATTCTATTTTACAATACGAGGGATGTTATTTATGTATCCGGAATTGGCAATAATGATGTTGCACAGGCACCACCTGACATATAAATCGTAAAGTTTGACATTGTTGACTGCATACATATTCAGAACATTTTGCCATATGAACGCTATTTGTGTTGTTTAGTTGTTTGATAATTTACTACGACATTCGACGTGGGATATCTGAACAGTAGCGCATCGGTCAACTCACTTCCATTTTTGGCGATGAAGCACCATCTAAAACCACTGTATATCACTGGATTAGTGAATTCAATCGTGACCGTCGTTCGCTCACGAACGAATTTATAAAAGGTTGTTGTGCTTGATAACATCGATACCATCGGCGAACTGATTAAGCAAGATCGTCATGTGACATACCGTAAGATTAAGGCATCCATGAACATTAGACTGACAAGGATACACAAGATTTTACATGAACATTTAGCCTTGAAAAATATTTGTCAACAATCGTTCAAAAAAGGGTCGTGTTCATTGGTGCAAAGAAATCAATCGTGAAAATCAAAAAATACAATCGTGGTACGTTAAAAGTTGTGTATAACATCTACACAGGTGACGAATCTTGGATATATGCGTGTGAGCCTAAAAGCAAACAGCAGTCGATTGTATGGGTCTTTCAAAATGAGCCAAACCCAACAAAAGTTGTTCAAAAAATGGTAGCCGTTTTTCAGGATAAATGGGCATGTGGTTGCAGTGCTACCAAAAAATCGCAGAATGGTCAATTCTGAATTGTACAAACATTTGTTTGGTAGACGTCTTTGAAGAAATAAGAAAAAACAACCAGCAACGCAGGATCCTTCTTCACCATGAGCTCTCACACATCGGACCGTACAACTCAATATTTGATCGGTCAAAACATCGAATCGATGGGTTATCCGCCATACAGTCCAGATTCCTGACTCCTGATGCGTTCAAAATGTATGTTTTGGAGATACATCAATCGGAGTAGAAAAAGGGCTATGAAAATTGGTTCAAACGTATGCAAAAGTGTATCGATCGTCAAAAATGACGTAGAATGATAACCGTGCCTCAAGTGATAATCGGGTAATTTTTAATTTATCTTGAAGAACAAATAATGACATTATATTTTGAAATAATGAAAATAATGATATTATATATTGAAATTATTGTCATTCAAATGTTCCATTCGGCTTCGTCTAGTAGAATCCATTCTGGAGACCCAATTTTCGATTACTCTTTTACACACATTGCGTGGCATATGGTATTTTCAATGGTGGCCTGAGTGTTCCGTTTAAGGTAAAGAATTTTTCGGGGTTTAGTTCTAGGAATCAAGGATTTAATATAACCCAACAAAATAATTCAAGGGTGTGATCACATGATCTTGGTGGCCAAATGACATATCCATTTCGCGAAATATTCTTTTTCTTAGATGGATTGTCTGGCGAGACGTCAAGTCGCCCCAACTTGTTGAAAGAAAACATTGTTTATATCCTCATTTGTCATTTTAGTCCAAATATATTCAGTTACCATATTCCTATAGCGTTCACTATTAGAGTAACAGGATTTCTATTATAATTTTTAAAATGAAATAAGGTCCTATTACTTTTTTAGCTCAAAAACAACACTAAACAGAGACTTGAGATTGAAGGGGCAACTTCTGAATCACTTTAGGTTTTTCATCGGTCCAAATCTTACAGATATATTAATCCTCAAACCCATTAAGTCAGAAGTGCGCTTCGTCGGAAAAGACTTTTTTACCATAAAGTGGGGGTCACCATCCAACTTCCAATTTCTACTCGCTATTGAATCATGTATCTTTCCCTGTTGGATTGACCCAATTACTGAACGCAGCCATCTACGCGTGACATTTACATATCAAGCAGTTTTGCCGCTATTACGTGTCTAAGGTTCTGATACTCTTATTGGAAAACTCTTTATATGTAAGTGATCAAATACTGAACCGCGACATGGAATCCAGCAAGCGCAAATTATTTTCTATGCCTATATCTGATAAACTAAATCTTATATCAATAAATATATCATGCTAATTGAGATGGATTTTTGTCTATTTTATCCTGGAAAACACTTTAAACATACTTTTGTTATACGCGTTCTTTTAAAGCAACATGTCCATACGAGATGTGTAAATAAAACAAATGGGACTGGTGGCATGACGTTCGATGTGGTAGCACCACTGACTTTCTTGTTGGAGGGCAGACATTTTACAACCTGATGCGTCTTCAGGAGACTCCTTAAAGTCTAGAGTCACTTGGTTGCCCGTGGCAATTTTTTTGTGAACTGTGAAACTTTTGCAAAACTTCAACCGACCTATGGAAACAATGTTTTATTATGGGCCGAGGTTTTCAGGTAGTGAAATCGAGCATCACGAATACCTGGGTGCTGCATTACGACAACGCGCCTGCGTACAACGCGACAGCGCACTATGCAAGTTCAGTTGACGAATTGTTTGGCAAATTGTTGTCACAAAAGATTTGATACGGGCTACCAAGTTCACTCTAGGAAATTCAAAATCGTACTAAGAGACATCAGATGTTGGACTGCTTCGTCTCCAAAATGGAAGTCTATGGTGTTGCACCCGATCACCAGCTACGCCTTCAGTATCATTACTTTATTAAAAAATCTCGTACATGCGGCATATCTTCCTATAAACATTAATATCTGTGTAATTTTTACTTACTTACTTAATCCTTCCTCTTAATAACTGGATGTGTCGAGGAGAAATTACATTTCATGTTTTAATGAAGTTTCTTCATAATTTATGGTCCTTGGCCAGGTTAACTGCTTCCTGCCATGTTTTGCCATTTCTTTGGATTGTTTCTGTGATATTCTTGTTCCATGTCTTGCACAGTCTTCCCCTTTTGTTTTTCTCCATCGCTCTAGCTTCTCAAACTTTTTTGGTTTATTTTTCTTGATCCATTCTGTTTAGATGACCGAACCATCTCCGTTTTTGCTCTTCTATTTTTGATATGAGTGCTGGTATTTTCAAGTTGTCCATGACTATGTTATTCCTGACCTTGTCTGTTCCTTTTATTCCCTGTACCTTACGAAGGTATATCATTTCTGGAGCTTGAACTCTACTCTTTTACCATTCATTCAAGACCCAATTTTTGCATCCATATGTTAGTATCTTTTATATGGTTTTTTAACTATATTCGTTTTATATATTGTTAATTTCGTTTTTTTGAATATTTGTTTGTTGTTTAAAAAGCACCTGCTAAGCGATTAGAGGAATTGGAGAATTAAACAAATATTTGCGGAAAGGTGAAGAATATAAATATAAAGTAAATGGATTAATAAAAAAAAATGCGTTACATTCTTTCAGCAATGTATCACCATTTATACCGACAATCATAACATATTTAATTGAATGCTTTAGGAAAGACATCGAGACATTTAAAATGCTTCAACAACAATTTGTTGAAAGATGCCTTCTTGGCAGATTATTTTTCTTCTTTATGAATATAAGCTCAATTATCTAATTAAGTATATTTTAATAACGTTTAGTCAGGAAATCAGATCATTTGTAATACTCTTTTTCTTAACATTGCTCCTAAGGTTTACAAGCGATAACGCAACCTGTCTACAAATCGCTGACGTGCTTTATAAATAGTCGTAGTTTTCTTGACAAATGACCAGACCATACCTTACAATACAATTACAGCCTACATTAAAGGCGTAATTCGTCCTTGAGGGTACCAAGATTAAATCCAAATAGATTTATTTCCTTTTATTTGATGGGTCATCTTGATTAATTTCTTTTTAGATGACCAGCGGAATATATTTGTTGTAAGATAAACTCGAAAAGAACATTTGTCAGAAAAGATGTTTATCTATTGTTTTATACGAGGATGTAGTGTAAAGCGACACGACTGGTTCTTGTTCAATGTAAGGAACAGTTTTGTTCTCGAAATACTTAACCCTTAAGTGTTTTTGCCTGTGTTCCACTTAACGGTATGTTTATATTTATTTTATGGTGCCTGAGAAAAAATCAATTAAAACAAGTTTATTTTTCAGATCAGTTTTACGTTAATATTTATTATAAAACCAACTAATGAAAACCAAAGTACTTAAATTAGAAAGTATTTTTTTTACGAATAAATAAAAAATGAAAATAATAAGGGCGACAAAATAATTTAGGAATATCTAAAAATTTAAATAAAGTAAACTGTAACTGAATATTGTCATTTTACAATAAAACAGCAGTAAAAATTTAAAATCATATACTACCAAAAACAAAAGAGGTTCGAATTACTAATTAAAAATTCCGAAAATACCTGAACCTACATATTACCACGAGAAAACATCATCCATTAGCATAGTTCAACCTCTAAAAAGAACGGGAATTGAGGAATGGTAAAATATAGCACCAAAAAATGCTTTATAGTATCTGAAGAATAAACAAGAATAGCTGGGATAATTAGGAAATATAAATGGGATTAAAACCTAACTGAAAGATACGCGAAGATATCGAAGATGCAGGCTCAGCTCTAACAGGACCCAAAAGAAGTGTTTGAAGACTAAAGACTGAAACTGTTTTTGAATATGCTCGTTATGCTGGTTCTAACGGTACATATATTTTTTGAAATTTACGTGTAGTTTTCGAGACATAATAGGTGTCGAAAAAATACGATTATTTAATATTTATTATCTTTTGTTACATCATTGAACATTGAGAAAGCTTCTTTTTTGATATTTCTTCGAGTGAGTTCCCTCCCGGCACTCACGTATGATACTCATAATATACATAATATTTTCATCCCATCCACCCTGGTACTCCTTGTTTCTCATTGTGTGAAGGTACTGAACTTTGGTAAGCATCATAAACATAAGTAACGTAACATAAGCTTTATATATGTAATGCGTAACGTATGTAACATAAGCGTTACATCCTGCTTTCTGAGCATTCTGAAATTTTCCTGCACTTTTTGCACCAATTCGCGATAATTTTCGGACTTATAATTCACTAGGATATTTTTACCATATTTTTACGAACGAAAACCAGGCTAATGATTCTATATCATTCATTAAATGCACTAAATTGTTATCTTTCATTAAAAGCCTAATTTGCAGTCCATCGAAAATTCCAGCCTTAAGTTTTTCCTTGCTCAAACCGGAAATTTCCTTGATATATAGTTTAAACAGGAACCATTTTTATCCGATGCTTTGACTTACTGTTTCATTAATTTGTTGCTCATGGTACTCATGGTACTTGAGTTTAGCCAATACAAGAGATATGGTTTTAATTTGGTGGAATGACCAATGAGAATTGGACCATGCTTATTGCTATTATGTAGCAAAACACATTTCAAACTCCGTTTGAAACTGTCTATATAAAGTCTCCATTCATTTGGCTGATAGTTTAATAAACCCATATTTGATAAAATACCACTGACATCATTACAAAAAACAGCATCATTTTCTGACCAAAAATAAGGGAAGAGTTTTTTTCTCAACATGTACTTTTAGTACCTGGAGAAAGTAGATTCCTCTTTTCGAGTCTGGGTGTCAGCAGTTCAGATCTTTCTTTTGAAAGGTCGAGGTCTCTGATATGGCCACTTAAAACGTCTTGAGTAAAAAGTAGGGATTTTGAGGACGTAGCTTCAAAATTATCATTTTCTCCGCTCGTACAAGCTTGCCTATCTTCGAATGTATTACATTCAGTATTTGAAAAATCAGACAGGCCACAAAAAGTTGGAACAGGGACGTCTTCTGAATGAGAAACAGGTCTTTTAACAGATACCAGATTCGGATAGATATTTTTTTTTCGGTTAATACCAGGTATGGTTCCTTGACTAAGCAAAAATAACAATCATCGTAATGATTTTTTGCTTCCCTCCAAATCATACGCACACCAAACTTCAATTGAGTTCTTTTACCATTCGTCCATTGCCTTAAATGTACGTTACATATTTTGCAAACTTTCGAATTCCAACAATTGTTTGGAATCTGTGGTTTATCAACGTCTTTGATTTTCAAGTTCAAGTAAGCGAAATATGCATTTTGCTCAAATTCAGATATAGGTTTTCGAAGCTTTTTCACCGTATACTCGCCACAAACGTATCAAAAAGTGTTCGGCTCATTTAAACCCGATCGTTTTGACGATGACATAATTCATATTTTATTATTACCTTTTTTGAACAAACAACAAAAATAAACAAGTTAAATGACTATTGAGAAAAACTATTATCAATGTGAGTGGATTAAAAATTGTAAATACTTTTGATAATTTAATGTTACCGCGAGTATTGCTAGACACTATACTTTAAAATTTCATCAATGTGAGTGGATTAAAAATTGTAAATACTTTTGATAATTTAATGTTACCGCGAGTATTGCTAGACACTATACTTTAAAATTTCGTTTAAGTCTCGGCGGCACCAATTTTTCATTTATTTTTTTTGGAGATCTGTGTTATCTAACTACTGACTAGATATTTGGCTGAATAAAATATCCCTAAATTAAAAATGAAATGACACAATGATCCAACTTTTAACGAAATATTTCAAAATATTACCATATCAACGGTTAGCTATATAAATATGTTACTGAAAAAAATTAATAAATATCTCTTAAATAATATGTACTAAAATTATATATTACCAAAGAAGTCCTTTATATTTAAATCTTAGAATTATGTCAACCAACTCTGTAAACAACGTAATGCCATTTTCTCCTTTTTCGAATCATCTCTTTACTTTCATCATACATATTTGGTATACCATTAAACATTCATGGCACATAACACCAGAAAAAAATGTTCAATTTTTCATGGCAACAAGTAAATCCGCTCATTTTTTCCATGAGCCACAACAATACAAGCGATTTGTCCACCGACGATGTCGAATTTATAAGCCATGTTGGCCGTTTGTTTACAAGTCGCGGTACCATGTACCCTTTGCGGTTCACCCATGGTTCAAAGCCCACCGCAAAACACGCGAGGAGTCAGGACTACAATAGGCCTTCATATTTCACTATTATGGTGGTGTCGTATCAAGCATCACAATCGCATATACACTGGAGAACAAAAAAAACTCAATAATATCATTTTCAATTAATTAATAAAAATATAAATCGTAAGATTAATTTTTGTGCAAAAAGAAATTCCACTTGCATTTGGTTAAAAAAATATAATAAGTAAGTTCCGTAGTGATATTATAATAGTGAGTATTATAACAGTTTATAACTGTACGATGCATGGACATAATTAATCGTCCTCACACGTCTTCTTGTGACAAAGTATTCCAGGCGCATTCTCACTTGCTTCAAATTCGATTAAAGTGGCTGATGGTAGGGGCAATCACTTAAGAATTCGACCACTGCAGTATAATTCATGTTCTACAAGTGATAAATTTGGGGATTTTTAAAAATGTTTGAGTCTTCTACGTCCATCAGGACCGCCTGAGTCTAAAACAATCAAAGTTATATTACAGATCCTCTCGAAATCTAACTTAATCCCATTGTAAGCGACTCGTCCTGTGGTGCGCTGTAAGAAGAATCATCTAATAAGGAAAATAAGGACACATTTCCATTCCAAGTAAATCTAAATTAACACGCATCTACAAAATTCATACCTGTATCTGCAACAAAAGCATCAGCCACTTGCTGATATTTCCATGCCGATTTCGTACAGCGAAAAGTCTAAGATGTCCTTGAATACTTCTAGGATTACCAGAATTTCGTACTCGAACATATATCTGGTCCTTGAACCCCTTTAATCTATGTGCTCTGGCATAAGCAGCAATGGTTTCGCTATTTTACAAAAATTTCTTCTAATACTTCTTGTATACATTGCTTGCATTTTAGCAATATATATATATATATATATATATATATATATATATATATATATATATATATATATATATATATATATATATATATATATATATATATATATATATATATATATATATATATATATATATATATATATATATATATATATATATATATATATATATATATATATATATATATATATATATATATATATTACATCTAATATTTTCACGGATGGTAGATAATGTCTCTAAATTATTCCGTTTATCGATCCGTTCATTCTGTGAAGAATCATGTCGTTTCGCCAAAATCTTATTTGACATTTTCATGTGTTGTCCGCTTCGAGTAAGGAGGCCCATGTCAATAACTATCCGAGTTATGTTCGCTTTCAAGGTATTAATAGTTGTTGGTTTATCGGAATAGACTAAAAATTTAATATAACCCCAAAGAAAATAATTTAAATACGTAAAAATCCCATGGCCTTGGTGTGGTTTTTTGTCTTGTTTTTCTTTTAATGTCGAGCAGAGTAATATGCGTTCGGAATTTGTCAAACATTTGGTGAATACATCACGAAGTTCAAATGTACGAAGTGCTCTATATGTTTGGTGCACAGAACACTGATTTTGATAGTAAATTGCGACAAATTGCGTGTTGCTCTGATGTTAAACGTTCCATGATGATTTGCCAGATTATTGAGACACAGATTTATAGCCTTGCGCATAAACTCACAGTTCAATTGGCAACGACCCCTATCGAAAGTTCTGTCACACCAAAAAATCACTTTTTATATGTATTACATTCAGGGCGTCTAAGACTAGCCAATATAGTAATATTAAAGCATTGAAACATAAGCATCAGTTCAACAAGTCGTCGAGTATCTTTTTAATTCATAATTGCATGCCATACTTTCTATATTCTTTCAACTGACGTGATTCAGTATGATAATAGGTTCGGTCCAATATCCAATTTTCTCAGACTCTCACAAATAGCCGATTTTCAATTGATTTTTTAAATTCAATCCACCCTTTTTGATTCTGAGCAAGTATTCAATGGACAAACATATCTTTCTGGTTTATTTGAAGTTACAGGATGAAAATAAAATTTTGATGGGGCAAAATCAGGCAAATATGGCCGATAATTGAACTGTAAATCCATCAGTATGTGGAATTAATTTAACAAAAATATTTAACTTTAACAAAAAATTTAACCCAATTAAACATCAAGATTTGTAACATTGCTAGTCATGGATTTGGATATATTATATTTTTATATAAATGTGCAGCTGAAATTGTATTGTTAGTGTAAAATAGTGTTTTAATAATAGATTGATGTTTTTAAATTGTGAATGCAATATCACCAAATGACACGTTTAACATTTACGGTAATCAATTAGTAAACATGAATATATAATTCCATTAATATTCTTTTATTTACGAAAAGGAGACTAATTGGCAATTATGAGCCTGAAGTTCTTCATATATATATATATATATATATATATATATATATATATATATATATATATATATATATATATATATATATATATATATATATATATATATATGTATATATATATATATATATATATATATATATATATATATATATATATATATATATATATATATATATATATATATATATATATATATATATATATATATATATATATATATATATATATATATATATATATATATATATATATATATATATATTTATTGTACATATATAAATGATGTTCCTTCTAACTCTTTTAGCTCTATATAAATTTTCGCTCTAATAATACCTGTATTGTTTCACAAAATACTAGCGGAAATTAATCTCTCAAATTTTGTCAATTATTTTTTCTGCTAAGGGTTTATTTTTCTCCTTTATTCCAAACTGAGTATGTTTACTTCGTTGTCTTTGTACTATTTTGGGCATTAATAATGGTATTTGAAAACGGTTGATCCTTTGTTTTATAATTATTTTTTGATTCTGCTGTTTTATGAAATGTGCGTTAAAAATACTAATTTATTATATATACTTCTTAAAAGTTTTTTAAATTTCAGTTAACTTTTAGAGAGTTCTATAATCTACTAATCACTCCAGTGACATTGGATGTTCCTTACCTTCCGCATGCCAAATACGTACAGGATCTTAGCATTGTTTATTAAGTTACCTTCTGGATTTTAACATCTTGTTGCAGTACGAATAGAGTTGGAATAAACTTGAGTTCAATTGATGTAGAACAATCTTTGTAGTGAATCTACAAATGATTGTAGAGAATATGGAAACGGTTATGATAGTTGGCTCTATTGTGTCGATAATTGATAATAAAATTTATATTTAATTTTTACAACTAATCGGATACCCAAAATGATGATTTGTTTTGAATAAATTCAAATAATAATAATTCAAATTTTTGCAGTTGGTTTATAAGAAAAGTTGTTAGTAGAGAATATTTGGAAAAGACAACCTATCGCAAACTTTACAGCCTACCCTCGTGCCTAAAACATATGTTACAGATAAGAGTGCTTAGCAGGTCCCTACCATAAATAGCGATATGAAGAGCGTATAGAAAAATCCTGAGGACATATCTCACACAGCGGGTCGTCGTCAACGTGGACGCCGGACAGCCGAATACATTCTTGGAAGCTTTTAAGGCGCTAATTTGTTCTTTGTGATCGCAATTTCGCTTTGGGAGACAGTGGTCCATAAATATTCCCGTAAAAGATGGTGCGCCAAGAAGATTATGGGAATGATAAAACACTTAGAGTCATGGATGTATGCATACTCGTATAAATACTTCAGGAATTTCTGTTGGTTTAGGAGTTACTCTATGAATTAGTGACTGTGGGTTTTCCGGTGTACTTATGCAAAGTTTTTTTCTTATATTACAGTATTATATTGCTGAGTTTATACTGCTATTGAAAAAGAATTACTACTTTTCTAATAAGTGGAATACGGTAACAAAAATCCAGAATGCTCTACTGTATAATGTCATATCAGAGAAGGTTTGCGATAGGGACATGGATTGCCACCAGTTTTGTTTAACACAGTATTGAGCAGTAGTGAATTCATAAGTGAAACTGATATAGACGTAAATGGACCCATGATAAATAAAGAAAAACAGATCGTAGGATATGCAGATGACTTCAACGTATTAACAGGACCGAAAATATTATTGAGGAAGACATATGATGAAATAAAGGTGAAAGCCAATGCCCAGTCTAGAAATAACAATTAGCACATGCCTACAAAATAAAAAAAATGATGCCACCAAAACTTAAACTTAATTTATATATATATATATATATATATATATATATATATATATATATATATATATATATATACATATATATATATATATATATATATATATATATATATATTTATATATATACATATATATATATATATATATATATATATATATATATATATATATATATATATATATATATTATATATATATTATATATATATTATATATATATATATATATATATATATATATATATATATATATATATATATATATATATATATATATATATATATATATATATGCTAGACTAGCAGTCCGGGGGTACATCTGATCGTTTGTGTCCCGTTTGTTGGGAACGTGCAGACGTTTCGTCAAGGTCACACTTGGCATTCTCAATGCTTGTCTGAAGACTGCATTGAAGTCTTCAGACGATCTCACAAACGATCGGATGTACTCCCTGACTAATAGTCTAGCGTATTCTTCCATCCGCGAAACACTACGAACTAAGATATATATATATATATATATATATATATATATATATATATATATATATATATATATATATATAATATTATTTATTTTTAAGTATATTGCTTAGCAACATTCTCAGAACTCAATTCTTAGTAAATTATCAAAAGTACGTACGTATTCTTCCATCCGCGAAACACTACGAACTAACATTTTTGTTGTTTGTTTAATTAAAAAAGTTAGTTACAAAAAAGTAACAAAACCTTGTACTTAACGATCGTGTTAATATGACCGGAATACTTTTTGTTACGTTTGTGGCGAGTATGCGGTGAAAAAGTTTCGAAAATCTATTCTGAATTTGTACAAAATGTGTATTTCGCTTACTTTAACTTGAAAATTGAAGACGTTGATAAACCATGGATTCCAAAAAATGTTTGCAAAATATATACTGAACATTTAAGAATTGATGAATGATACAAAAAGTTAATTGAAGTTTGGTGTGACTATGATTTGGATGGAATCAAAAAATCACTACGATGACTGTTATTTTTACTTAGTACAGTATATAGTACATGGTATTAACAGAAAAAAATGATCTATCCTAATCTGGTATCTGCTAAAAGACCTGTTTCTTATTCAGAAGACGTCCCTGTTACAACTTTTCATGGTCTATCTGATCTTTCAGATACAGAATGTAGTACATCCGAAGATAGGTAAGCTTGTACTAGCTAAGCAAATAATTATTTTGAAGCTACGTCGTCAAAAAACCTCTACTTTTCACTCAAGACTCTTTAAGTAAGCTTATCAGAGACATCGACCTTTCAAAAGAAACATCCGGAGTGTTGGCATCCATACCCAAAGAGAAGAATTTACTTTCTCCAGGTACTAAAATTACATGTTATCGTACTCGAGAAAAACAATTAATTCCGTTTTTCTTCTCAGAAATAGGTTTCTTAAACTACCAGCCAGATGAACGGAGATTTTTTATAGACAGCTTCAAGCGGAGTTTGCAATGTGTTTTGCTATATAATGACAATAAGCATGGCGCTGTTTACATTGCTCATTCCACTAAATTAAAGGAGGAGTATGAAACTTATAATATCTCTCGTATTGGCAAATCTCAAGTACCATGATCATAAGTGGTTTATGTGCATTGATTTAAAAATGGTAAACCTTTTATTAGGTCAACAAAGCAGCTATACTAAAGAGAATAAGAGAATAAGCAGCTATACTAAAGAGAAGTACAAGAGAGAATATAATTTTGCCTTCACTGCTCATAAAATTGGGACTAATGAAATAGTATGTCAAAGAATTGGATAAAGCTGATTCCTGTTTTAATTATATATCGAGGATTTTTTTCTGGTTTGAACAAGGGTAAACTTAAGGCTGGTATTTTCGATGGACTGCAAATTAGGCTTCTGATGAAAAATAATAACTTCGTGCATTCAATGAATGATATAGAATCATTAGCCTAGTTCTCTTTGGTCAATGTTGTGAAAAAATTTCTAGGAAATTATAAGTCCTAACCTTATCGCAAATTAGTGCAAAACATGCTAGAAAACTTCAGAAAGTTTGGTTATAACACGGGCATCAAAGTTCACTACCTCCGCAATCATTCGGACACATTTCCGAACAAGCTCGGAACAAGTGAAAAACAAGAAACGCGTTTTCATCAGGACCTAAAAAAATATGGAAGAAACATGATGACTGATTACTGCTGTAGTATCATAAGTGAGTATCTGGAAGAAACTCACATGAAGAAATCACGAAAAAGAAATTTTCTCCATGTTCAATGATAAAGTATATCTCTCGAAAACTACACGTACATTTTAAAAAATATGTGTACCATTGGAACCAGCATAACGAGCATATTCAAAAGCAGTTTTAGTTTATCCTGTACCAAATCCAATGTAGACCTGTGTAACCGACGAAGAGTATAGAACTTGATAATTGGCGATGATATTATTGAAGTTGCGAAAGAATTTACTTATCTGGAAAGCAAACTTGACGAAAATAACATCACAGTAGATATCAGAAATCGTATTATAAAAGGTAATAAAGTCAGTTACTCCTTACATTCTGCCCCAAGATGTAAAGCTCCAAGATTCAAAGGAACAGCGAAGTTGGGATGTATAAACCACTCATTTGGCCTGTAGTCACTTATGGCTGCGAGACGTGGACCCTCATAAGGAAAGACGATATGTATGCAGTGTCTGAAAGAAAAGTACATAGAAGCATTTTTGATAGTATAAACGATAATCTAATTTAGATAATCAGGTATAATTTCAAACTCAGGCCATTACACAAAGATATCGATATTGCAGAATATGTGATTCAGTGATTCAGATGGGCTTAAGAAAAATCATGGTGGAGCGAATAGGGTGTAACAGAAAAATAGGTAGGCCAAAGATACGATTGCAAGATGATGAAGAACTACTGCACATTAAAAATGGCAAGGGGCTGCTGGAGATCAATCCAGTTGGAGGCGAAAATTGAAGGAGGTTAAGATTCGTTGACCGGCTATATCACCACAAAAAGAAGAATAACAATATGGTAACAGAAAAGAGCAAAGGAACATTAAACCAAGCGAAATGTAGATATTTTATTATAGTCTCTGTTTCACAATAAAGTGGGACACTTTCTAGGCATGAAAAGCACTAAACAGACTTAATAAAAGGCTGTTTATAATTGTTTATAAGACACATTATAAAAAGGCCAAAGAAATATACAATAACTTTCTACCTTATTTGAAAACACAAAACATAAATTTAGAAAAAAATGCCACGCGAGTATACTTTCTTGTAAAATAATGAGGGTATTATTACCAACTTTTCAATAGTACTGTTAATACTATAAAATCTACTGCGGCATTGTCATAAAGATTTTACGACTTCTCATTTAAATATGTGTTTAAAAGCTTGTTAGGTTTTGCTGTTCGGTAACCAGTCACATTCCGAAAGTATATTTACCATCAATCCAATAGATACATTGTGACAAAATTGAAATATCAGGTGATTAAAAAAAATTGCGTGGTTTTCGGTAGAGTTCTGTTCCGTAAATTTTGATCTTATCAAGAATCGATAGCTGAAAAGAATATTATATTTAAAAATACTACAAAAATATACTAAACGTAGTCAGTTCAAAAGAAAATATGAATAATGCAGAGGGGTTTATAAGACGTTATGTAATAGGTGTTTCGGTTAATAACGTCGATTTTGTTAAGATGTGACGTTTTGGAGGGTAAACATAGGCCATCAAAAGTCATTTGATAATTAATTATCTGTGTGTAAAAAACACATAGTTTTTCATAGTTTTGAATATGTCGAATTTGAATATACCAGAGAAAAACATTTTGCGGGGTAGTTTAATAACCTTCTTTCATTTGGAAAAAACGGCTGAAAATTATCGAAAAAACTTGTCAACGATAGTTTAAACTAAGTTGTGATTAAAGGTGGTGATTTTGATATATAATACAAGGAGCATCTAGGACTGCCGAAAAAGTTTGAAGATGGAAATTTGTAAGCATTATTGGATGAAGATTCAACTCATACTTTGAAACAATGCATAGAACAATTGAATGTTACCCATTTTACCATTCCGAAAGTCTATACGCATTAGGAAAGATCCAGAAGGAATGAAAATGGGTTCCATATGAACTGAAGGAAAGATATATAAAAGGCGAAAAACCACTTGCATCGTGTTGTGACAGGTGATGAAAAGTGGATCTATTTTGACAACCATAAGCGCAAAAAATTATGGGAAGGCCCAGGCCAGCCTTCAGCATCACAACCAGTGCGCAATATATATGGAAAGAAGGCTTTTCTGTGTATTTAGTGGGATAGCAGGGGAGCTGTGTATTAGGAACTGCTGAAACGTGGTGAAACGATTATTGGGGATCAATACCGGAAATAATTGATAAAATTGAAGCGAGCATTGAAAGACAAATTACAGAAAACGCCCAAAGGCATGATAAAGTAATTTTTAACATTAGAATGCTCGGTCTCATGTTGCAAAATGTGTAAAAAACTGTTTGGAAAACGTTAAATGGGACGTCCTACCCTACTTGCTATATTCACTGGACTTAGCCCCTTTGGACTACCACTTACTTCGATCGATGCAGCACGAACTTTCAAAATATCACTTACATTCTTACAAAATGAAAGTTTGGGTTGATGAATGGTTAGGGTCAAAAGTTCTTTTGGCGCGGAATTTATTAGATAATTTATTTTATTATGGAAATAAACGCTTAAGTTTTGCCAAAAAATCGGCATCATTAACCCACACATTTATTACACAACTATACAAGAAAACAAAAAATTTTGTTGCCGTTGATATCTCTGTAAATTTTTGTACTTTACAATACACAATTTAAGAATTAAATCAGAAGTATATGGCTCTAGGTCTTATGTTATTGAAGTATATCTAGAAGTCGTAATAATATTAAATTTTTTAACAATAGTCACAAGTTACAACGCGCTTTCGCGCATATGTACATCTCGCGGCTGTCCACGTGACAGGCCTAAGTATTCCGTTATTTGACAAGGTTGATGGACGCACAACGTTCATTTTGATAAGTTACTGACGCATTATTTCTAAAATTTAATTCATAGTTTGTTTATTTATTTTTATAATACAAATTGTCACGTTTCTCGCGAAGAAAATGCCGATATCAACCTTTGCTACATTTGTGGGGTGTATGCAACAGTAAAACAGAAACGAAATATCACCGACTTCGTGAGGGAGGTTTATACCGCTTATTTCGGACTATAAATTGAAAAACAGTATAAGCCATGGGTTCGTCACAAGGTTTGCAAATCGTGTGTTGCATCTTTGCACCTGTGGAAGAAAGGAGAACGCTCAGGTTTAAATTTTGATATTCCTATGATCTGGAGGGAGCCAAAAAATTATTTCGATAATTGATACTTTTGCGTAGTAGACGTCGGTAGAGGTTTTAATCGGCATAAAAAATCGAAATATTTAGATTTAAAATCTGCAGTATATCCTGTCCTATTACCTACCTACTGCCCTATTTTAGTGTAATACGAAAAGGGTGATTATTTAAAAAACTAGGGCCAATTTCGGAAAACCATTTGTGGTTCCGTATTTGTCAGTATAAAATCATCCTATTGCCATATTACTGCCATATTAAGGGCTACCATCCTATTGCCTAACTACTGCCATATTAAGGGCAACAAAGTAACTGTTGACCAGTGTAATTTATATTTTTCAATAACGAAAATGTAACAATAGTATCTACGTTTTTGGGGTACTTAAATATTTTTTTTTTTAATTATGACTCTAGGTTATTGCTAGAAATATATAAATATATTTCGATAACATCAACACATATTTGAATCACTAACTATATTCCTCATCGGTACCATGATGAGTCTGTTCTTAAAACGTCGTCATCAAGAGACTGTGGACGATATAATCTCCTATAATCCTCCCAAAACTTTTTGAACCAGTTCTAAGCGTTGCGACACTTTCCCCTCTCGCAAATATCACGATCGAGGGCAGTCGCTTTAAAGCCTTTTTTAATATAATGTCATATTTTGCCCAAATTTTGCGACTTATTTCACTTATTTTAACGTTTTTTTTAAAGCGCCGAATATTTCACAGTGGAATCACTTTAATACTGAAGAAGGAATATTTCTTTGCCAGATCAAAGATTTGGAATAGGATTAAACTCTGAGGAGTCAAGTATAATCATTTATTTATAAACAATGGAAAATATGTAAATATTAATGTTACATCTTAGTATTATATGAATTTTTTAAAATTGATATTTGCAAAAAATTATTAACACTTTTTGTATTACGGTAATAAAATGCAGTAATAGAAAAGCAAACAAAATACTAAACGTATATACGTAGTATGAATAATAAAATATAGACAATAGAAACCTGTTCAGTAGTGCGAGTGATTCTTGCTTTAATGATGTTGTTATATTTCGAAGAACGTATAGTAAGTGGACGAACAGTAACATAAAATGTTTGAAGTACACCGTATTTTTGAGAACAGAGAAAGTCTCTTGTCAGTACCTACACAGGTAAAATAAATGGTACAAAAGAAAACAATAAACATACGCTATTATGTTATTCAACATCTTTCGATATCTCTTACGGACAAAAAGCAATTGAAACAAATGGTATAAAAATCTTTTGATGTTCTAAAACCTGCTCGTTCAGTCGTCAGCTACTGACCATATAATTCATTGAACGTCGAACAATAGGATAATTAAAACCTACGAGTTCTTTGACTTAATGTATGTTAAAAAGCGCATTGCTCCAACGTTTAGATCTATTAATCAGAAGTGAACGCTATAGCGGTCATACAAAGTACCTGTCTAGTTGGTTGCGTAACAAACAAACAATTATCTTTAGGAATCTACAGTCTGGAAGCCGACTTGTATTATTCTCGTAACGTTTTCGACCGGAGGCCATAGAAAACAATTCGCTGCAGTTATAACGATTTTAACTTTCATCTTTGATTTGCCACAGGTAAATTTTGCACCTAATTTCTATACAATGGCGATGATTGGTATTTGTAAATAGTTTCTTAATAATACGATTAAATTAATAGGTTTTGAGCTCTCAATACTATTCTTAGAAAAAATATGGCGACGGTAAATTAGAATGTTAAAATCTGAAGTGGTATTTCCGATGATTACTAAGAATATTGTATCGATAACGATTGATGTTGTTTCAATAATAATGTTGAATAATATAAATACTTTTAATTAGTCTAGTCTATATAAGAAATTCGATATCATTACATTTCAACATTTCATGTCATTTTTCAATTATATTAATATGTAGTTTTTCAACGCTATCAAAATAAAAAACCAGATATGTGCTGTATACGGAAAGGATTCTGTTGGGGAGACCACGGTGCAAAAGTGGTTCGGGGGCGGAAATATTGATTGGGAAGACCGGCATCCTTCAATCACTGATGTTAAGATGCACGTACTACGGTTCGTAAAAAAATTTTTAGGATCCATTTCTCAAGCAGATTGTGTATTACAATATGCAATAAAAAATCATGGGGGTTGCAAGGGTCAGCGGTTTTAAGTAGGGACCACTAACTGCCACTGGTCACAATTAGATCGGCTGAAGTCAGCAGTTGAAGAAAAACAGCCAAAATTAGCTCATTGGAAAGGTGGTCTTTTCAACAGGACTCTGCAAAAATTGTTGAGCTTCAATTCAGATGTTTTACCCCATCCAGGTGGATGTGGATGTTATAAAGCACTTTGTCCCATAGGGTTTAACTTCGACCAACGAGCTAAATTCCACTTTACAAGACTCTTTCTCTTCGGTTTCAATGATATAAAAGTGAGTTACTGAATGTAAACATAGTGGTATATTCATTGAAGATAATGAACGCTTGCAGAGTACATACATTTCCACGACCGATAAAATCAACACAAGAATTAACCATGTCATATTAAATGATCACCGTAAGTAACATTGTAGTAAAATCTCGATAGACTATGTGCATTAGATTTTAGTCAATGTTTTGGATATGAAAAAGCTTTCCTCTCAGTCCTCCGTATTTATTAACAATGAATGAGTATGTTACTCACCGGACATCGCACCCTCGGAGAACAATCTGTTCCGCTCCCTTCAAAATTTGTTTCAATGGAAAATTCTTTAAAGGGGAAGAAGAGGTGAAGAACAACCTCTTTTGTAGACTAAAGAAATATTTACCAAAACAATTTGCTATATCTCTAAAAAAATCCTTCCGAATTTCCGAACAACCCAATATAATTTCACTGAGCGAAATTTTACTGAAATATCCTATGTCCATTATGGCACCATCAATTAGCTGGAGAAAAAACTTGTACTTTAGAGTAAGTGACTTATACGTACGCTTTGTAGCATGTAGATCCCCACAAATGTATATCCAAAAAATTTAAAGAAAGGAAAATTAATGAGTTGTTCAGATCAATCAGAAGTTTACTTGAAATGCCGATTTCGGAAAGCTACTTACAAATGCTTCAACGACCTAATTAGCCACTACAGATCTATGACTATGTATTTAATATCTGATATTCGATCACAAAGACAAATCGCAAGGTGATAAATCAGAGCCATACGATGGATGACATATTAATTTATCTTTTTTTTTAATGCCGTCTGTTTAGGTAGCAATATAAGAGCTGGCATTGTCATGATGATGAATGATGCAACCGTTTCATTTCCTTTTACAAAATTTACGAATGATTTTTCCCAAATAGATTATTGTATACGAATCAACATCAATAGTACCATACAAACATCAATAGTACAATCAATATCTACCATCCAGGACCATAGTATTCACATACTTACAAAAAAAAAACAGAAAACGATGCAGTCATTTTTTTCGGAACTCTGAATTAATGAACATTTGTTGATTTTGGCTTACTTTGAAATATCTAGGCAGTGGATTGTTGAATTGTTTCAGACCCATGTAAATATATAGCATTGTACAACAAATACATAACTTGTCTGAATGATTGTGGCGTGTTCATAAAAAAAATATAACTTATTGGTTGAAACATTTAAACACCAACTGACACTTTATTTTTGTGTGACAACCGTAAATTGTACAGAATGAGTTGATTATAGAATTGGGTATGGGATTATTGGGTATGACTAAATAAATTAATATTTGTCAAGTATGATTTGTTAGAGTGGCTTGCTGCAAAGTTCCATCCACTTGCCTTAAGTTGCATCTTGGTGGCGATCGAGTGAAACAAACAAGCAACATATTTTCTGAAAAATAAATAAAACTGAAGATTGAGCTGTTATAAAACACTTTATCTCATGGGGCTTAACTTTTTCTACGACCGACAAATCGATACCACAATGAACAATGTCCTATTAAATGATCACTGTAAGTAAGACTATAGTGATATCTCGATAGACTATGTATACTAGATTTTAGTCGATGCTTTGGATATAAAAAAGCTTTCCAATGAACCAAAGACTCATTCGAATGAACACTTATCAAGTGTATTTAAATATAATCCACTGAGTTTATTCGACGATTTATAACAGTAGAAGAAATATGGTTGAAAACCGATGAAGATAGCAAAGAGATGAAGTAGCAGTCGAAACAGTGTGTAGAAGCAGAAGAATATTATCCTATCTACAGAAAAAGTCAGATATACACTTTTCTGGTATTCTCAATGTGTGATAAAATGCAAGGTCATCACCCAGAATATAACGCCTCACTATTAGCTCAGTCAGAAGGGTGTTATTTAGACTAAACGTCACACATCATGCCAAAAAGAATGTGACGATAATGTCCTGGACAACAGGTTTCATTTGTTGTAAAACCCCATGACCTGGACTTCGAATTATTTACTCATATAACGCATTTTCCAGATTGTGCTTCCAGTCATTAGTTCATCTGTTCAAATCATAAGGTTAAAGCGGAGACAACCGCTCATTTTGCAGAGTTGGATAAATCGTATTATACTGAGAGTCGATGCTGATAGATAGTATTTCATGGCGCTTCTTCGTGCAAAACTTAATAGAAACGATATATTTTTGATCTAAAGCTATTTTTTATATAAATTCGCTTCAGAAACCCTTCATCACTCATGCACACGAGATGCCTTGCCCACCTCAACCTTAGAAATTTAATGTTACATACATTAAACGCTAATGTGTATATACATCTCCTCATTTTTGTGATTGTATCTGCTTCTTCATCGATCTTTCTCACAAATTGGTCCAACAATTCTCTTTAAAAATGTTTTTTCAAATCTTTTTTCTTTTTCAACATTCTCCATACTTGACATCCATAGATCGCAACAGGTCTTATTATTCTTTTATAAGCTTTTAGTTTGGATATCCTCATAGATTTTGATTTTTTAAGCTGTTCTACAAAATGACCTGTTACCATTCGGTATTAGTGGAGTTGTTTTGTTCATTGAATATGAGATAAATGAACTCTCTGGCTACTTCACTGTTTATGTCATTAATTGCAAAATTGTGAAAATTCTTCATGCTTTCACTGCCATAAGTTCACTTGATATTTTGTCGGACTTTACGGAAGACTTACTCCGCATCTTGCAGTGTTGATATAATTGGCAAAACCAATTAGCTATACAGACTTTGTTATGAGTGAGTCGATATATATATATATATATATATATATATATATATATATATATATATATATATATATATATATATATATATATATATCGATATATATATATATATATATATATATATATATATATATATATATATATATATATATATATATATATCGATATATATATATATATATATATATATATATATATATATATATATATATATATATATATATATGTACATTAATGGTAATCCTACGGAACTTATGATATTTTACAGTATACGCATAGTCATTTAATTTTTTGTCAGCAATCCAATTAAAAATTAAATTATTCAATTATACATATCGATAGATAATACTGATATGTATTAAATAAATGGCAAAGATATTTACTCTGAAAGTTCTTATACGCTGTGTTGCAAAGTTTAGATTAAACATTTCAACTTGGGAGATGTTCCATGATACTGCTATATAAAAGTTGACTATACTCACATCAAAAATTGAATGGGATCCAGCTGAGATTTTTTTTCTGTTTGGATAATCTTCTAATTTAACTCGTCAAAGTTATTTTTTTTTCTATCAAAGAAAATTGACATTTATAAACTGACCAATAACTCATTTGCGTAGAACAGTTCTCATATCAAGTGATATAGGGTACTTTAAAACATTTCAAGAGAAACATCCAGTAACGGTTTTACACATACATATCCTACTTTTGTTTTCACCATATGATACCGTCCAATAACTTTACATGTTTTATTGTTCCCTTGATACCTAGATTTCGTATCTGGAACACCTGATGCAAATAATTTTTTTTTTAATAGACGTCTAACCATTTGCCGATAATTTACTGCACTTAACAAATAAACGCTATTCGATTACAACACGCATAAATAAAGGAAATACTTTCATTTCTGCCGAACGAACTCTCCGCATAATGTTACTTTTACTCGGGCAAGAGCTGCCCGCCAGACGAATACCCTCCAGCGACATTGTGATATCGGCATTTTCGTACCTAGATGAAACTGTGTGTTTTTTTTTTAATTTGATTCTTTACCTATTATGTTAATAATTACAAATTATTTATTTAATATTTGTCTGTCTTGACCTACTTTCGATAAGCACTTCCATATGTCTGGTTTATGGTTTGAATATTCTGTACCAATATTAATATTATAAGCAGAAGATATAAATCTCGAGTCGCATTGTCTTAATTGATAATGATGCAATGGAAGTTGAACAATTCTGTTGTCGGTACAGCACGTTTATTTTCCACTAAGGACTATTGATGCGAAAATTCAAGTCATTGAACTCACTAATTAATGAATATCCAAGGTCTCTAACAATAAAGTCAATGTCATACTTGTGACAAATTGCTGAGTTAAACGGCGATGAATTGGAGCAGTCGATTATATATATATATATATATATATATATATATATATATATATATATATATATATATATATATATATATATATATATATACTGAATAACTGACAAACAATACCACCATATTTATATCTGATTGTCAGGAAAGTTCGTAAGGATTTGCCGTCAGTTGCTCTTTTAACGGTAGTAAACAAAATCTGTGTTGGATTAGTATGTTAATTAATTTTAATAAGTAGTAAGTAATTAATTAATAATACATATTAATAATTAATTTCCTTTTTACAATGTTTGCGTTCAGATTCGCCTTGATTTGCCTTCAATTACTCAGCATATTTGCATATTGTCTTTATTTTTTTATTATTTTAAAAATGACAAAAACGCTATCCAAACAGAAAACAAAATTTATGCAGTGTCGCTAGTGCAGGCTCTTCTAAAAACTACATATTTAACGAGTTGTATGCGGTATGGCCTTATCTTACTAAATGATAAAATTTCGAGGAGTTTGCAAATTCCGCCTAACGACTGGACGCAATATTTTAGTTATATAATGGACTACAGTTTAACTTCCTCTGATTTCTTTCCTTTAAGAGTAAGTAAGAATGACTTCTTAACAAAATAGCAACACGTGCCATATTTCTATTATATCTATTGTGTCATGTTCTATTGCGAAAGTTCCATGTTCGTCTTTCACTTGGACCCTATGTTTCATCGATTGTTGAGTTTATTCAAAACCTATTTTTTCCTTACATATCGTTATTTCAGCGCCATCTCTTAGCTTCGAAATAAGGTACAATATATGAACCAACTGTGAATACTAAGTAATGTCTGAATGATTGTGGCGTGTTCATATATATTTTTTCTTTTTTTAAGTTTTTCGCCACGATATAAAACTCAAAAAATATTAAAAATATCTGTAAAAATAAAAAACCAAACGGAGATAAATTTCTCAGTAATTCTCTGTATTAAAAGAATCGGTAACAAAATATAGAATATTAAAAGAAACCGCTATAATTAATTTAAATAAAAATAACTGTATTTTACTATGCGTTCAGTGGATTTAAATTCAATATTGTTCCCGATTCTGAAGAATACAATTAAACAGATTTAAGTATTTCAATACACAATCAGTCAATAAATAACAATCACACAGCATATATATCAATCGCACCTATATATATCGCATCAAATCGCATCAATCGCACCTATATATATATATATATATATATATATATATATATATATATATATATATATATATATATATATATATATATATTGGTAGTATGTCACTGTCATAAAAATCTATTATTGACATACACAAAAAATATATTTACTTCAACTCTTTACTTTATATTTTACAAATTAATATAATTTATTTTTTTAGATTAGTTTTGAAAACGGATGGAGAGGACCCTCCGAAACGTTAACGTTAAAAGTTTGTATTTTTTTAGAACATTTTTATATTTTTAAAATTTTGTGCGTTAGAAAAATTTATTACAGAAAAGAAACACAGAGAAATTTGTCTCCGTTTGGTTTTTTGTTTTCACCAAGTGATTCTTTATTTAAATAAGAACAGATATTTTTGATATTTTTTGAGTTTTAGATCGTTGGGAAAAACCTAAAAAAAACTGAATATTACCTGAAAAAGCCTTGCAGACAAAATGTCGTTCGAAACTAGAATACGTACTACTAGAGCTTGGATAAAAACTCAAAGGAACCTCGCAAACCATTTTTAAATATTTGCACGACCTACGGAAAATTCAAAAGGATAGCGCTGGATCCCTTATAAACTCACAGCTGAGAATATCAGTAGATTTTTGTTTTATTTTTATCAGTAGATATTTGGTTGTGTCATTGCTCTTCATGTTCAAGAAAAAGAACTTGCTGCATAATAGTATGACCTGTGATGAAAAATGGACACTCTACGATTATCCAATTAGGTAAAAATTTAGCGTTAAATCTTGTGAGACATCAACCAGTACCGCAAAACCAAATATTGGCGTTGCTTTGTATATGGTATGATCAACTGGGCGTCGTACATTATAAGTTCCTCCAATCTGGTGAAAAAGTCATTGCTAACTTTTATCAGCGGTTATTGTTTCGTATTAATGACTATCTGGAGGAAGGAGTCTTATTCGGATAAGGATAAAAGGGAAATCATTTTGTTTTAGGGTAACACCTGGTCACATGTAGCAAAAAGGATGCTGGAAACGTTCTCTGAGTCGGGCTGGAGATTTTATACATAACCGGTCTGTTCTCCAGATCTCAGATATATAAAAAAGTCTCAATGACTTTATCATATCAAAACCAACATTTTTTTAAAATTTCCGAATCCCGAATTTTTTTCAGTCTGTGAATAGAAAGGATACAAAAGAAAAACATATTTTTTCTATACTACTATGCTCGAAAAGAAGGTGATTTTTTATTTAAGTTGTTAAAAAATAATAATAATATTTAAATAATATTAGGGAATGCGATATGGGTCATGTCTGTGAGTACATTTAAGAAAAAAACATCCAGATTTGTTGGAAACCTGGATGTTTTGAGGCAATGTATGGCATCGAGATGCAAAAACAACTCATGGTTTTTGCATCACAATAACGCACCATCGCAAGCCGTTATAATTATTCATCAAGTTATACTAAAAACCCGAACATATTCCGCTCTACAAGCACCATAATTACCACACATAGCGCCGTGTGACTTTTTTGTGTTCCCTCGATTAAAGAGAACACTTCGTGGGCACCGTTTTGAGTCCCCAGAAGCCATTCTAGAGAGTTCGCTGGCCGCTTAAAAAAACATAGAACTCGGGTATACAAACTGTTTTGAACACTGGAAAAAGCACTGGAATAATATTTTTTTAAATAAATAATTTTGGATGAATAAATAAATACCTTGTGTTTTATTTAAAAAATCACCGTACGTGTAGACCATTCTAGAATATGCTTTTTTAAACGAACAAATGAACAAAATATTATATTTTACATCTAAAAACTGAAGTGCAATTAAACAGTCTAAATAATGTTGATGACCTAAGGCATACCATCAAAACTATTATTGATGGAACTGGGCCTTAATTATGTAAATATGCATCAGACATCATTAAATTAATGAAGACAGATATGAACATGTTAAGACTCCAAGCAATATATGACTAAAATGTTGCAGTATTTTTTTATAATGAACCATCTTTTACGAAGTTACAATTTAATAATTTTAAATTTGTTTGATTATAGCGTTAGTATTTCATAAGCTTTGAAAACAACTGACTGAATTGAAACAATTGATTTATATACCACATTTCTTGTACTTCCTCCTTGGATTCAAATAAAGATTAATACTATTTAAGACTAAATTAGATAGATCTTACAATTTGACACCACTGGACTAGTTTCGATGGGCCAAGAGTCGATGATATAGGAGAACAATTATGCAATAGCATAATTGAAATTTTGAATTGAAAAGGACGACTATTAGTAAAAATTGCAAGGGGCGGACGTATGAATTATTTTCAAAACATAAATGGCTGTTTCGATTCAAAACATAATAGACAGTGTTTCAAACATATATAGAAATACTTTATTTTAAAAAAAATATGGGCAGCATTGTAAGTGTGAATAATACCATTCATAATTGAGCATTGTTTAAGAGGTGTTATTGTACTAATGTTTGTAGCAAAATGTTTAGATAAATTTAATAGTTTTGATTAACAATTGAATAAAAATATCTCGAATCAGGCTCCATATATTCTTTCCACTGATAAAGCGTTCATAGCAAACATATTAATGTGGAATTAGCATTCAATTATTCAATATATGAAATATATCTCCCTTCGTTTATAAGTACGACGGTAACCTGAAAATTTTCCAGCCTCAACATAAAAATAGCGTTTACTCGTCAAAAATATTCTTATAATATTGCTCATGCGTTGAGAAATAACCTTGAAAATGTCAACCATATTAGATACTCAGTTGTTGTTTAATAGTCATTTATATCAGTCGATGTTTGTGTTTCTGTAAATGGAAATAAAAAAAATGGAATTGAAAAGCAATACACCTACGCAAGAGTCGAAATGGATAATGTTTACGATGACTTTGCACCATCAATTGTCACCATAAAATTTTAGACAGCTGAATTTAAACGTGGTCATACCAGCTTCGCTAACGATGAGTATGAGACGATATGGTATTGCTCCTTCCATATGTCGCGTTTCGCCTTTAGATGGTGGACTGTTGATATTCTATTTCGATGCTAGTGCCCCCGTTTCTGACGCGTAAACAACTACTTTTCCTCTTTATTTTTAAATACTTTTTTTTTATTCGCAATTCATTACTCACTCTAACGAACGCGGTTCAGGTCAATCCACTTCTTCTTTCTACATCTGCTGTTTGATTACCTTTATTTACGATTATTGTTTGCCGTAGGAACACGCACTTCTCGAGTTCTTCTACTAGTTCACTTAGTTTTGTCTCTTCGTACTTATTCTTCCATATGCACCTCAATATTTGTTTTACTTATGCTTATTGCTTTACTTCTTCTGAATAATTTTTAAGAACCTTTAGCATATGCATTAATTCATAGTTGTTTCCGATTGGCATAATCATCGGCGAATCTCACATATTTCAGTTATTGTCCATTAATATTGAGGCCCTTGTCGTTCCAACTTTCATTTTCTGTTTTGTTCTTGAAGAAGCCATCAAGTGTCAAAGTTAATAATTTTAGCGAAAATGAATATCCTTGTCGACGAATTCGGCTGAATCTTGACTGAAAAAGTATGGTGCTCTTGCTTATATTCTCATGATTTAGTTCTATGGGACTTTTGGCTATACTCTAAATTAAAACTGTCAATGAAAGGAAAGCATATTGATCCGATTTCAAAAATTCAGGCTTCGAGGCGATTTACAAAAATAACAGCCAATAGTTTGATGATTGATTGATTTACAAGTATAGAACAAAAAATTATAAAAACTGTAAGTAAATAATGATTCATATTTTATTATATATGAGTCACTTTGTGTACTAACTGTTTTTAAATTCCACTATTCTTATTGTTTAATACATATTTAATTTTATTTAATATTCAGACATTGAATTAAAAATTTTCATTATAAATCAGGGGTACACCCTGTATATTATATATTTTATTAAATTCATTATCAAATTTCCTGAATCTGAACATTCAGCCAACCTTATTTGAAACATAATCGTGGTGAAATATCATACATCTAGTAGTGAGTTGGTTGCGCTGATTAAGACTTTGATTCAACTTCCGCTGACGGAGTAAATGGATTCCTACTTAGTGCATTATTTGCATGTATTTGTTTAGCAAAAGTATAAAATCCGACAAGTAATCGCCCCTCAGTCATACTGGTAATCAAGTGGGGTAAGGCCGGATGCTTTCTCAGAGGTCTGCCACGTTGATAACTCACCAGTCGACAGTTATATTGGCTGCACCCCCAGGGTTAATCGATGATACAGCTGATGACGGTGCTGTAGGTCCAGTTGCTAAATAACTCTCGTGATTGACACATCTCTAACTTAAACCAAATCAAACTTCTCTTAACGTTAACTTGTCCATATGTGGATATCACTTCATATATTCATATAACGATCGCGCAGATAATTTTCATAATACGTAATTAAATATAATAAAAACAAATGTAATAATTAACTGTATTTTTAAATATAAGTAGTATGACTAGACGCACTATGTATCGATCAATTACTAGGAGGAAAAATTCATCCACATCTTAAGACCGGTTGCTCCTCTCTCGAAGCAATCGAACCAGACCCAGTCGTATTTAATTCCGAAAATCAAACAATGCTTCTCTTGGACAATAAAGACATTTTATTTTTAATGATATTTTTAATGTTTTAACTTCATGACAAATTTAACAATTCTTGCAATGATATTTACATATTTATTAGCTGAAATAGAGATGTGCACAAGTGACATTAACAATTGTACAAATAAGTTGCATCTGTTTTATAGTATCAGTGGTAACTTTTAGTAACTGAAATGTACATCATTATTTGCAGAAGTGAAGCTATCAACTCTAATATCGCACGCATTACATATAACTGGTTTAATTCTACATATAATCAAGCAGCAGGTATCGAGGTTTAAGAAAAATGAGAATATGTGTGAGGTCTTGTGCTTTTACCTTCACCTCCAGCTTGATTTGAAATTTAGTTCGTTCACGCCTTTCACGGAGCAGCTTCATTGTTATTTATGACATCATCGAATATTCCGTGTTATATATAAATTTTTTGGAATATTTAGGCGACTTTGTTCTATAGGGCAACAAATTAAACAAAAAGTATTTGTTTATTGAACAAATAACATCTCCATTTACATTTGCGTTAATTTAGTTATAATATAAATATTTCCAAAAATTAATTTTAACAGGTATTTCAAAATGAGCGGTTTTTTAATTATTGAATAAAACACCCATGGCGTTGTAAATCTGCCTAAGTCTAGTCTCATTTCAGAAGTGCAATGTATGACATTTATAAAAATGGAGTCGTAGATAATACGTTAAGTGTTATGTCTAAAAAATATTTTTAGAAAATTAAGTGATATTTACGGTTTGCACAATTGTTCATCTGATAGCACTATCAATCGAATTGTTTAAAAATTGCAAGAAACTGGTTCGGTGGAAGATAAATCAAGAGCAATGTATAGTCCTAGTGGTCGTTCTCAAGACATATTGATTTGGTACGTGATAGTGTTGCTGAAGACCCACAAATTTCTAGCAGTCGACGTTCAAGACAATTTGGACTCGGTGAATCCAAAACATGGCGTATTTTACGAAAGTATTTAGCTCTGAAGGCATATAAGGTTTAAACAACACAGAAACTAAAGCCACTGGATCATTCAAAACGTCGTGCATTTGTCAATTGGATCAAGGAACAAACATATGATTTTTCTTAAAAAATCATCTTTCTAGAAGAAGTACATTTTGAAATTTTTAAATTGGTGGCTATGTTAATAAACAAAATTGCTGCATTCTGTGTGAGGAAAATCCACGATTGATTCATGAGAAACTTTTACATCCTAAACGAGCCACTGTTTGGTATACTTTATGATGTGGAGGTGTAATTGGGCCGTATTTCTTTCATAATGCTGCTGGTGAAGCTTTAACTGTGAATAATGTTCGATATCGTATGATGATAACTGAATTTTTGTCGGTTGAATTGAATAATATTGATCTAGAGTATATGTGGTTCCAACAGGATGGCGCTATACCTCACTATGTTAATGAAACCATTGATTCATTGGGAGAATTAATTATTTGACGAGTTTATACAAGAAAAGGTAATGTTAATTAGCCACCAATATCATGTGATTTGACACCGTTGGACTATTTTCTTTACGTTAGTTACGTGGAATGCTAGGTCTGTAAGAATAATCCACAATCGATTCCTGAACTAAAGGATGAAATTATTCGAGTCATTGGTGAGATAGAGCCAGGGTTATGCCAAAATTTTGACAAAAGACTGGATGTCTGTGGAGCTGTAAGAGGTAGTCATTTGACAGATATTGTCTTTCGTGTTTAAACGTCATACACTATGCTTCAATTATCGATCAAAAAAAATTATGCAATCATTTTGCAAATTATGCATTTTTGTAATTATGCAAATTTTGTGTTTTATTCAAGAATTTTAAAAAAACGCTCAATTTGAAAGACCCTTTACCACAGTCAGATATTTATTTACGAAAACAATCCATTCCAAAAACATTTACGGATCTGGATTCCGAATTTATCTTAGTGGTGATTTGCCTGATCCGTTTTTAATCGACGAGCGGATTTTAAGTTTTAAAGTGTTGAACAACACTTTATATTAAAAAATGTTGTGTGCAATATTGTAATCATTCGACCATCGATGTTCCATCTCCTAGAGTTCTTAATAGTCTCTTCTGAATTTATATCCCGTGGTAAAATTTTAATTACTTGGTACGAACGTACAGAATTCTGCTTAGGTAATTACTTAATATTATAAAGGGTTGTCCAATAAGAGTGTCAAAAATTTAAAGTGAGACACAATGGTAACTGTAGTTGAAGAACAAATAATGGCATTATGTTCCACCTCAATTTTCGATTATTCTTTCACATATATCGCATAGTATATTTTCAATGGTGGCCAGAATGTTTAATTTAAAGCCAATAATTGTTCGAAGTATATTGTAAAGTAACAGATTTAACATAACCCCAAATAAATTATCCAAGGGTGTGAGGTCACTTGAACCTAGTAGCGAGTTGACATTACCATTTTTCGACGCATTTCTCGACCAATTCATAACATATCCATTTTCCAGAAGCCACTTTACCAGACGAAGCCATGGGGGATATTTGAATGACATTATCTTTAAAACATAATGCCATTATTTCTTCTTCAAGATAAAATTAAACATAAAAAAATTATTGTGCTTTATTTTAAAGTTCTGACCCTCTTATTGGACCTTTTATTACTATTATATTATCACTATCATATTACTATCATATTATTATACATTTTTTGTTTCACCAAACCCTTTTTGAAAAGATATCGCTGGACAAAAATATCTACCAACAATACTAAACTCGAAGATATTTACCATTAAACACCAAATCGCTTTTTTTAAAATACTCGAAGTTCGTTTCGCTAAGCATATTAGCATCATCAAGAAATCATTCAATCTAAAAAAGAAACTTAAATTAATGGGTATAAATGGCTTTATTGACTTTCAATATATACTCCGTTTTCGCCACTATACACAACACTAATGTCTAACTATTCAATTTATTTTTAATATTCGGGGATAAAAAGAAATCATAAGTAGACATATCGAGTCTTTTAATCTATTATTTTTATGATATTGGCATTGATATTCTTTTTCGAAATATGCTGATGACATCCGGCAAACAATTATTTCAGTACCAATCAGCACTAATATTTTTTTGTTTCTTTAAAGCTACAGTAGCTACTTGACAAGAAAAATCATTGAATAATATAATTATTATTGTTGAAACATTGAGGGAATAAACACATTTTATTGTTTTTGGCTCACAGCTCATCAGCTTAATGTTTCCTGAATTTTTATCAAAATGTACGGAAAACAAAAATTTGTATACAGCCACAAAAATTTATGTAATATCGTGGGTATTTCTTTCAATGTCAATGCTGACGGTTGCCATAACGTATGACACATGTTGATCGATTTCTATCATTTATCTTATAGCGTCGATGTTTCTTAGAACAACAAAAATTCATGGAAGATCTTTGCGAAACTTGTGAATAAAACTCCACATTTAACTTCTAGACTAACTTTTAATGCTTTTATTGGATGATGTTCTATGGTCAAGATCCTAGTGAAGAGGATTAGATTCTTGCCACCACACAACACTAAGCACTACAGCACAACAAAATAGTATTCGGAGCCTTACTGATCTCTCCATTCTGTTTACCAAAAAAAAATAATATTATAAATATCACTACAGAATAATATTAGCAAATCTTTAATAAAAGAAGGCAGACACTTGCATCTTGATATTAAATAAAAACTCGGAAAAATATTTTCGTTTATCAGTTAAAAACAACTTTAGGGATAATAAACAATCCTCGAATTTAAAGCCTTCTCTCGATCAAAAGAAGCTGAATGATTTTGTACGACTATGTACAATTGGATCAGAATTCCTTAATTTTTAGATAGAAAACATACTGTAACTCTTGATTATCGATTCAATTCGCTGAATTTTAAACCCCACGGCTATATTCGATTCATGAAATTTCAGTTTCCCAATACATTTCAAATAATAACAATAAATGACGACATTACTGAACACGGTGTCGAGTATTGTCCAATTGCTTTATTTTCGAGATAAATTCTAAAATAACCATGCCATTTTGAACATATAGTTAGAATTATTATTGATAAAAATGTATATTTACTTTTAATATTTACTCGCCGTATTTGGTAAAGACGTAGTATGATATCATCAGTTTGTGACAATAAGATATATATATAATGTAACGTTACAAATATTATATTGTAAAATACACGGCACCACTGAGATTAAGTAGTATCAGTCTTTAAAATTACATAAACGATAAATGATAATTTTATTAACATAAATGTATTTTGTAAGTGTACAAAAAACTTATCTTCAAATATTCTGCTTCCATTCTAATGCACCTGAGAAAACTTTTTCTAGTCCGGAAAACATTTTGTGTACTTTGGTTTCAAGACTCACAGCAAATTATCTTCTAATGACAAAAAACCGTAAGGTGTCGTATTAGATGAATATTATATGCTTGGAATAATTATCATCCCGTATCTTGTATCCCATGGTGAGCAGGAGCCTTATCACAGGGAAATATCCATTTAGTAAAATTGTGGTTCGTGAATTATTATTCATTATTAGACAATTAGATAGATTTCTTGAAACAGCATACCACAAAAATTAAAGAACCATCATCAATTTGATTACCCACTAGGTTTGTCCTCAATATTACAGCATTTTAAAAATTTTCAAGTAACAGGTGGGACAATTATAACGCTACTATATTAATTATTTTTAACTATTGAAATAAACAAGACAGAATAATTTTTTTTTTATAATAAAGGGTTTACCATTAGGGATGATGGAACCTTGGCAACTCATGGCGGCCAGATTTGTTTACCGATTTTTGACATATTTAGTCAGTTTATTAAATCATGATTCATCTCACGTTAGAAAAATGTTTGGAAATTGTCCAGTTTTATTACGTAAATTCGTAGTCTCCTCGTGCTACTCAACGAGCAATTCAGATCAAAAATGACAAAGTCTCGGTTGCTCGCCGCTCACAAGAGTTAGGCCTTTCGTCAATGACAATCTGGCGAATTTTGAGCTTGGACTTAGGCTTGCATCCATATAAGATGGCACTGGTACCAGAATTGAAGTCAACCGACCATCATATTTACGTGAATTTATCAATTGGGCCGGGGACATCCCCAATTTATCAATTGGGGATGCGGATGACCTTTATTTTTAATAGAATGGGTTTGCTGAGTAAATATGGGCTTATTGCGAGTCAAGTTCGGTAACTCGTTAATATCACGAAATGGCCCCATCGCTTGTCCGTCGAGATCATGCTATTTAACTCCTTTAGATTATTTTCTCTGGGGGACGTGAAAACACAGGTTTATAGTAATAAACCCGCCACCATTGGCGACTTGGAAACTAACTGTCAAGCCATAGGCGTCATACAGTCCGAAATGTGCGCCAGGGTCATCGAAAATTGGCGCGAACCGATACGTTTATGCAAAAATAGCCATAATGGCTATTTGGCTGAAATCTTGTTCAAATTATAAATTGCATGTCTGGATCTCCTAAATAAAGCAATCGAAACCGATTTTGAGCAAAAAATTTGTGTTTTATTTAATTTTGAAGTTCCATCATTCTGATTGGTAGATCATTTATGTTTATTTCGTCTTGAAATTTTGTGCTAATTAATTTTTGAGAATTATGCCTACCAAATATGGATTATTAACAGCTATAAAACTTTATACTCTTCATAACATGTTTTTCATAAGTTTTGTCAACATATCTTGTTAATGCACATATTTAAGCACGGATGTTGCCCTTGAGTTGCTGTATGGTGTGGGGCTTATTTATGTAAACCTTTTCCTTCAAAATTCATTATAAAAAATAATCCGGAACTGTCTATTAATCTAATCGCTTATTAATGTCTGTAGGTAACAGGTGTTGAACAATCTGAATCTTATAGGAAAGCATGTGCAAATATCTTTTTAAAATTGGGAGGGATTGGAATTAAAACGTGGAGAAATTCCCAATTCTACACCACGTCGTCTAATCGACGTTCCTGGAGACCCTCCACACTTTGCTTCACATGTGCAATATGTTCGGTAGTTCAAAGTATTCTTGGACCTATGTGTAGAGCCTATCACCAACTATTCCAAATTCTTAAAATTGCTTTAATCAACAATAAATCATCGTTTAATTAGGTGCCGGACGATTAGGATATTTTTTCCTAAATTCAGATTGAGTTGCAATAATTGAATTTTTTTAATGTAATTTAAAACAATTTCACTGCGTTCTTTTTGTATTTATCTATAATTGTATATTTGTCTATAATACAATTTGCACGTCTGCACTACACAATAGCCAAACTCAAACTGTCACAAATATCACGAAAAATAAATGGTTACAAAACTAACTGGTGGCGTGATACTTGCCCCACCCTTTATTGCATATTTAAATATCTTCCTGTCCAGACTGATCTTCATCCCTAAACATTAAACAATTGTGGTATTATTTTTGCATCAAAAATATTTTTATAACAAAATGTATACAAATACCTTGTTCAACAAACTTTAACATATTGTTTCAAAGTTCCATTGCTGATTTCTAAATGCACAATTTCAATAGTGAAATTTCCAGATAGCAGGGACTAGGAACGTTATAGATAAGGTGTGATTTTAAATAAAATTCTGTTGTCGGACATCCTTTTTAATTATTTGTCAGTGAAACAATGGTGTTTCGATTAGTTATTTATGCGATTTTTATCATACTAAAACAAATTCCAAATTCCAATAGTTTGAAAAACTATCTTGAGATAACATAAGAAATTAAAGCACCACACAAAATTATTGCCTTAACATAAGAAATTAAAGGTTATATTTTCGAATTCTGCAAACTCAGTTGCTTTTTTTTGTTCTTCAGCTTCTATAAATTGTCGCCTATTCCAGTGAGGATAAGTAGTGTGATCCAGTGAGGCTTTGTAACGAGATTCAGCTAAATCTCGTATCTACTTCCTGTGTTGTTTATTTATGATCTTCTTTAATATTGGATATGGATCTTGACATAGGAGGAGGTTTTGAAATAGAGTGTTAAGACTGATGGCGCAGATTTCGATCCTGCAACACTATTGACTTCCCCTCTAGAAAGGAGGTAGGTCAACATTTTGTTGTTTTGTGAGTTTGAACTCCTTAGACTCGCTTGGTGGTCTATAGTAATTCTTTTGTTGAACCGGAATTTTCTAGTTTCTTCCGAAAATGAATAACAACAGAAGAAAGTATGTGCGGAAATGGTTCTGAAAAGTCTTTTGCAGGATCAAAAGGAGGAACAAGAGGAAATATGTCTTAAGTTTTTAGGGCGGGTAAAAAATGACTGTCATTTCCTAAAACGTGTCATTGCTTAGAGATGAGAGTTCAATTTTTAAATACGACTCGGAACCGAAGCGCCCTAGAATTTTACTACGAAGTTTAATAAAAGTTTCGACCGCACTGTGCTCAAGTCTAAAACAAAATACTAGAAAAATTCGATTTACGAAAAGAATTGCTACGGACCACCGCGTTACTCTAAAGAGTTCAATCTAATACTGAAGATGCATCAAATGTTGGCCTACCGCCCCTTCAAAAGGTAAGCCAAAAATATTGCCAGGTCTAACACTACGGTACTAGTCTCATTATTTTATTTACACATCACGTATATTGTACTTTTATATTTCCTGTAAAAGTTTTTATCGGAAAAATCTTTTTTAATGTTCTTACTTAATCACCCTAGCAATCTCGCTAGTTCAGATGACGATCTCCTTTTTTGCAAACACGTCTAATAATGTCATGTATAGATCCAATAAATTAAATTGTGGGCCGAATTTTATTTAAATACTTTCAATATTGGCAAGTTCCTTACTCCCTTCTTTTCGTATTATAATGTATCGTCAATACAAATTAATTAAACTTTTGGCTTCAACATAGAAATAGAAATTACGGGATACTTCGGACATTCTACATATATGCTGATTATCACAGGGGACAGAGACAACCTCTCCCCTTAAACATAGAATGTGTCTTCGGGATAAACATACGAGCTTTGTAGAAATCATTCTAATAACTCTTTAACATTATCTAATTAGGAAGTTGATGACATTACTGATGGAAGCTTCGAATCATTAAGTCATTGGAATATGATGACCCCTTGATCTAGATGTGTATTTTAAACGTTTTCTATGAAATCAAATAAATTATCAGCAAACCATAGTGGTTTTCCTTTTAAACATAAAGGATACATTAAATTAAATTAATATCTGGAGGTGTGTTAGTTGGTGAAGAATTGAAATTCAATTTGATTTTGACTTGATAAAGTTCAGAAATTAAGCTGATCGAAATTAATAAAAAATATATTAACCGATTTTTATTTAAAGAAACTAATAAGTTTGATTAATTTGTAAAAATCTGAATCAATTAGAACAAAACCGAATAATGGTTTAAAAAAATGAGCCCCGTATTTGCATTAACCAAAACTCTTTTCTTCTTTTTTCCAAAAAGGCTTCGACGAGATATCGGCTACGAATTGTTGTTTTCCTGCACATTTCCGGCAGGGCAAATAAAGTGATTTTTCCTAGTCATTTCCAATCATTTTTTCCAGTGGATGAGACGTGTTTTGTGTTTGATTGAAAGAATATTAAATCCTCGTGTTTTGCACCCTTTCGCAATATTGTTCAGCGATAACGGAAAATTAAATACGCTTTTCTCTGGCGGAAATGAGTTTTCACATGAGGGGATTAAGCGGAACGAAAGATTTTCACACCCTAGCGTCCTGAATACAATATCTCTGCTGGTGATCACATAGCGTTTAACAGTTTATTTCTATAGTTAAAAACTTCGTTTGTTAACTTTATTAAAAAGAACCATAAAAATAATGTATTTTTTACATTGATATATTTTGAAGACTTTAATTAAGAAGACTAATAATTTTAAGATAATATTACTATTAGTAATTAAGTGCTGAGATTGGTAGATTTCCTTTAATCAGGTTACTTATACTATAATCATCAAGACTTAATAATATCTAGAATTAATCTAAATCTAAGATTTAATCATTCTCTAATGATACTAACATGATTTCCGAAATGTGCATCGAGAGATGAAATAGTTAACTACTGTATTTTTTTGGAAAAATCTTGAATGAAATATTCATACCAAAATCTAAAATGAAAGAATTAAATTAATCGATACTAAATAGTTGTATGTTTTTTTTCCTCGTTATATTTGAGATATTTTATTCAATATCATCATCAGCCCGTGTCTATCCACTGCAGGATGAAGGCATCTTCAATATAGTTAATGATGTCATTAGTCCATCTTGGTTTCGGTCTTCTTCGTGGATGCTTGCGATCAAGCGGTATCTACTCCAGGATTGCCTTGGTCCATTTGTCATCCCATGGGTTCACTATGTGGCCTGCATGCAACATAGAAGAGTGCAGCTATTAAATAGTCAAGTTAGTTAGGTTTGCAATCGTATTTTTTTTTTAATTGTTGTAGGATTATTTAAGAAATTTCAAATTATTTTAAATGTTTAGTCATAATTTATACTTTCATTTAAACGAATATATAATTGAACAAAATTGTAATATATTGGATTAACAAATCCAAGAAATATTTCCGGACTACCATTTCATTGTTTAAAGTTTTTATTTGAGATGGGTTTGTAATCCAGAAGAGTAATTAATTAGTATATTTTTGAAGAAAAGGTATATCTTTAATGTGATAACGATAAAATCTCATCATGTAATATATGGACCTAGATAGTCATTGGTTTATAATTCAAAACCAAATAGGGCCATATCGAATCAAGGTTCTGGATTAGTTAATATCTTACTCAGCACACTTTACTGACCACATTCTCTCCTTCCATTTATTAAGAGTCCAAGTCCATAAAAGACTGACCACTGGGATCCTATTACTTAGCACCTTTTCATTTTTGCTGATCCTATCTGCTGAAGAAAATGTTATATAGATTTTCCCCATTAACTTTGGGAACTGAAAAATAACATCATACATATATAGATGGTTTGATTTGGTTTGGTTTGGTTTGATTTGGTTTGATTTGGAACCGGAATTGGAAATTTGGATTGGAAATTTAAAATTATAAGCAGCAGGTATTATAGTGATATCACTTTTAAAATTTTAATTAGAAGGTTTCGAATTAATTGTAGTTTAATAAACATGTCTAATGACAATAAGAGTACTTCTGAAATTAAAACTCTTCATACTAAAACAATTCTTATTTGTTGTGTGTTCATTTTTGATCACATGCATCGACGTCAAAAAAGTTGCTAGTAAATTACTATAATCGTAATCGTAATTTATTGATACAAGTTATCATATCAAAAATATCCGAAAATAAGTACTTTAGTTTTTTTTCTAATAGTTTCTTGATATACAGCTATGTTACACGTCACTGTAAAAGTAATCTATAAATTTTAGACAACCTTATTAATAGCAAAAACTCTGGCGGTACGGATTCAACTCCCGTTCATGGTGTGGATGTTTGTATGGTTGTATTTATTCTCCAGGTAAAAGAGTAAAATTTTACAAGGAATCGCCCTTCAGTCACACCAGTAACTGGACTGGGAGAGGCCGGGCGACTTTAGAAACGTTTTCTATGTTGAAAACCCATCAGTTGATAGTTCGGAGTTCATATTAAGTCGTAAGGTCAATTGCAAAATAACCCTATTGATTAACGGGTTCCTAGCACAAAAAAAATACTGCTGGGGTATTAAAAAAGTATTTGTATTTTTGAGGTGCTTAGTTATATATTCATTAATTAAAATGTTTATACCTGAAGGGCATTCCTCGAAATACAGGCCGTTATTTTCTATAATTTCAACTTGTCCTTAAAACAGTTACTCGATTCCTCTTCGGTACCACGATGCGTATGTGGAAGCGAAAAACGCCGCCAGTTTTTGCCTCTTCTTCAGCTTTGAATTTTTTTTCTCACAAAAAAAGTGTGCCATTGGCCGGAACAAGTGACAATTTAATGGAGTAAAGTGGGGGCTGTATGCTGGGCGAGAGAACAGTTTACAGTTCGATTAGTTAAATTTTGTTGTGATCAGATGTTATGTGTGGAGTCTTGCGTTGTCTTACTGCAGGAAGACTTTTTACAGTTCACCAGGATATTTTTCGACCAGAACAGCATGTACTCTCTTAAGTTGAGTTGAGTAGAGTTCTTAATCTCTTGTTCTGTGATCAGGAACCAACTCAAAGTGAATTACTAGGGTTGCTTTTTATGTATACGGCATTGGTAACAATGGTGTCGCTAGCGCCATCTGACATATACATCGTAAGGTTTGACATTGTTGACTATATACATACCATATACAAGTCAGAACGTTTTGTCATGCGGACGTTATTTGTGTTGTTTAGTGACTTGAAAATTTCTTTTCATTAAAAAAATGGAATTAACACGTGGGCATTTTCGTGCGATGATTTACTACTACTGTCGACGTGGAATATCTCAACAACAGTGCATCGACAAACTCACTTCGACTTTTGGCGATGAAGCACCATCTAAAACTACTGTATATCACTGGTTTAGTGAATTCATCGTGGCCGTCGTTCGCTCACGGACGAATTTAAAGAAGGTCGCCCAAATTGGTTGTTGTGCCAGAAAACATCGCTACTATGCGCGAACTGATAAAGCAAGGTCGTCATGTAATATACCCTGAGATTGAAGCATAGCTGGGCAATAGTATGACAAGTATACACCAGATTTTAGCTGAATATTTAGTCGCGAAGAAGATTTGTGCGCATTGTATTTCGCATTCCATGATCTTGGATAATATTGGATCTACGTGTATGAGCCCGAAAGTATACAGCAGTCGACTGTATGGGTCTCTCAAAATAATCCAAACCCATCAACAGTTGTTCGCGCAAGAAGTACTGCGAAGCAAATGGTCCCTTGTTTTTTTGGGATAAATAGGCATGTGACTACAGTGCTACTAGAGAATCGTAGAAGAAGTGGTTGATGCTTTCAAAATTGGTTCAAATGTATGTAAAAGTGTATCAATCTTCGCGGAAAATATTTTAAAAAACAATAACATCATTTTCAATGATAAATATTTGTTTATTATTTATTATTTTATTTATTATTCCGCATACATAAATAGCAACCCTCATATTTCCTCCTAGCAAACATACAGTCGAACCCTTTTGATAAATATCTCTCGCCTTGGTATCAGAAGAGCTGATTATCCAGGTATAACCCACTGCTTTACGTTAATAGAATTGTTGATATAATCCCATTTTTCATCGAAGGTAACGATCCATTTGAAGAATCGAAAATCAGTAGGGTTTTTGAGGAGAGTTTTTCACTTTTCAACCCGACCCATGGTTTGCTACATCGACAGTTTATGAGAGATACTTCTACAGTCCTATGGAACCATTCTTATGTCTCGCAAATGTCTGTTAACGGTAGTCTCGTATACTCCTAATTCATCTGAAAGTTCCATCATTCATCTAAAATTTCCTAGGGCTTATTCTAGGATTTGCAGCTACAGCTGCTCTAAAAATATCCGCATCCAGAGACGGTGGACAACCTGATCTTTCCCTATCTTCACGACTCATGTGTCCCGTCCAGAACTGCCCTTTTTGAACCAGAGCTGAGCAGTGCTAATTGATACGGCATCCCTTCTACAGGGTAAATCTCACCAGCAGCGTCAGTAGCGTTGAAGCGTTTTTAAAAATAATGTTAACATTTTTGTTAAAAGCTGTCGATTGACTATTTCGCAATGAAATCACTTTAATACCGAAGAAGGAATGTTTATTTGTCAGAGCAAAAAGTTGAAATCGATTTAAATCCCTGAGGAGTGAAGTATAATCCTTATTTCATAAACAAAGAATATAATTCAAAAACGTTCGTTATATCCTAGTAATACCAGTAACGTAAATATTCAAATCGATGTTTCAAATTTAAAACAACCCGAACCAGCAACATTTTTCAACAGACACGTATTTAAACGGATCAATTCCAAATAGTCATGCTATAAATAAGATTAATGATTAATTAATAATAAAATCATTAAGATTTTGTCAAAACATATTTTTTTATCTTAATTTTAATTACAAACTTTAGAATTTTTAGAATTTAAAATGTTTTTTAAACAAATGCAATATTTAAAATTTTTCGATGCTGATAATTAATATCATCCAGCTATCATTCTGATATTGCACCTAAACTATTTTTGATCAATCGAAAGTTTATTTAATCATTATTTGCGAGTTTTATTTTTTACCAAAATTATGTACACAGAGATAGGGCTATAATAATACGCGCATACCACAGATTAGGATACCAACGGCCTTTTTGTAAACCCATGAAAAACAAATAATTTTAGTACTTTATCTCTTCGCGAATGAAATAAAATGTTTATATTTTGATAAGCACTCCCAATTTTCTGCAACTCTTGATGTACTTTAATTTTTTTTTACATTATTTGTCGAATGGGAAAATGTTGCTCCAAAATGTAAAATAATCATCTAGACTTTTGTGTTCAGTTTTGTTATTTGCAGTGAACGCTGGCCGAATTGACGTATAGTGACATATTTCGAATACAATAAAATTAAAAGAAACGGTTTTTAGTTACCTTGAAGTGATATTAAATAGTGTGATTGTTATTTTAACAAACAGTAACAATGGAACAAGCGCTAGATTACAGTATGAGGTAAGTTTTGATTTAAAACAAACAAATATTTATCACCACGTGTATCATTGATATGTTTTAAATTATGCACACGTTATATCAGATTAGTGCCAAAAACGCTTAATCTTACTTATAATAAAATAGGACTAAAATATATGCGCAGTTTCTTGGGTATCTTATGTTGTCGTTTGAGGTTATGTGTCTCGTGGCTTTCAGAGTATGTAATTAGACCATCAATATGGCAGAAAAATCAATATCGAATAATTACAAAAGTTAAAAATAACATTTAATAATTATAGAGTACACAACAAGAAAATATGCGAATATAAATATTTTAATTTTTATTAGGCAGGATCCACTGAGATCAAGACACCTCATAATCTTATTTACGGCTACATATTTATTTATAATCTTTAACAATCAACTGTTTACTTCGCTGCAAAGCAAACAATGAAGATTGCTGAACATTATCAATGGTTTTGTCAACTTTTTCTAAACACGCTGTTACTAGAAGATATTGTTTTTTTGCCTTTGCATTTCAGTAAACAGATTTTACAAATATTCCAAGGCTACTGTTATAGTACGAGCAATTTTCATACTGCGTTTTATTATTGGATCATAATCCATTATGTTTCATTGTTTGATATATCGTAGAAAACAATTTAAACTTCCGAGGGTAAAAATTATTTATTCTTTTCTGACCATGATTTGACTAGATATTCCAATTTCTCGTAGGTGAATCTATGATCAAAAAGTAAGTCTACTTCTGTATAGAAATTCGCGCGGTTTAAGTATCGATACCAACATTTCTTTTTTAAATTGGTATGACTGTCCTTGACATCTGATAGAAATTTGATGATTTCGCTTGTTATGTTAAAATTATAACATCTGTCGTAATTGTTGAACATTTTTGTAGGCGATTTTTTACAATAGTATAATATATATTTAATATATAATAGAATTATAAATAGAACGATGCAATATGACAATTTTTTTTACAAGGGTACATGGAATTTACTGATGGAGAGAAAAAGGTAAGAAAAAGGTAAACCTAGTCCAGTAAGATCTTCCACGTCAGTTAATGCAGAAAACTACCAAAATCAAGGATCGTGTACGGAATCGCGTAGTTTCCGCTTAAGTATTAGAGACTTTGTAGATATTACTGGAATATCATTTTGAATAACAATTTACAGCTATCTATGTGTATAGTGTGTCATGTCGTCTTGTTCCGAAAATATTGAATTTTATTAAAAAAACATCGTCGTGTTAAAGTTGCGTTAAAGAGATACTTTCTTTGGATGATGGCATTCTGAAATGCATTATTACTTATGATGAGGCATGGAACTATGTTTATTACCCATAAACAGCACAACAATCAAGCAAGTATCTTGCTAAAAATGAACCAAATCCGAAAAAATCACGTTAAAGTCGATGAATAATCAAATTCATGGCAATTGTATATTTCGATTATCGAGATTATCTTTATGTTCACAAAGAATTCATTTCAACTAATCAAATAGTTAATAAAACATTAGGCGTCACCTGCACGAGTCTGTTCAAAAAAATGTTGAGATTTGTGAAGAAACCACTTCGTGGACGCCGTTTTGAGTCTATAGAAGTTTAAGAGAGTTCGAATCGAGTATAAAAACTATTTTGAAGACTGGAAAACAAACGTTGGAATAAGTATATTACAGTGAGATTACCTTGAAGGGGACAAAATAAATTTGGATAAATAAATATATACTGTAATACCTCGAACTTACGCGATAGGTGGGACCAAATGGCAACCATGTAAGTCAAATTTGCGTAAGTCGAGGTACAAGGTACAACATAAACCGAAGCTATTTTGATAAAGAGGGCTTTATAAAGTCAAAGTGTCGTCTGACGGGTCAAAGATTTTTTATTCTCAAACAAAATTTTTTCATTGCACGTTAATTATATTTTACTCCCGGTTTTGTAACTGATACGCGCTCTTCATTGGCGTCTGTTTTCTAAAATTTCTGACACTTTTTTAATTGAACTGGGGGCTTGTCAGGTTTCAAACTGTCATTTGATCTTCAGGTTGAACTGGGTCAAAGGAATCAGATTCTTCATTGTCTTGTTCTCACATTTTTATGAGCTCATCAACTCTCAGCTCCTGATTATTTGAATCTAGCAGTTCTTGTACGTCCTCACTGTCCACTTCTAAATTTAATTGTCTTAATTGTCTGCAGAATCGGCAACGTCTTCAATAACATGATTAATTTAATCAGGTTCTGGCGCCGATTCGGTCAGAGTTTCACTAGTGAAAAAAATGGAGACAGTTTTTTACTAGGCACCATTTAATTTTTTTGCGAAACTTCATTCCAAGATTTTCCAATAATGTTCGCGCCATCTAAAACATTATATTGTTTCCAAAAAAGTCTATAACAGAGAGCTCATAATTTGCCTCATAGTTTCATAGAGATGTACAAAGGATCGTCGTGGGTAATAAGCTTTAAATGTTTTGATGACTCCCTGGTTCATCGGTTGAATCAAGCTGGTTGTATTTGGCGGCAAAAATTCTACTTTCACACGTCTGTCGAAATTAGTGAGAGTAGCAGGACTATGGCCTGGTGCGTTGTGAATTAGTAGCCTCAACTTAAATAACATCTGTTTTGATTGGCAATAACGTTCGACTTCTATGAGCTGATAACCAAATCAAACCCCAAAAAGGGAAGCTGTCATACAAGATTTAGGATTTGACTTCCAAATCACGGGCAAAGCAATTTTAAATTTATTTTTTAAATTTCTTGTATTTTCCGAGCGGTAAACTAAGAGAGGTTTGAATTTATAGTAATCAGCTGCATTCCCGCCAATCATCACTGTCAATCCATCTCTGGAGGCCATAACACCTGGAAAGGTTCTTTCCTCACGTGCGATAAAGTGCTTTTGGCCATCTTCTTCCAGAATAATACCCTAGCCACTTTCTTCTATCATAGCATTGAGTTTCTCTGGATAGACAGACGCAGCATCTTTATCAGCACTTGTCGCATCTCCACTTTCCGAGATACTATGCCAGTTACAGCGACTTTTGAATCGGCTGAAACACTTGTTACTAGCTTTAAAGATTGTATTTTTGACCTGGCCGCCTCCCCAGCTTTTTTTTTTAATCTCTCAAAAATCAGCTTAGGTTAAGAGCACATCGTATTCTGATCAATGGGACAGTTTTTCACTCTTACTTGTGTTTGTTTGTTCTCATTATTTCAATCGCATTGTTTCCATCTTAGCGATAATACAGCTTTGAGATTTTTTTCTTTATTTTTTATAATGACTATCGATTCTGGTAGATTAAACATCTTTACCAATTCATAAACTTTTAGTTTTGTATCGAAATCCTTAATAATGTTTAGTTCACATTTCAAAGATAATGTTTTATTTTTCATATTTGATGCAGAAGAATAAGTTTTACTTTGTTTGGATGTTTTTAAATGAAAAAACAATTTGTAAACGTGCGTTGAGTCCACCTGAAATATGTCCGTGCATGTCGTAAGCATAATACAAGTGTTGGTGAAGCGGGAAGGTGAAACGGATGTTGTGCCGCCTCATTCAAAAATTGCGTAACTCCGAATTTGCGTAAGATGGGGTATTACTGAACTTTGTGTTTTATTTAAGAAGTCACTTTACATTTTGATCATAGTAGCATATCCTAGTAGAACTATCCCTTTATATTAATTCTTCTGTATTACCATCTTCATATTATGTGTGTAAACAGAATATTCAAATAAAAATTGTTTTTGGTTCCTTTGAACATGTTGGTTAATTTTAAGATACTTATATGTATGCTTAAAAAAATTAACTGTTTTTATTTATCACGTTTTTATATATCAAGTTTTTTTTGCATACGGCGACAATGGTCTTTATGTTCGAATATATTATATATATTTTATATCATTTTTGTTTATTTTAAGGTTTTTTGCAACACTACAATAAATAATCTTATAGAACGGTTCCACGAACACCTATAATAAATATTTAGTTATTTTCCAATTTTCGGAAAACATCGAAACTAGATCCCATTATTCCTCAAATAAATAACGTCTTTGTGATGCGCGCCAGCAACGGAAAAGTAATCGTTATCAGTCAGCGTTGAATTACGACCCTTCAAGCGGCTCTGCGCATTTCAATTTTCAATAAAACTGAGTGCTTTTAAAGGGAAAATTTTACATGCTTTTCGATCGGAGAGTTATGCGCCGGATTGTTAGAAACAAAACGATGTAAAACAAGAAGGAAGTGGTCCCTGGAGGCCCGTCCAACTTTCCCGAACGAACGGGCGAGGGAAGTGAGAGGTGGTCGAAGGGGGCTCGAAATACGACTGTTCCGGGACCGCGCCCAGCCCGCAGAAACGATGCACCGGGGGACCTCAATTTTTAAATAATTGACTGGCGTCCGGTTGAAAATGAATTACAGTCCAGAACGCCCGTAATGTAGGCGATGTTACGCTTATGTAAGATGCAGGGGATGCTGTGGGATTCCAGGGCGAGCAGTCTCAAATTCTGGCTGCCCGGTTCAACTGCTTTATGGGTCATGCATTATGCAATGGCCATATGCATGTCTATATAATAAAGAAGTGCTGGCTCCTTCACCGGATTACTTATATTATGAACTGTTCATTTTATACGACTTACGGGTTATGGAGCTGAGAAAAACATAAAATTGAAACGTGAAAATGCAAATTTGATTCTAATGATTAAATCTGAATATTACTACGATTGGAACTTAATACATGAAAGAGAAAGATAATATTGGTATTAAAACGATATTTGACTAAAACAATTATGTTCATATAAATATGGTAACTGAAAAAATTATCACCAATTAAGACTAAGTACTTTAAAAATGAAATTTTATACAGATGCTCAAGCTAAGGGGAATAATACATGATTTGAAAGCCAGTAAACATTTTATATTGATGATTCCTAACAAAAAAAAAATTTTGTTCCTTTTCTATATTTTTTGTTACTTTTATTTTATCGATACTCTAAACAGTAACTCTAAAGTTACTAAGCCTTCAAACGCCTTGAAACCTGACAATAAAGTTAATTAGCCGTGAAAAAGCTATACAAAATACCTTTTCTACTACTAAGACATGGGATGGACGTCTTCTTTGTTTTGAAAAATGTATTCGATATGACATGGACATATGAAATATAAAAAAATCTCCATGGTTTTGGATTTAGAGGACAGCTTCCACTACTTGTCATCCTTTCTGACGGATGTTTTGTGTTAGAATCGGAAGCACACTATCGGGCTCAAAAATCTTAGAAAATGGAATTCCACAGGGATCGACTCTTAGTACTGTTTTATTTGCAATTGCAGTGAATAATATTACATCTGAAATTGGTGTGTGTATAGAAAATGTTTATATGTGGAAGATCTTGCAATTTATCTTTTTGATAAAAATCTATGTAACACGAAATTCACAAATCGTGGTTAATAAAATTGTCGAAAAGGCTACAAGAATTGGGTTATTTTAGAATCAAAGACAGAGTAAATCCACTTTTGTCGAAAACCGCATTATGAACCAGTTTTAAAATTAAAATCCATTATTTTATTCAAGCATCCTACATAAAATTGCTGGGTCTTTCATTTAATAAGAAACGGACATGGGGGAAACATATAGATAACAAAATATATCAACCCTTAATACTCTCAAAATTAGACTATGGATGCTCAGTATACTTATCTGCAAGACAATCAAAATTAAATTCGCTAAACAGCACACAACATTCGATATGCCATATGAGCATTTCCCACGAGTCCAACACATTCTGTCTTATGCGAGGCATGACTGCTGCCTTTAGAAGAAAGATGTCAAAAATATATTTTGACATATACGATTAATATCAGCACCCAACCAGATCGTTCCAACCATGCTAGCCAATCAACAAATAATATCATATGATATCCAAACATATAGACTAAAACCAACTCTAACCAATCCAGCAATTGCAAAATACTGCACTGTTTTAGAGAAATTTACCTTCACCGTTCCACATATACTTTTTAATGGATCTCTCAAACTACTGCCTGGATACCTGAAACAAAAGTAAAGCTGGATATGGTTAATTATAAAAAGAAAAATAACTCAGATGCCTTAAATATTAGTTTTTACAAATCCTACGACAATATTCTGATACAGCTGTGCTGTTTAGTGGTGTATCAAAAACAGACACAGGATTATCTAGTGCAATTGTAAATATTAATGAAGTATATACATGGACGTTTCCATACTATACTACAATATATACAGCAGAAAAGTACGCCATATATCAAGCAAGTATAGGTTTATTCAATAACCTAAAAGGACGGACCTACATTATTGTTTCTGACTCGCTTAATAATAACACATTTGAACTCGATCCACTTACACAAATGATTATAATTACCCAAAACGAATGTTAAAATCAAAATTGTAACATTATTTTGGTCTGGATTTCTAGCTATGTTAGCATTACTGGTAACGAGATAGTAGACAGAGTTGCCAACATTGCACTGCACACTACCTTCACAACAGATTAGTAAAGGTGTGGATGAATAACTGGAGGGAAAAAATAGTTTTATAGATGAAATAAAATAAAACAAGCTCATCTGGTGACCACCAAAACTCCAAAACTTACTAAGGTGCACAACTTATACACATAGTTATCTACTGGATGGTACAGGAGATCCTAACTGTAATACTTGAGCTTCTCCTTAGTAGATATACAGAATATCATTTATTGTGAAATGAATATGGGATTACAAAAGGAGTTGAGGCTAGTCTTGCACAACCGACCTCAATGTCAGGTGTTAGCTACCTATCGAAGTAGAGCTGGTTACTCTACTACTATGACAGGAAATACGCCAAGTAACGGCATGAGATGCCTCTTGGTGTTTGGTAGAGCTATCAGCAAGAAGAAAAGGGAGAAGATATATGATAAGGTATACAACACAAAATAACTAAAGTTAACTGTAAAAATCTTGTTATTCTTATTAACAATTTCAATGACATACAGTTTAATTTTCAAGTATTAAAAAATATTTCACCCCTATGATCTTAAACGCATTGTTTCTTAACTGCAAGGAGCTTCATGCCTTGATTTAATCTTGATACACTGAAGTTTTTGAATCAAATAACATTTTGAAAAATAACTCGTCTTTTTATGAAGATATATTTTAAGATCGTGCTTTCATTATGTCATTATCATTCAGTTCAACATATTACTCAGTAATGGGGAAATTAATGCGATACTTCATTATATTTAAAATGTTGTCACATTTGCACTTGACACAACAAAAGATCTAGAATAATGAAACGAACGCAACGAGCGGTTTAAAATTGGATTTAATATTTATGGATTAGCCTATCAATAATCAATATACAAGGACTAATTTACCCAATTACTTGCTGCTACCTTAGACGGGGGACTTATATTTATAATATGAATTGTAAGCATAATATATAATACAGTGCAATGGAAGCAGGGGATAGAATCCAATGAAGTACATATATTATATAAAATTATTAATAAATACTGTTGTTTATTATAAATAAGCCCTAAAAGAAAACTTTCTTTAAATTACCTGGTGAACATACTGTAATTGTAAAAAAATGCTTAAGATTATTTATAGTATATAGCGTCATATCTAATGAGTTAAATTGTTTAGCTGGTTAGGCTTTAAAAACTTTAAAAAAAAGGAGGTTCCACTAACTAAATGATGCTGTTGGTCAACATCACGTCACCGTTTACATTTATCTGTTACACAGCAAATCGACCACTATTTTTGGAACCAAATACTAAAAGAACTGAACAGTGGATATTAGAAATCAAATTGAAAAGGCGTTATGAATGAGTAGATAATGGCCATATTCAGAAGCTAGAACTGAGATCTAATTTGCACTTAAGATAAGTCAATAATCGATAAAAAATAATTCGCTTATACAATAATCCACCCCACATACCACAAAGCACTAAGAATTGAATGAGCTGGATCTAACGTTTTCCTTTGTTTTATCAATATTTTCATTAGATACCTGCTTTAGACTTCTCTTTTTCGTCTTGAATTGTATTACTGGGAAATTGCAAATAATAAAAGGCCCTTTAGATATACAGCACAATACTGTGCACTGGATTCAACGCAATATAATTAAATATAATGCAAGGAAATATAATATAATTTAATGCAATGCAATATAATGTGATTCAATACAGTGATTGTAATATAATGCAATACAATGCAAATCAAAGCGATACAATTCAATACATAACAACCCAAAACAATACAATGTAATAAAATACCAGTCAATACAATGTACATAATTAATAAATTGTGTTTGTATTGTGGATTAACAATGCATAAAATTTAAAAACAAAAATTGTATTAAATATAACCGTGATGAAATCAGCACAATTGCTTCCGACTTCACTCAGATTAGTGTAAGAAAACTAAAAAAGTTGCATGGCACCATTTTCAATTTATATATTGGATATCTTTGGGTTGATTTGATCGAAACCCGCTTTCTATGAACTAAAGTTTGTACAGCTATACATACATTCGGTGGAAATGCGCACTATAGAGGTTCGCATCTACGACTTGAGTAAATCTTTTCTTCTTTTTTCTTTTCTATTTTATTTCATCTTTAGTTTTGTTTTCGTTTATCCAGTGTTTAACCATTGATTTTGTATGTAGATATATTTGCTACACATATTTTTCATCACTTAAATTACAGTTTTGATTATCAATAGAATATAAAGCTAAAATTAAATTTTCATTAAATCTTGTTACACTTTCAACCCTTCTCTTAGCGTCGTTACTAGTATGAAGATGTATCACTGAAAATTGTGCAATATCCAGTTCAGTAGCTAAACTGCTTGTGCCCATCGGTGGATTAATTTTATTGAATTCTCCCCAACCAAAAATCCTTCATAATAGGCCAACTCGGAAAACAGCAGGCAGGTTTGTTCTTCATTGAACTATATGAACCATTTATTGCGGATTCTTTTTTTTTGTTGCTTCCAGTGTTAAAGCAAATTTACTATAAAATTTTACCACAAAAACATAAACTTACAGTCATTTAACAATGAATAATACATAAATGATATAAATATATATAAATGCATATACATAAATGAACAATTCAAAGTGCAATAAAATAACATTTAAAACAAACATCAAATAATTTAAAATGAAACGCGATATAAAAAAACCTTAAATTATGGATTCCCACAATATATAACCAAATAAAATTAGGCGTAATAAACGGTCTAAAAAAAAATCCTAACATGTAACAAAATTCTTGAACTCAACTTTTTGTAACCGTGTCTTTAATTCTCGAAACAAATTGGTTTCTGCTCTTAAATGTGCCGAACTGTCACGACAGATAATAGATGAACTGCGCAACTTCCACGTCTAATTATCTAGGCGTTGATGAGCGATTGGAAAGAAGGCAATTAATAATGGAATGAGACAATCATGTGACACTCAGTGAAAGTATTTTGCTTGGAAAAATGTTATACAATGTACGAACACGAGCATTTTTTACCGTTCACTGTCATTAAAGAAGTAAAAATTTTCCCATGATATAAAAGAACAAATGCTTCTGATGACATACACAAAAAATGTTGAAGCAAATTATGCAACAGTTCAGTTTGTTAGTACATTATAACATATAGCAGTTGATTGGTTAAACCGTAATTTTTTTTTTGCTAATAGGCGTGCGTAAATAGCGCAAGATGTAACACAGAAGATTCGAAAGTGGAATATTTTCAAATATGTTCATATAGTTTTATATATTATTTTCTTTCTTGATCCAAAATCGATTTATTTTTCAACGTAATCTCGCTCGGTACACTTTTGGTTACCTTCCAAAAATAGTTCTTTGTATTGGCGATGATCCTTTCATTTGATGTGAATTTTTTCCAGCCAGTCATTTCTTCATGTTTGAAAAAAGGCATAAATCGAAAATGGCGGATGCATTGCATCAGTTTCTCGTGCAAATTGGCCAATTTCAGTGTTTCAACGGCAGACAAACGGGCTGGTCGTGGTATACAAATGGAGGAGTTTTTTTTTTATTAATTTTTCGCGAAATTTTACTAGAAATGTAGCATAATAATCTCTTATGATGATTTCCCCTATCCAAGCAGTTGGTGAAGTTAATACCTTGAACATCCCAAACAGTGACAGAAATCTTTCCGATCCATGGAAGCGTCTCCGCCTCCTTTGGGGCACTTTTGTCTGGTAAAACTCACAGTTTTAACTGTTCCGTCGTATATCGTGTGTAGTTATAAATCCAAGTTTTATCAGCAATTACGAAATACCACAGAAACTCCTTCAGATCATGCTTATACGTTTAAATACCGCTGTGAAGTGGTCACTCAATTCCGTTTTGGGTTCTCGGTGAGCAAATGCGGCACACATCGCGCAATAGCTTTCTCATACCCAATTGTTTATAGGATGTTTCGTACGCGTTCATCCGAGTTGTTTGTTATCTCAACAGTCTCTCTAACCTTCGCTCTGCAATCCGCCAATATGATATGATGTATTTTATCGACCATTTCCTCAGTAGTGACCATCATCGAACCAACCATCGATCGAACGAATATAAGTTCCCATAACACTTTTTCGACTCTTCTTCGGTTTGCTCGATGCTTTCTCCTCTCAAAAATTGGTGTTTAATCAACAAACGAAATTCGCTTTTTTTCAAGATAGCAAAAATATCGAACTTATCTGCTTTCGAAGACTATAAACAAAGCTAACAGCAAAGACTATAGAAAGGAACCTACTTTCAAAAATTCATCTGTGCCATCGCACCGTCATTTATCGGAAAAGTATATGAATTTTTATTTTATCTCCGTACAGTTCGAATTTTAATATATTGTGCATTTTCATTATCTCGTATGCTGTAAACGTTTTACTAAAATTTGAACTTAAAATGTGCTATCACTTGGAAGTGTTTCATAATATAGCTAAATATAAATAATAAATACACGTTGTTTACTATTCAACAAGAAAATAACAAATCGAATAGGATATTTAACTAATTCTTATAGAAGATTCAGATTAGAATACTGACTAACTGTCTTTGTTGACAATACTGCCTTATCGGTAAAAACTACAGTGTTCAGTTAGCAAGTTGATGATTTCAGTTATTTTGTCAAGTCTATGATAATTTGAGCACAGACGATTTTAATGGTAAACTTATAATTTTTCTTGGATATGTCTTTTAAGTTTGATCAGTGCATCCAAAGATAAGCTATTATAACCAATATGTATAATTAACATGACCATTATCAATTATTCTCCCGCTCGCGTTTCGTTAACCATGTTAGTATCATTAGACGCTCATTCAATCTAATTCTAAAATTATACTATGTTCTATTTATATGACAACCGTACCTGATGAAGCGAGTAAAAATCATATAATGAACTGTGAAGTTCACTAAGCAATGTAATGCTTAGTTAATAATTGAAAAATTTGACTGACTGGAATAGGTCCTTTATCCCAGTTCAGTTTTCTTACATTCTTCTATTTGAATTCTTTCATACGTATCCAAAGCCATATTATTACTTACACTTTTAACAAGTTTTAAATTTCTAATATACACATTATGGGTGTGCTCAAGTGCATGTTGGGCAACACAAGATTTTTTATTTCTCTCATATCTAATGTGGGCAAGTTTTCTTTTTACTTGGTTAATATGGATCTTTTAGTTAGCCCAATAAACCTTCGAACACACGATCACAATGTGTTTCTTCAATCACAACTAATTTTATAAATTCCCGTTTTTTTATGTTGATCTACTTTATCTTTTGGACCTCTCTTAATTTATTGTATGATGTGTATACTAATGTTGTTCTATTGCTTTTGAATAGTCCAAGATTTTTCCAATAATTATCTAAACTTCTGTTTTTTCTTTGATTGATTTAATTAATCTATCTGCAATATTCTTATTATAACCATTCACTTCGAACACTTCCCTCAGTAATTTAAATTCTTTGTTGTAATTATCTTTGTTTAATAGAACATTAATTAATAGGCCTGCCATAAAATTTAAATTAAATATCTTATTGTGGAAACTATGGTTCAAATCGTTGGGAATGTATCTCGAAGTAGTGTTGTTTTCTTCTAAAAATATCAAAATTTAACCATTTTTTTTGTTCTGTGTATGGTAATCTGTCTTTGTTCGCGAGTTCATTTGTGAATCCTGTGGTTTCGGATTTTCCATTTGCGTTCCTAATAACATTTTCTAAGTTTTCATTCTCTGAAGCGAAAATTGCATCATCAAGATATCTTAGCCACTCTACCAGAAAGTAATTCAATTCATCCCTAGCTTCATTTTCAAATTTACTAATGAATAAGTTGATTTTTTAAGTTTGATGACAGAAGATTGCCCATTGTCATTCCCTATTTTGTTCGAAAACTTATATTAACCTGAAATCAATTTTGTTTCATACATGATCTTACTTGGAAAATGTACCCTGAAACAATTTTGTTATTGAAAATGTTTAACTCAAGTAACTCCCTCAGGGATTACAAGGTATGCGGAATGGGTACACTTAAAAACTATGATGATATGTCAAAGGATATCAAGACCTCATCTTCCTGAAGAAGCGTATTCTTAAATTTTCTTATAAATTGTGTTGAATTTATCAAAGAATCGGAAGCTATTTGATTTGGCAGATTTTAAAATTCCTTTACTAACCATTTTTCAAGTTGGAGACTCAATGACTGATACAATTGGTCTCATTGATTTTCCTATAATATAATTGATTTTCGTAATAATTGATTTTCCTAGGATATAATCTTGTTATTTTTGGATTTAAAATATGTAATTTGTTTTTCAGAGAACGACAAATAAGGCTGTTAGAAAATTTTATTGTATTCATTAACCAGTAAAATGGTTAATGAATGCAAATGGTTTAATGTTGCACCGCGTTCATATTAATGAAAATTAATCATATTTCTCCATTACTACAACTTTATTTCCCTTATCTCCTTTTAAATAAAAACAGTCTTTCTTTGGTAGATTCTTTACGACCTTGAAAACATTTGGTAATTTTTTTCTTTTATTTCAAATATTTTTTGCACTTTTGTCTTTACATGACTCTCTTATGAACGCTTTGGAAAACTCTATATCCTCCAAAGCGTTATTTCTTTACTTAGTTGTCAAGAAATGAGACATACACAGTGCAAGTTTATTCCACACAGTTCAGCTTAAAGATCAGTGTATCATGTCTGGATGTTCACTAGCCAAACCTTTCACGAGCGATTTAATATTTCTAAGTGAAAATATATAATAGGTATTTAAATTAAAACTGTTGCTTTTTTGCAACTTTGTGTAACTGATGAATGACGTGGTCAAAAAAACTTTATTTCAAGTTGCATGCTTCTGAACTCGTTGGCTATTGTAAAGTGCTCAGTAACGTGATCTTGATGCGACCGAAGTATCTAGTACTGGATCGAAATAATCTAGTGAATAAGCCTCATAAAAGAAAACTTCACATGGAAAAGTACAAATCGTGTGCTTAGTCCCTTTGTAATATGTACTCGAACACTGAACGCTGATGTACTCTATAAGATATATATCGCTGATGAACACCAACTTGTAACGTAAATATCGTTTGAGTTTCAACAAGATTTTCAATCTACAGTTGTCTGAGTAGCTAGTCATTAAATATTCTCTATTCAAAAAACAAGATTCACCAGATTCTACATTATTACAACCATTGCATGATATATGTTTTGTTTTTTAAAAAGTGTTTAAATTGCATTGAGGTAGGTTCCTTTAACAGATAACTAACCGCAGTACACTGGAGAATGAAGTCAGTACAGTTAATTATAACATTAACTTATTGATGCTTCTCGAATGTCCAAGCAACGAAAACAAAATTCAGTTAATTGTTACGCCAGCTTAATTCAATATACTTACTGGAAAATATAACAACACAAACCGCAGAAGGTATACAATCTCGAAGTAAATAAAAAATACCAGATACGCGACAATGATATCGTCAGCCGATCGTATGGTAAATTATGCAGATATATTCTCAAATCTCATGCAATTGTGCTGTAATTTAAGACATACGAGTCTGGCGGCTGCATTTTTACCGTAGTTAAACGAGCCTCTATCTCTCCAGGTATGTATTAAATTATCTCACAGCTCGAAACCAGTTCGAAACGTCGATCAGACCGGCCAACAATAAACGGTCAATTTAAATCTCACCACCGTTGACATCACGTGACGTTAATCCACAAGGGATTATTCGACCGAATGTTTTTACTTTAATCTTATTATGGTAATGTAAGTCGGCCTGTACTTACTGGTACTACTTGATAATAAATATTTATAATAAACAAAAAAAAAACATGTTTATCGAAAAATGAATTACAAAACTCAAGAACTAATTACAAAAACTGTATCTATATATATATATATATATATATATATATATATATATATATATATATATATATATATATATATATATATATATATATATATATATATATATATATATATATAGATAAGACTGTTTTTTTTTAGTGTGGCCCAATTTTTGATAGGGATCGCTATCAAACGAACCATTTAGGGACCATTATATATATATATATATATATATATATATATATATATATATATATATATATATATATATATATATATATATTATATATAAATTGACGTGGAAGTGTGACCCGGACGTGGATGATCTTCAACGTCTTCTCGGCCATCTTGAAAACGCTTAAACCACTCAAAAATACGTGCACGCCATAAACATTAATTGTCATACACTTCTTTCAATACATTATAAGTTTTTCGTAGCAGTTTTTCCACGTTTCAAGTGAAATTTCCAAACAATTTGTTGCTCTATTTTTAGATTTTTTTGAGAAACAAAAAATAAACAACTCTAATGCGAATGAAGGCTACGGTTATACGGATTTGTTTACAGAAGCGAGATGTACTGCATTTGAAAGATAAGGCTTCAAACTAAACAGCTGTTGGTTGCTGGCGTACTTCTTCTGTAGCAGCGTCAATCTCGATATTTCATAGCCACACCTCGTATATCAATTCATCGCCGTTCGCAGGAAGTTGGGTTTATTCATTGGACTAGGTGGATTATTTAATTCCGAATTTGAATGGAATCTGGAAGAAAAGTGGTTCCAATAGGACAACTCTACTTGGCATACAACCAACGCAACAATCGAATTATTGTGGGAGCAATTCGGGAAACAAATATTTCTAGGAACGAACCTGTTAATTGGGAAATAAAGTCATGTTATTTAATACCTTTAAATTATTTTCTTTCCGGTTGTGTTTTTTGTCTATGCCTATAAATCAGTAACTATTGACATCTTGGAAACCAATATAACTCGGACAATGGTGGACATAAGACCCCAGTGGCTTGAAAAAGGGGTCGGAAATTGGATTGTCAGAATGCGATTGAAGAAAGCGATAACGAATAAAGCTATAATGGTTTCATCTGCAGGAAATATTATGGTTACAGATTTCCGAGGTTTTCGTAGTCTCTTAGTTTACCTGACAATAAGAAGGGGTATCACCGGTTAATATTATGCCTCACCAATGGATCAATTGAATGTTGCTATTCAGGCTACATGTCCCCATCTGACGAAAACCAATGTTTTTAAGAAATTATTCACAGGACGAATAATCGCTTCAAATGTTGATCTAAATATATATTAAATTACAAAGAGACTAGGTTGAAAAAAACTCAACCATTTCAAGCTTTCTTTGTTATGCAGAAATCTTTTTGAACGATCCTTATAAGTTGAATGTTGTGTGACTTCACAAAGATTACTATTATTTCACCAAGGTCAAAAGAAGAGATAGAGACTTAATTCGGTCCATAGAGTGCGCATATTCGTTGTTAACGTTGTGGAACTATCTTTCTCTCTTTTCTAATGTGAGACATCATATAAATTACATTTTTTTGGAAAATGCTGGATGTTTAGTAGAGGCGAACAAAATTCAAAACTCTTCCACAAATTCTGCAAATCCACAAATTTTATCTACTCCCCTGTAATTTTGTAATATCAAAAACGTTGAATCGATCTAAAAAATGACAGAAAAATAGAGAAAGTGGGGGAGATTTTCTCATTTTTCTCAACAACTGTTTCTGGTTATTTCTTGCAGCTTTATTTTTCAAGGTAACGTTTCATGCGATTAATTAACCATGGTTGTGTTTCAGAAGTAAGCTATTACGGGCATAACAATACGTATTTCAACTTCTCTGGCGTGAAAGTGGTGTGTATCGTGAGCTTTTCTGAGAACGTCATATTTTTGCTATTGTAGAATGGTTAATGTTAGATCACATTTTTTTTTGATATTTGGAAAGCGATTGTAAATTTACCAGAATGGATTGTTTTTGTGCGTGCACCATATCGCTTGAATATTGCTATAAAAAAAATTGAAGTATATCATCGACTAAAAAGGCACATTCTGATATACAAACAAAATACTTTTAAAACTCCGAAAAATATGGGACGAAAATATGATACAACTTAAAAGATGACAAATTTAAACGATGAATCATATGTTTATTCATCTTTCAGATAAGATATGAAATGTTAATATTAATAGTATGTATATTATGGACCAAAAATGTACAGCAAATAACATGTTTTTTTTTTAAATCACAAATTGCATTTTTAATTGAATAATTAGTTGATTAAGTAGGTAACACTTTATATTGTTTGAAGGTAGAGGGAGTATTATGATTTAGTTGTTCCTTGAAATTCAATTTTAGTAATATTCATTCGATAAGTAATTCTTTTGACTAGAATAAGTTAAAAAAAGTCGCCCACAATAAAAACAGAATTCCCAAGCATAACGATGCGACAAGGAACAGTGTCACTACTAGAAAGTTCACTTGAGTCTGCGACTCTAAATCTGTCCGATGTTTCACCGGAACACGGCCAATAATGAGTTTGGCTGTGTAGCCCCACTCATTAACCCGAAGAGTTTAAATTCTGGTTCACGTTAACAATGATTTAACAACCTCGATTATTCACCTCACATCTGTTTTGATTTTCTATAATGAAATAGAAAAATATGTAAGTTTGGTCACATTAATTTTTTAAGGAACTACCATATATATTTTGAATCAAGTTATTAGACATCTATTAAAATGATATGCATATAAGCATTTATATTTATTTACATATTTATTTCTATATACACGTACGTTTATATATATATATATATATATATATATATATATATATATATATATATATATATATATATATATATATATATATATATATATATATGGCTCTCTTCATTTCATTAGGAATTGTAACCGGTCAATTCTTTTGAGCTGTAGAAATTCATTTCTTGGGGTGAGTTAGTCCACTTTCCTCTATTCTTGACTTATTCTATCCTATTGTTTGTCCTTGCTTCCTCCGTTATTCTCTTCCACGCATCTCGGTCCTGTATCTTTTCCCATCATGTTTGTATTTCCAATTTCCGTGTCTTCCCGCACCTGATCATCCTACCTATTTTTCGGTCTCCCTCTTCTTCTGTTAATATATGGTCTCCACATTATAATTTTCGTTACTACTTTGTTGTCTTCCATTCTTCTTATGTGGCCAAACCAGCGGAGTCTTTGCACTTTTATGGTCTTCACTATAGTGAAGACCATGAAAGTAATGCAGGAGAATAAATAATTCTCGTTTCAAAATGGTTTGTATTTCAAAATTCATTAACCTTCTGTATTCATCATCTGCAACTTTCTTTAATCCATATATTCTTCTCACTATCTTTCTTTCGAATATTCGTAACTTTTCTTGTTCCAAGCTTGTTAAATTCATTATCTTCGCCCCATAGGCCACCACCGGTCTAATAGCTGCTTTATATAACTTAATTTTTTTATTTATACTTATGTTTTTGCTTTTCACAATGCTTTTGAATTTATAATAGTCTCTGTGTCCCACCTGTACTCTATGATCAATCTCTATGTTTCTGTCGTTTTTGCTATTTATTATTATTCCCAAATATTTAAAGTTTTCCACTACTTCAAATTCGTAATTTCGTATTTTTATCAATTTGGTTGTAACTCTTCTGTTTTTTTCCTTATTTCCATATATTTGCGTTTTTCTTGATTTATTGTGAGGCCTCTTCTCTTTGCTTCTTGTCCAATTTTTTGGATTGCTTCTTCCAGGCTTATTCTGTCTCTAGCTAACACAGTAAGATCATCTGCGTATGCAACTGCTTGTATCGCTTTATTGATGATTGTTTCCATGAAATTACACTCTTTGATTACTGCATCCCGTGTTAATATAAACATTGTTGTTGATAGCCCATCTCCTTGTCTCACTCCTATATTGAACTCAAAATCCTGTTTCTCCTTCTGATGTTCTAATTACTGCTTGTGAATTTTTCATTGTCATTTCTGTTAGTCTTATTAGCTTGGCCGGTATTTTCATGTCCGTCATAGCTTTCATTACTTGTCCCCGTTTCAGACCATCGAAAGCTTGTTTGAAATCGATATACACAATTTGTAATTCCATTCCATATTCCTGAGATTTTTCGATTATTTGCTTTACTATATGTACCGTGTCTATGGTAGATCTGCCTTTTCTAAAGCCATATTGACAATCTCCAATTTTTTCTTCCGTATACCTCATCAATCTGTTATTTATGATCATGGTCAGTATCCTTTTTTTCCACTCATTAGGCATTTTTTCTTTCTTGCAGATATGGATTATAAGCTTAAATATCCTTCTTCCTGGCGCTTCTCCCCCGTATCTTATCATCTCATTGACTATATTATCTAATCCACCTGCCTTATTTAATTTGAGTTATTACAGCATTAAATTCTTCTTCTATGGGTATATCCAGTTCTTCTTCTTCCATATTGCCTTCCAGGTTTCCATCCTTTTCCCTTTCCGTCACCGTTCTGTTATCTGTTAATATTTTCCTAAAATGATTCCCCATTCGGTGCTACTTATGTTTGTTGTGTTTCTTTTGGCATTTTGTTTTTTGATATACCTGTATAATTTTATGTTATGCTTATTATCTTTTCAATCATTTTCTCTATCTATCTAGTTTTCTTAGTTTTGACTGTAGTCTACATCACTCCTTGTAATTAACCACTTCAATCTAGCAGCCCTCTTCCTCTGCATTATTCCTCTGCATTTTTCGTCAAACCATTCCTTCCTATACACGTCTGCTCCTCGGAACGATCTTACATATTGCATAAGTTTTTATCTTCTTTTGACAATGAGGATGTGGTCTGTCTGGTTTCTTGTCGTTCTGCCTGGGATTTACCATATTACTTCATGCTGCGTTTTGTGTTTGTATTTTGTGCTAATTATGTACATTTCCATTTCTGTTGCTAAGTTTCCCAATCTCGTTTCTATGTTATTTGTGTCATTATACAAAGTTTCTCTTCCAGCTACTTTTCTCCAGTATTCTTCCTGTCCCATCTTTGTATTGAAGTGTCCCATGAAGATGATTGTGTCATGTTTTGGTGTTTTTTCGCAAGTCTTACTTATTTTATCGTAGAACTCATCCTTCTCTTCTTCATTTGCTATCTCTGTTGGTGCATAGACGTTTATGATGTAAATAAAATGTAATGTTGGCTATATCATGCTTTAATCTAATATATGAAATTCTCCCATTTATACTCTTAAATTTCCTTTTATCCTTAAATATCCTTTTTCGAGTTTTTGCTTATCAAAAACCCCTTTCCATTCTGTCCCTGCTTATCTTCCCCTCCATACAGTATTGCATATTCTTCCCTGTCAATTCTTCCTTCTCCTTTCCATCTTACTTACTGCAAAGCCAATACTTCTATTTTATATTCTAGCATTTGTGCGACCTCCTCCATCCTTCCTACAGCTAACAATGTTTTTACATTCCAGGTCCCTATTCGTATTACCGCACGCTCCTTCTTCCTCTTTCTACTTTCCATTTTATTTGTTGTCCTTTTCATTGCCGCATCGTCATCATCTTTGTTCCTCCCTCCACCTTCCCTTAACAGTTTTTCTGCTCAGTTTTCGTGATTTTTCTCCGTTCTTCATAGACATAGGCCTCACTCTCCACTAATCTTTCGTTAGCTGCGCGTTTATTATTTTCCTTTTCCATGTTTTCTGGACTTTCGAGATTTTCTATTCCGTATTTTTTTTCTGTTAAGATAGGCTGTGTATCCTTACTGTTTCGCTTCTTTTAAGTAGGGTCAAAATATTTCTTTTTCTTGAACCTTTATTGTGTAATCATTATTAATCCAGATGTCTCTTCCTTTCAGTTCTTTGGTCTATTTCCATTTTCTTGTCTCATGTTTGTTGTTTTTTTTTTATTTAGTTTGTAGGCTCACAATTTCGTGATTTCTTTTCTATCCACCGCTGGATTCATTTCTACTCCCATTTCCCTCAGAAGTTCCTGCCCCTTCTCTTTTACTTGCCCCTGATCTTCCCTATCTGTATCAGTCAATCCCTGCACTATAATGATATTTCTTCTTATTTCTCTCTCAACCTTTTCCAATCTCTCTTCTTGGTTTGAACTGTCTGCTTTAATTTTTGGTTTTCTTGTTTCATCTCATTTTTTTTATCAGTACTCTTAACTAGTTTCTCTCCAACCGCTGTAAATTGTGTGCTTATTTGCGCAAATATTCCTTTTATTTTCTCCATATTTTCATTTTCCGATCCCATTCTTTTATATTAGTCTTATTCTTTCCGTCTCCTACTTAATATTTAAAACTGAATAAACAAATATATATATATATATATATATATATATATATATATATATATATATATATATATATATATATATATTATATACTGATACATTAAGTATCAGTACTAGTCCGGGAAAATGTGATTAAAACGAAATGCCTGGCATTTTTTATGAATTATTATTCGAAGTATTCTTCTCTCGCTTCGATACATTTATATCGATTCAATAGTGATTCAAATGCGTGGTCCAGCTCATTTTGTGGAATCGCCTCCAAAGCACGTGTCGAAGCTGTTTAGGTGGTCTGAATGTCTTCAAAAAAACACCCTTTCAAATTTAATTTCACAAGGGGTTAAATCTGGTGAATACGGTGGGTGGTTGATCTTTGAAGTACACAGACTTGCTTTCGAGCCAAAAGTTGAGGCACTATTAACGATGTGTGACTTGACGCATTATCCTGCAACAAATTCCAGATGTCTGGATCGCAATATTCTGGTGGAATGCGACGAATTCTGTGCATCAATCATTTCAGGACTTCTAAGTAATACTGCCCAGTGAAAGTTTGACCTGTTGGAACGAACTCTTTAAAGATGATGGCTTTGCTATCGAAGAAAACAATGAACATTGTTTTTCATGTTTTTTTGCCTGTGGGGAGTTTTTTGACTTCCATTCCGCACTTAGTTTCTGGATCGAATTGAAAACACCTTGTATCATCCCTCGTAACAATTTCAGGAAGATCTGATCATTTTTGGCGGCTGCGACGGCCTCTCTACAATGTTTGACACGAAGTGATTTCTGCTCCTCCGTCAACGTGTGTCGAACAAACTTTGCACTCACCTTTGTTTTACCCAAATCCTTGTGTAAAATGAAGCGAATCGTTTTTTACCGATATTGAAGCCTTTTTGGTCTCCAATCACGTTTGTCATCCTCTAGTGACACTATAAACGTTTATGCCACAAAAAGACATTTGTTCTGCTTAAACAGTCATCGCCGTAGGCTTGCTACATCAACCGGAATGTTCCCGATGCAGTTTTACCAAGTTTTGCGGTAAATTTAATAACAGCTCTTTGTTCCATGATTTTATTTGTACATCAAACTTTTTTGGCTTGTAAACAAGACGGCATAAAATCAACAAATGACAGAATGTTAGAATTACTAGTTTCTCGGGTACAACCGCGTTTTAGATTTGTAAAATCTCCACGTTTTAGGCTTCCACTTTCAAAGTGGTTTTAGCTCATCTAAATCTACCCATATTTAACATAAATCTATATTCAGTTAATGAAATATTTACGCTGCAAATCATGAACACATTTTTGGGGGTCTCCTTGTATGAAATAACCTTATGTGAGCTTGAATATCTCTTCTATAATATTAAATATAGCCAAGATGCTCACCATTCCCATCCGCTCAAAGTATCTTCTTCGTATGGTCTTACTAAGTATGGTATAGTAACTTGCAATACATACATATTGCAATATAATACACATTGTTTTGTCAAGTTAAATATTATTAACCTAATACCATTAAGTGGAACTTCACTCTGTTCTATAAAAGACCTGCTTCTGCTTTTCAGAGGATGCTATTAAGGTAGTGTTTAATATTCACTTCCCGCCGATTGATATCCCACTGTACTAGTATTATGTTCTTTACTAATTATCCATGCTCCATAAACATTACAGATTATAGAATATAATTGGTGGACTTTTCATCATGGATTCTGAAAAAAGCAGGTTTATTTATGAAGAGTGATTTTTAAGAAAAATAAGGTATTCTGGTACTGTCATTTATCGCGGAATCCAGAAATTATGTCAGTTTACATGATAATGGTGAATTAATTTGTATTATGAATTTATTTTAAAATCATCTTTTCTCATGCGTTCAAACTATCATTTCAGTCGATTTGAAGTGTAACTTTCTTGGTCAGAACGCAAGTTGTTCGTTGATATAAACTCACGATCGAAATGCACAAGGAATATTTTGTAAACAGATTCTCAATTATAAAATTGCCATAACAACCATACAAAATTAATACATATTCACAATTTCAATACATAGTAATTTTGATTGTTTTTAGTAGATCAGTAATTTCATCACTTTCAAAGAGATTGGGATAAAAGAAGTATATTATTATATCCCAGTATATATCCAATTATACTGGATATACAATTGTATTTTATTTTTTACATTTGTCAGCATTTTATTTTTTATAATTTTTTTTTCATGATATTTGTGACAATTTTGATTTGGTTATTGTGTAGTACAGACGTACAGTTTATATTACACTCTAAAAGAACGCAGGACATTGTTGTAATTTAACTTAAAAAAATAATTCAATTATTGCAACTCAACATGAATTTACGCGAAAATATCGTAATAGTCCAAAGCCTCATAAAACGACAATTTATCGTTTATTCAAGCAATTTCAAGAATTCGGAACAGTGGGGGGGTAGGCTCCTTATCAGTGGCCCAAGAACAGTGCGAAGCGCTAAAAATATTGCACATGTGGAACAAAGTGTTGAGGCGTCTCCAGGAACGTTGGTTTGACAAGATTGTGTACTAATTGGAAATTTCCCCATACAATTTATTCAAGTTTTTGAGAAGTGACTTACACATGTTTCCCTATAAGATTAAAATTGTTCTGGGCCTACCTACAGACAATTATGAGCTTACGTTTTACCTACAGATAATTATGAGCGATTAGATTACTAGTACACTGCCTGTATTAGTACACTGCCATCAAATTGATAATTTCATGCCAAATTAATAATGAGCTATTTAGCTTATTTTCGTAGTAATCAACTGAATAACCAGAATAATCATTTCTGGACAAGAGATAATTCCCGCCACATTCATCAACTGCCATTAAATCCAGCTAAAGTTATAGTATGATGCGGTATTCATGCTCAAAACATTGTTGGACCATAAAAACGGCACAAGGTTATATTGCTGCTAATTGCTCACATTTAATCGACATACATTTTAAAAATTGATTAACGCAAAACTTAAAAACGGAATAAACATATTATAGTAAAAATAATCTGTTTTGTTTCTTCTAAAAGTTATAAATAATTAAAATTGTAGCGTGATACTTACCTCATCCTGTATTTGTAATGCTTTTGTTTTTATTGAAATATCTGATTGACACTGGTGAAAATATAAGCCTTTTTAAAAAACTGATACTTCAGAGAAGCATATATTTTAAATTCTTTTTTAATGTGTTTAAATCGAAGTTTTATTTATGATATATTTGTTTTTTTGTTCTACTTTAAAACGATTATTTTTTTTGAAGTTGCGTCAGTGTTTTTTTCAAACCAGCATTATAATGCATCTTTGTTGATAGATTTAAATGGTTCTATTAACAATTGCAAATGATCAATGTAAAATATCAATTAGTGTGGTATATCGTGATTATCCGAGCCCATAAACCACGGTAGATAATTAAATAATCCCCGAACAAAGACAGGTATCGGACACGAGCCGATCTGGCCGAATATATCTGGGCGCGCATCTTAATGAATGCCACCCCGAAACGGCACAATAACCGCGGCCGTATGGCCAACTCAGCAGCGGTACTTTGTGCCTTCTCCGCAATTCCAATCGGGAGCATGTTCGGCACGGCGATGCTATCGCCCCGTATTTATTCGGTAGTTGCACAACCGGACTGTATCTCTATCAGGGCTGCGAGCTACGCGCTATCTCTATTACTGCCCACTTGATTATTTTACATTTACACGCATTTCTCGCTGGCCAGACCGGCCCCAGTTTCGTTGTCGTCGTCGTCCTTTTTGCACAGCTCGGATGGAATAATTATAGCCATTACTGCCGAACAAAAGTTGATTAGATCATCGATAATAGTCGGCTACCGTAATATATTTTGCCGGATTAGCATGGATTTCATTAATGAACAAATTGGAAAGTGGTCGAATAATAACAGTTTACGACAAGGAACAATTTTCCTTACTGTATGCACTGTCAAGTTTCTTACATGATATACATACGCGATTGCTTGTCTTGAAAACAATTTGCTTCTCCTTAAAACAATTTCAGACCACTTGGTTGTTTTTTTTTCTTCTGTTTCGCATAAAAACATGGTAATTACATGGTGCTTTAATAATACTTCCTTCAGATAGGAACTTGATTTTCCCCTTTCCAGTGTTATCTATCTAAGAGTAATAGTTCATACCTAATTCTGTTTAGAATGCAAATGTTTAACTTTTATTGTTCTAATTCCTAGTTGCCATTTAATTTTTTTTATTTATTAAATACATGCACATATTTATATGTGATTTTTACGAATAACAGCTTTATTAAATGATATCTACCACGTTATACTCATGAAGAATAACATATAACAATAATGCGTTACGAAAAATATCTCGCTTGGCTTCTCCTCGTCCTCGTTTAAAATTCCGCACAACCGTAGCTAGGCATAAATGACAACGCCACCCAACAGAGCAATACAAGGGTCAATTGAAGAGTCTAGCATCTTCTTCCGTCGGTGCTTGGATGTAATAGTATACTAGATATAGTGAAATATATTTAGTAATATCGTATGTGAATTTCAACATATCTACTTCTATTTCCAATTTGGTCAATGGTCAATGGTCAATCTCACAATACCAATTTATTAACTGTGTTAAGGTATTAACTGTGTAAGCATATTACTCGTCAGTTGACTAACATTGTACTATCGGGTTGTATAGAAAATTCGTAGGGAGAAAGAGAAACGCAAATAGTGTATGTAAATATTTAGTATTAACTTTTTGCCAATGTAGTGGTAGGTTCAAAATGCTTCTTTGCCAATAATTTGCAACTTAATTGCCAGAAAATACCAAAAAGTTGTTTTTCATTCCTTTTCATCTTCTTCATTTTTTTGCCGGATCCTGAGTTGTTTAGCAGATTTCGATTACTAAGTTCATGAGGGACCAACACATCGTATCGGCAAACCTGTGCATTTATCAGATTGTCAAAAACGGTTGATTTGTCAATATTTCACTTATCTGCTATCTCGCGAACAGTGCTGTATGGATCCTCAATTGCCGAAGATCCATGACCTTTATTTTTTCGACATTAGATCTTGAAGGATGACTAGAGCGATGTCGATTTTGCAGCTCAAAATATCCGCCCCTGAACCGACCAAACCTTTTTTACACCTTAGTTACCCTAACAGAGCCCTCTTCGTAATTGGCGCAAATTTTATTTTTGTTTCAACAGTGTTCTTGCCCTTTTTGAAATAAAACATCATTATGTAGCATAAATGCAAGTTATCGACTGACATTTTTTATTTGAATTAACTTGATTAAATGGAAATCAAAACGAATCGGAAAGTAAACATTGTAAATACCACAGGAATTAATAATATGCAAATAAATATTATTAATAGAGCACATTTTTTTAGTTACAAGCATTAAAATTGTATATTGTGCTATCGGGTTGCCTGGAAAATTTGTAGCGATTTTTTTAAGAAAAGGAGAAACACAAACAATTTACGCAAATATTTAGTTAGTCTATTATATAATTACTGGTGGTATTTACAACTTTTTGTCAATGTAGTGGTAGATCCATAATGCCTTTTGATGGTAGTTCTAAGGTGCGATTTCCCATGAGTAAGGTGGATGGAGCAAAACAGACTAATTGATGAATAATAATAATGTTTGCCGGATTCTGATTAAAATGTGTCGACACCTTTACTGTTTACTAATTAAGGGGAGTTTTCTTCGATTGCTTCCTTCAGTCGATCTAATTATGAACAGTAGGGGTTGGTTTTGATGGTTTCGTTGCCTGGAAGAAGCTGCCTTGTCTGGGGGTTATCTGGAAGTGTATGGCTTACTTCCAATTTGACTCAAAGTAAAATTTTCTTCAGATGAAGACCGTCTTTCACCATACATAAAAACGAGGACACTGGCAATCCCTATACTTTTTATTACATGTTGTTGAACACAATCCACTTTTCATCATCAGCATAACATTTTTTTTTCAGCAAAAGATCGCAAAATATCGCCAGAGATGGCGCTCGTAGCATCCAAAATGGTTTGTTTAGCATCCAAAATGGCTTAAAAATGAAAAACGCTTGGAAAAGTGTTAAAGCTAAATAGGTATAAAGCTAAATAGCTAATAAAATATAAAATAGAGCTAACATAATCTCCTTATGTTGAAGAATTTAAAAAAATCTTAGTATAATTTGTTTTTCTTTGTAATCTTTTTCTAAGGACTTACTGAACGACCCTTGTAAGTTCGTGCCCGTGTTCCTCACGTATCGGCAGACGTATGCATTTTTATCAGATTGTCAAAAACGGTTGATTTGCCAATATTTAACTTATCTGCTCTCTCGCGGAGCGTGTTGCGTGGATCTTCGACTATTATGGTCTTTATATCCTCGGCATCAGAGCATGAAGGACGGCTAGGAAGGATGATGAAGGATGCCTGTCTTCTACCTCAAAATATCCGTCCCTAAATCAACCAAACCACTTCTTGATAATTTCTTCGTAAGTGGCACAAGTCTTGGTTTTTGTCTGAACAGTGTTCTTGCCCTTTTTTTAAATATAATAGCATAATCTGGCGTAAATGCTGGTTATTGACCGACACTTTTTATTTGACTTGACTAAATGGAGGCAAATCAAAGCGAATCTGTATGTATACGTTGTAAATGTCACAAAAATTAATAATATGCAAACAAATATTACTAACAGAGCACATATTTTTATTTACAAGCGTTAAAATAGGAACTATGGAAGATCCTTACGAACTTAACAATGTTCTACATTTGAATACTCCCTCTTCTTAAGGACAACCATCACAACCGACAAAAATATGATAGAACTGTTATATGGGGATTATAAACTGTTATATGGGGACTTTTAAAATAAGTTTTTGTTTTAATTTTGAAATAAATGTATTTTAATTTCTTTTTCAATTTTATATGCAAGCTGAGTAGTTCCCATTTATGTTTCCATAATAATATAACTTTAATCGCCGCCACTTGCTGCTTTTCAAATGGTTATTCTTTCTATGAAGATATAAGTCACGTTTTCATATAAACGTGGTTCTATCCTATCAATACCAGGTCAAATGTTCTTCTTTAGCTTCTGAATTATTTGTTTTTCTTTTCATAAACCCCTTTTTTTACATATTTCCAAAGAAAGAAAAAGAACGGTATCAAATTGCATAATATTAGTGGACGATCTTCATCACCATTTTAGGAAATAATACATTCAGAAAATGTAATGCATACAAATAAATTGTTTCAGTACTTCTGTACAATTTTTGAATATTAGTTTGTACTATAAACTTGTTAAAACCACATAGTCTCTAAATACATAAGATCAAATCTCGATAAGAAAAAATTAATATTACTTCGTGATATATATTCATTGCAACTTAATTTTAAAATAAACCAACCAAATGAAATCAAAACAAAAACTTTTTAAGCTATTATTTCTTTGAACAATTTTTGGATGATATAATGGCAGTTCGATAACGTCTGTTATCCTTTACACCGTCTACAAAAATGATGTGTTTATATATCTTTACGCATATATATAGATATATATATATATATATATATATATATATATATATATATATATATATATATATATATATATATATATATATATACATATTATTTATTACTCACGTATGGGCACTGGTGGACCACGCGAAATACAATTAGAGGCGTTTGTTGTTGTTAGCCTTCCTTTGCGCTCATACTAATTTCATTCTTTCGCTATGAGCTTTTCTCCTTTCGTCAGACCAAGTTGTTCCAGTCTTCCTACATTTTTCTTTCTGGCCAACCTTCCAAACGTCAACCTTGTGTCTGAAACAGTCTCTATCCTGTATTTCACTTTGTGTAATATTTGCTGAGCTTAGGTCCTCTTTAATTACAGCAATCACCACTTCTGTATTACTTTTTCTAGAACACAGTTAAATAAGAGTGGCGAGAATCCATCCCCTTGTCTCACTCCAGTTTTAATTTCGAAGGGCTCTGAGATGTCACCCATGAATTTAACTTTTGACCTTGTGTTAGTTAATGTTGCTTTAATAATTGCCAGCGTTTTCGGATCTAGTCCTTGTTCTTTCAAGATTAGGAATAAAGATTCGCGGTCTATAGGATCATATGCTTTTTTAAAATCCACAAATGTACAGACGAGATTTCTATTGTACAGTTTTTGATGTCTTAGGATCAACTTTAGATTCAGGATCTGTTCAGGGCAGGATCTGCCCAGTCGAAATCCTGCTTGATATTCACCAATTTTATGTTCTAACTGTCCCTGTGCTCTGTCTAGTAGACATTGAAATAGAATCTTGTAACAAGCTGGGAGAAGAGATATCCCTCTATAGTTGTTTACATCCTACACTTTACGTACTACACTTTCTTGTGTAGTGGATAGATTAGAGCATATTTCCAATCTTCCGTAATCCGTTCAGTTCGCCAAACTTGTAGAATTTTGGTTATTTCTTTGATTGTACCTGGATCAGCGGATTTCAAAAGTTCAGCAGTTATTCATCTTTACCAGAAGCTTTGTTATTTTTAAGCTGCTTGATTTGCCTAATTATTTCATCTTCATTCGGTGGTAATGAATCTGGTTTTGTTTGTTTAGGGTTTAGTGTTGGTAATTTGTTTAACGGCTTTGGACAGTTTAGTATTTGTTCAAAATATTTTGCAAGTTGTTTGCAATTGTCTTGGTTATTTAGAGCTAATTGTCCGTTTTCCCTTTGGAAGCAAAGACTGCGGTTAATAGACTGTTAATTTAGTTAAATATTTTGTAAAAGTTTCGGGTGATGTTTTTTTGGAAATCTTTTTCTATTTCATTAAGTTGATTCTTTTCATATTTTCTCTTAGTTTATCTAATTAGCTTTGATGTTTCTTTTTTTACTTCCAAAAAGATGTTAATTTGTCATCATCATCATCAGCCCGTGTCTATCCACTGCAGGATGAAGGCCTCTTCAACATGCTCCCAACTTTCACGGTCCTGGACTTTCCTCTGCCACTCTGGTCCAATATACTTAACGATGTCGTCAATCCATCGTGCTTTTGGTCTTCTTGGCGGACGTTTGCGATCAAGCGGTATGCACTCCAGGATTGCCTTGGTCCATCTGTCATCCCATCGCCTTGCGATATGGATTGTCCATCTCCATTTCAATTACTTTATCCTTCCAATAATGTCACAGACTTTCGTTTGTTCCCTGATCCATGCGCAGGGGTTTCTGTCTCGTCTATGCGGGTAATGCCAAGCATACATCTTTCCATTCCCCTCTGTGCTACCCGAAGTCTTTGAATTGATTGCGATGTGAGTTCCACTTCCGTAAGTCATAACAGGTAGAACGCACTAATCGAAGACTTTTCTTTTCAGGCAAAGTGGGAGTCTACTCTTAAACACTATGTTGAGCCTGCCAAATACCTGCCAGCCACATTTAACGCCGTTCCACCTCCCGGGCGGTATTTCCCTCCATTGAAATCCTCTACCCAAGATATATAAAGCTGTCCACAATCTCCAAATCTCTTTCTAAACCTGAAATTGTTCTGTCTCGAGCGAAGTTATTGAACTTAACCTAACTCTTTTTCAGATTTATTTTCAAGCCAAATGGTTCGCCAGCTCTTTGCAGTTCTTGTATGCGTCTTTGCAGCTGCTCTGCGTTTGTGAAAGGAGAACGATATCATCTGCAAATCTAAGATGGCTTCGTTTAAGTCTGCATCATTGATCTTTACACCATCCTGTTCTCAATCCAGTTTACGGAATATTTCTTCAAGGCCAGCCGAGAAAAGAATAGGCGATATTGCGTCACCCTGCCATTCACCTCTTAAATACATCTTCTTAAATACATCCAAAATCCAAGAAGAGGAAGGGTACTAATAAGAAAATATTTGAGGAGTCCAGTTATATTGCTATAAACTGCTCTATTCAGAGTATGTCGGAAAAATAACGGATCTTTAAAAATTTAAGTAAACTACTAGTGTCATCTATTGAAACAATATATAATCTGAAAGCTGTATATCTCCTCTATAAAATGAGATCACCATCATTAGAAGTGGGTCAACGGATTGTCAAGTTATAGCGCTTAAAGTAGCAGTACCTTTTATCATGTCCTCACAAAAAAATGATGGTACAAAAAGGTAATATTAAAAAGCTCAGCAAATTTAGTTCATATCTGAAGGCACTATTTGTTTTTCGTCTTAATATTTAAGAAAATGAATAGTTGTCACTGATAAAAATTCGTCATACAATATGGAGATCATACACAATGCACTTAACTGTCTGGCAGGTTATGAGCTAATATAAAGATGATGAAATAAATTGTTTCTCAAATTGAATATTTAATTTTATGGAAACTTATTTAAGCTTTTCCATTGTATTGGAAGATGTTTTTTTTAATAAACTTTTAAGTGCACTTGAGTGTAATTTAGAACTGGAAATGATGCAATCATTTTATTGGTTTAAATTTTGTACTATATAATACTACAAAATCTTTTTGGTAGAATCACGAGCAGATAACGCGTAAGCAGTTACAAGGCAATATTTATAAAAAGAAAATTCGTATACATGTCTAACTAAATAAATTTTAGAAATATGCAATAGATATTAAAAGAAATGAAAACTTTACTTTCAACGGTAATTCTATAGAGCCTTTATTTAATCCCAAAACCCACGTGACCTATAAATGTGGACAACCAATACGGGAAGTTAGTAATAATTAATACCAAATCACTAATTTTCTTAAACTACGACATGTCTGTTGGTTTTTTAAATCTTTATACATATTGTTTTCTTTTAATTATGTACACATTTTAGCACTAATAATGAAAATAAACATAACATTTGACCAGCCCTAAGGAAGTCGGAGAAAAAAGAAAAAGAGTAGGGTATATCGTAGATTTTTTATGGAAAATATTGTTGATACAATGCAAACAACGAAAATTATTTCTTTGAAATAATCAAATGTGTTTAAGAGGTACTTTTAATATACTTTTTGTTGATCAGAAAGCATAAATATCTCGATGAAGAGAATATCTAGAATCTCGATGACAGATCTTGGGGAAACTTTAGTAATCCTTTTGGTGACAAATTGTGCTACCTTTAAATAATTTAACATTAAAAAAAATATGGTTACTAAGTTAAAATAATTCACTAGTCATGTGGATTACACGATTAAATGAAGGCTCTGAATAAGTTGTTTCAGAAGAAATGATAAGTCATTTAATATGTTAAATATGTTATCCTTACTATTGTTTCAAGAAACGAAGTTGATAAGAACATGTGTCAAATTCCCATTGGTTACTGATATTTAGATTTGGAACTTACTACAGAAAAATATATCCATAAGGCTGCCGTAAAACTTTCAATATATTTAACATTTATCACTTAACATTTAGTCTTTGCTTAATTTGTTAAAAATGTCACACATTTTTTCTCACATCAAACATACTAATAAACTATTTTGTTGCGACCTTTATGCATTTGCTCCAGCAGAGAATATCCAAGATTTTTTCCTAAATGAGAGGTATCAGATTAAATTTACTAGAACTAAATAAAATGCATAAAACGGGTGCACTCGGAAATAATCGTGACTACGTTCAACCAACTCAAGACCATATTCCATTTCAAATCTTATTTACAGCTAAGGTTATAGTATCACAAAACTGTGAAGAATTATTAGCTTCAAGTATCATACACAAGGTGCGGCAGAGAAACTGATGATTAAAAAATCAGTAATAAATCGATATATCATACTAAACAATTATAAATATAGGGTGATTTTTTTAGGGTTTTAAATTGAAATTAAACAAGAACCAAATTAGATGCTCTTAAACTATTTATGTTATGTGAAATAACATTCAATGGCATTAATGTTTGAAAACAATTTCAAACAAATATCCGCCGCGGCTACTTCTGACAAAACGCATTCTGTCAATCCAATTTCCGACCACTTGGGGGTCTTATATCTAAAATTGTTCGAGTTATGTTGACTTTCAAAATGTCAATAGTTGCTGGTTTATCGGCATAGACCAAAGATTTAATGTAACTATAAAGAAAATGATCTATAAGCATAAATCACATGACTTTGGTGGCCTATTAACAGGTCCGTTCCTCAAAATAATTTTCTCACCGAATTGTTCCCTCAATAAATCTATTACTACGTTGGTTGTATGACATATGGAGCGGTCCTGTTGTAACCACTCTTCTCTAGATCAATACCATTCAAGCTTGGAATTAAATAATCCTCGTAGTCGAATAACAAAGTTCAACTTCCTATGAACGACGACGAATTGAAAAATTTGGACCTGCATCAAAACTAACAGTAACAGCGGCGATATTTTCATCGGAACGTACAGTTTTTTATCATGATTTTGTTTTAATGTCGAGCGGCGTGAAATGCTTCCGGAATTTGTCGATAATTCGGTGAATACATCGCTCGGTTGAGCGATTATGTGCACCATAAAATTCACGCATAAGTTTGGCATACATTGCGACAATTTCCAAGCGTCGTTCTGATAAAGGTTTCATGCTAATTTGCCAGACTAGTGAGATACAGGTCTACAGATTTGCGCGTAAACTTACAGTTCGTTTGACAGTGACCTAAGTCGAAAGTTTGGACACATTAAAAAATCACCACAGAGACAAAAAAAAAGTTAACGTTAACAGGTGTCTCTTTGAATGTAAGTCGCATATTACTCATTATTCCGGGCAATATTTCTAATAAAATTGCTGTTATTTCTTATTAGATTCTGAGTTTCAGCTCAAAAACACAACAATATTTTGTGAGTATCTATCGATCTTCAAGTATTCCTACAAATTAAAATAGCCTATCATTAATTTTGGCGATCTTGCTTGCCAAAGAATGAAGGAATCTAGAAAATGCAACAAATAGGAAAGGTATCTTTTAGTTATAAAGGTGATACAACTGTACTAGGGTGTAACAAAAGTATTAGCGGTTTTGAGGTTTATTTATTAATTTTTTATTTTTTGTTTAACTGGGGATTATTTCTCGAAATATAGGCGATTGTTTTCGGTGATCTCAAGCCATCTTTAAGCCAGTAACTATATTCGTTTTCAGTAGCATGATCTGCCTTTGGATGAAAAAAACTCCCTACTTGCCAGGCTAAATCTGGATATTTTTCGGCCAGAACAGCGTGTACTCTCTTAAGTTGAGCTGAGTAGAGTTTTACATTTTTTGCCCTTCAAGATTCCACCAAACACACAGCATTACCTTTTTGACAAATCTTTCTCGCCTTGGTACCGCAAGTACTGGTTTTCCGAGCATAACTCATTGCTTTGCGCCATTAGTACTGATGAAACAAACCCCTTTTTTTCGCAGGTAACAATCCGTTTGATGAATAAAAAATCATTAGGTTTTTTAATGAGAGTGTTACACGTCAATCCAACACTTCCCCTGAAAGTTTTCTATGGCTTGTTCTAGGATTTCCAGCTATAGCTGCTCTTAAAAGGCCAACATTGAGAGGAAGTAGAGTACTAGATCATCCCTTATCTGTAAGACTCATGTCCCTTTTCCAGAAATCCTTGAATCAGCTGATTCATTTCACTTTCATTTTGAGCTGAGCGGTGCACATTCATGTGGCACGTTCTTCTCTACATCGCAAATCTGGTGTCAGTCACTGTGAAGCCACTTTCAATTTTGTCTTTTATGTCAAAAAATTGCTCTAATATCCCGACTTATTTCACTCATTTTAAAGCTTTAATTTCAAATCGCCGACAGAATCTTTCCCAGTGGAATTACTTTAATACTGAAGAAGCAATATTTATGCGTCGGAGCAAAAAGTTGAAATCGATTTAACCTCTGAGGAGTGAAGTATAATACCTTTATCTATAAACAAAGAAATAAAGAAAATACTTTTACAGGTACCAATACAGGTACATGAACAATACAAATTTGATTTAAACAGAAGTAGAAGGGAGTGAAACTTCAAGCATATCATATAACTCCAAGGGATTCTTTTGTAATAGCCAAAACGTTTTGTTGGGTATTTTTAATAAAATTTTACCCATGCGTCTGGAATATGTTACTCTAGTAAAATGAAAAGCATTGTATAACAATACATCCTCGAACATTGGCTTATCACTGTTTGGATATAAAACGTATTGTTGCCTTTTTCCATCAGCGTTATTCGACTATACCTATTTTATATTCCAGAAGTAAAGAATTATAATTAAAATTTATGAGGGTATACCAAACGTTGAGGCCATAATCACTGATTTCCATGCTAGAAATGGTGCTAAAACAGAAGCTAAGAAAAAATAAACTTATTTATGAAAATAATGTAATCCTTTATTTGATTTTTAAAATTAGGATTTCCTGTTGGAGAATCTATGTATAATAGTCTACGATAGTAGCATAAATGTGAATTTGAACTTTGCAAAGAGACCTGTAGGGAAGCGTAGATTAAAAGGTTTATTTTTGCAATTATTAATATATTTATCAATTTATCATTTAATTAAACTAATGAGCGCTAAAAGAAAAATGAACATGTCGAATAATTGTCCACTGCTTAAAAAAAAAAGAAAATAAACAGTCGGTCCATCACTGAAATGAACACACTCCCGTTTGATGTAAAAGGCCGTACATTAATTCATAATGACCGAGTAGTCTCCTAGTTCACCACTTATATTTCCTTAATCCCTGAAAGCACAAACGGACCAGGGCTGGCTGCGGCGGCCGCATCTCCTGATGAAAACCTAATGCTTATATCTCTTTATGGGCGAGATCAAAGGGCGAAAGCTGGTGCACGGCCAGAGTTTGTCCTTTTTTACGGACACGCCGCGTCCACGGACAGTACAGGGGCATGTTACGTCGACTTGTGGAAGTTGACAGTCTAATTAGTGCCAACGACGAGCGCTCTTGTCGGCCAACGACGGCGTGACGGGCATAATCACCTCCTGCTACCGGTCTAATTGCCTCCGGAGCCACGAACACTTTCGAGAATTTTCTGGCCAAGTCATTCTTTTCAAACGAAGTTACTGTTTTTTTTTCCGTAAGACATTAATATCAATTCGGAAATTGTTGGGCCCATGTGACACACGTATATACATTTAATTTCATATACATTTCATCCAAATATATCAAGTGATTCTTTTAAGAAATCTAAATCTAATCTTAAAATGTTATCTAGAGGGTGTTCCAATAGATACTTCGGAATTTCCTTTATTAAATAAACCAACAATTTTAGAACAATAGCATGCGTGTTTATTTTATCAAAAAGTAGAGATATGGGAGTTATGGTTTAAAAATAATATTCCCCAAATGCCCCATTCGGCTTTTTTTCAATAATAATTTGGCACAGTTGCGGTTCAATTTCATCAAAATCTTGACGTATGGTTTGCTTTAGGTCATTAAACGCTTACGGATAATTATAATAGACTTTGTCCTTGAGAAAGCTCTACAGGAAAAAGTCGACGGGGCTAGATCGCACGATTTTGCGGTCCACTGAATATCACTATTTCGAGAAATGACAAGGTCAGGAAAACATGTCCGTAACAAATATAAAGTTCTTATTGAAATAACCTACTTTTATGTGCAAGTGGTGCATATTATTCAATTGTGGTCATAAAAAGTTTCTTAACACATTGTGGTAGCGTTCATCATTAACATTTACCGTTACACTACCGACATATTCCTAAAATGTGATCCGCTAGCCTCTCCTGCTCGCAACGCACACCACACTGTAACTCGGAAAGGAAATTCTTCTGCAATCACTCTAAAATTTGCACTTCTCTAAATCCTGCAATTTTGCTTGTTTATATAACCTGTGAGGTGGAAATGAGTTTCGTCCGAAAACATTTTTTTTTGCAAAGATTCTGCATTATTTTTAACTTACTCAAGTTTGCTCAAATCCTAAGACATTCTACCGATGTAAAACGATTCATAATTAAATTGCCTGGTCTCTGAATGACACATTCGAGATATAAAATTTATATGCTACGTCGTTGGCGCTAAATTTAGACCGAAATACCTATGGGACCCTTACGAGTAAAGTAAATACCCTCAATTTATTTGCTGCATCGGCACATTAAAACATATTTCAAAATAAAGAGTGTATTATGATATTTAACCGCCAATTTAATATTAACAGTAATGAACCGGTACCACCTGGTTATATTATGGAAGCATGGATTAAAAACTTTCAAGAAACTGGTCTTGCTTTGAAAAAGAAGTCTCCAGGCCGAGAAAGAACTGTATGTAAGTCTATGGCCTTCTGCACGTAGTTATTGGATATTTCAGTTTACGACTCATTTTGCATCAAGATTTGAAATTTAACCAAAATAAAATTTAAGTAGTGCATACGTTAGGGCATCATTCTTGTCGTCAATTATTGGCTCCTTCGAATGAAAATAAAGTCCTTATTTACAATTTGTTTGCCTGACAAAGCACATTTGCCCCTTTGGATTTTAATAAATATGCAACATTTTCGATATTGGTCTGATAAAAGTCCTCCAGCAACATAACAAACTTTTACAAAGTTTTACTGATGTGTAGTATCATCTATTCGTATTATTAAACTACGATTCTTTAAGATATCAATGAAATGCAACTATTGTTCGTTCCCCCCTTACGTTTGTATGATCTAAAGGCTTTTGCTACCACAATTAACCGATCAAGTCATCTACATATACGAGGACATTCACTTGTCAATACGATTACCTGATGTGATTTATTATTTTTGGTGGTATTTGAAGATTTATGTTGATCATCCACAAAATATTGAGTTGTTTCTGAGCTAAAACTTAGATTTCAATAGCAAACAACATAGTGTTACACAGTGTAAACAATAATATGCGATTTTAATAGAGGCGGAGGTCACTTTTACCTCACACAGATGCTCTTTAAAAAATCTTTAAAAAATGAAATCTTATTTTTTTCTGTAACATATGTCTAATTATTTAAATAAAATTTTTCCATTCCCTATTGAATTTTTATAATTGCTTATTTCTTTGTTGCACCTTGTATTTAATACTTAAAACTAACGAGTGTTTCAGTTTTGTGACAATATGATTTTAGTCACCGTTTCTCCGTGCGTGGTGTAGATATTCAGAAATATAACAATCCGAAATGTTGTGTGAACAAGTAACTGGAAGTTCGATTTTAAATTTCTTTTTTCCGATTTAAAGGGTGATTTTTTTGGTTTGTGCGAACTTCCGTAAGGGTCGCTGTCAAACGAAGTGAGTTTGCGCGGAAGTCTGTGAATCTGTGTCTCAATAGCCTGGCAAATGAACATGGATCATTTAACATCAGAACAACGCTTGTAAATTGTCGAAAGTTTTTTTCAAAAATGTTCTGTGCCCCAAACTTATAGAACACTTCGTGGATTTGAACTTCGTGATGTATTCGCCGACTTATCAGCAAATTTTGAACGCATTTCACGCTACTTTATATTAAAGCAAAAACAAGACAAGAAACTGTGCGTTCCGAAGAAAATATCGCCGATGTTGCTGGCAATGTTGATGAGGATCCAAACTTATCAATTCGTTGCCGATCGCAAGAAGTAAACTTTGTTATTCGACTACGTGGATTATTTAATTCCGGATTTGAATGGTATTGATCTGGAGGAGATGTGGTTGCGACTGGACGGCTTCACATGTCATACAGCCAACGCAGTTATCGATATATTGAAGGAACAATTTAGTGAGAGAAGTATTTCGAGGAACGGATCTGTTAATTGAGCACCAAGACCATGTGATTTAACGCCTTTAGACTATTTTTTTGGAGCCAGCCACTACTGATGCCTTGGAAGCCAACATAACTCGGACAATTGTAGACATAAGACCCCAATTGGTTGAAAAAGTGGTCGGCAAGTGGATTGACATAATGCTTATCAAAAATAACCGCGGCGAGCATTTTTCCGAACTTATTTTCCAACATTAATGCCATTGAATGTTATTTCACATAAAATAAAGTTTTAAGGCATCTAATTTGGTTATTGTTTTATTTGTATTTAAAGTTCCTACTAAAAAACCACTCCATATACAAATATACTTATATAGATACAGGGTGTTTTAAAAGGAATAATAGTATATTTTATTATAAGCAAGTATGTTCAGATCAATTCTGATTATTTTAGCCCATTACAAAACATCCATTCAATAGGACCAATATGATCCAATCCAATATTATCAGTTAGTATCAATTGAGATTTATATTAATTGTATAAATGGAGAGTTGGTATTAATTGATTATTATCAATTAGTATCAAATAATATTACTAGAGAATATTAGCGGTTTTAAAAAAATAAATAAATAATGGAAGACATTCATTCGTCAGTTCCTCAGCTTCACTGTGAATGCCGATTTTTCGCAATTTTTTTAATGTTCTAGTGAATTGTAACCACAACCACTAATCGCAACAAAACTTTATTAGTACATTTTTAATAAATTGAGTAAATGTTAATTAATGCTATTACTTCAATTAATGCTAAATGGTAAATGTTTAATGTTGAGTATATTGCAAGATTTAATGGCGTCTAATGAATAATTTTTCTGCAGTGAGCTCCAGATTAAAATCTCAGTAAGTAATAAAAATTTCACATATATCATATCAATTTTTTTGTTGTGAAAAAATGAAATTAAACATATTGTATTTTACGTAGTAAATGGTCTACAATTAATCTGAAACATAAAATTTTTTTTCAAATTTCAATTTTTTAAAAGAAAGTTCAAAATATTATAATCCGTCTAAGCTCAACTTCCTTTCTGCTGCCATTGAAATATTAAAAATAATTAAGTGTAAAATGCAGATTTTCTTCATAACTTCGTGTTCCTGTTACAAAGAGTCCGCCATGACGGGTGAAGCCGACAGTGCTAGTATTTTTACCGCGTTGTATTTTTATTTGTGAAGCGTAATAAGTAACGTCGGTGTGTCAGCTGTTAAGATGCGCCAAGTGGATACAAAGACCATAAATACTAAATATGAATCTAAGGAGAATCGAAATACGAAGATGTACCCGCATACAGGGGTTTAACGAGAAGCTGTTTGATGAAAATATTACTGCGTTTTTTCAATATAAGTCTTGTTTACCATTTTTAATTCCCTCATTTAATTTTAGTAAAATTTTCGATATCGACGATATCGTGATAAGCGATTGAAGAATGAAAGTACGTAAGATTGCTGAGACTGTGGGCATCTCAATTGAATGGGTGCAGAATATTTAAATAATTCATTTGGATTTGAAAAAGCTTTCTGCAAGATGGGTGCCACGATTGCTCAGAATTGACAATAAAATCACAAGTGTGTCAACTTCAAAAGAAACGATATTAAAACGCAATCGGAGTGATTTTCGGCAACAGTTAATAATCGTTGACGATACATGGATTCATCAGAGTTCACCAGAGACCAAAGAACAGTCACGAACAGTCAACGAACACTTATTTTGGAGGGTTGGAGCAACCGTATTTTTTAGAATGGATACAAAAGATAAAACACTTTGAACTAAATGTATGGAACCGAAAGCTGATTACGAAAAATAAAATAAATTTTACAAATAAAAATGTTGTCTTTGTCAAGGTCTTGTACTTATCATATAACCCTCGTAACTAACAAAATCATTAAATTTCAAAACCACTAAAAGTTTAGTGTTAAATTTGCATGATATCCTGGGAAACCAATTGAAGTATATGAAGGCAAGATAAAACAAAAAATCGACAACATTCTGACATTCCACCAAACTTGGTGTTACGATGATAATTATAACCAGCAATATTATTAATTACTACAGGGAGGTTGGCATCTCTTGTAATTCGGCAACTCGGAGATCGAAGTTGCGGTTAGAATTTGGGTAAGTGGCCCTTCAAGGAGAAACCTGACTTACTTACTGCAACAAGACAGAAAGAGGAGTAAAATCCGACAAGGAATTCCTTCTCGATCAAGCCTTTTCGAAGCTGGGTAAGGCCGGATGCCTTCTGAGAAGAATTCTACGTTGGTCACTTGACAGTCGATAGACCTCTCGAGAGACATTAGGTTGCAACAACTAAGGATTGATAGCTCGTGGGGGTTTGGAGCCTATAGTAAGCTATTAGCGACAGGTAAGGTCCAGTCGCGTCCATTGATGCGTCTTCAATCATCATCAAATTCAATCAAAAATCAAGGAATATTAATTTAGCAGAAAATTTAGGTAAAATGCCACTTAGTTTAAAAATGCTACTAATCTGTTAAAAAATGTAGTAATACTTGGTAGGAGTGCTGTATCATCCCGTATGACCGATCTTATGTTTTACTTAACCCCCGTACATTACAGAAATGGTAAAAATACATTTACAATGCGGGGCCTATAATTCATAATGCTTTTTATAAACGACGTTGTTATTTTCTCTTTCTGTATACTTCGGCAATGCATCGAATTTATTTGTTTTTTAGTCTCTATTGCTTTGAAGACATCTTTATAAATTGTTGCGATGCCGACGACGCTTCGGAATTTAATACAAGCATAAATTTTCGGAAGTAATATTTGGAGAGAGTAAACGGGCATCATTTGTCATTATTATGTTAAGTCGGAAATAAACCTTACAAAAATATCACGGTCGAAATGATCTATCTTAAATGTCTTGGCGACGGTAACATACTTCTGATGCCTGATATCTCTTGTCCCTAATGTTAAACCATTTTTTTCCAAAATTTCAATATAGATGGAGCGATCGATGAGGCAAAGCGGTTACTAACGGGTTATCCAACATCTGGTACAAACTTGTTTTTAAACATATAAGAATATAACATACATATCGTTAATTTATTTTGAATATATTAAATCAATCATAATTTTTAATCGATAATGTTCTCCTCGCCCTCCCGGGACCTTATTCCATATCCAGAATTCTCGTTGACTTCTTCACACATTTCGGGCTCTACCTCGGCCATAACGTTACGGATATTGTCCTTAAGTACGATAAGAGTTTTCGGATGGATACTATAGAGCGGGCTTTCACGTAAAGCCACAAAAAGAAGTCCAATAATGGTGAATCGTATAATCTTGAAACCATCCATGGAACATTTCACGAAATAGAGTTCTTTTTTCATGAGCTAAGAAATAATTTGCCAATAAGTGTGTCAGAACTTTGAAACATAATCGCGACAACACTTTTCGAAATGTAAATGTCACTCATGGACTGGTGTATTCAGTACATTGTGTCAGTTCACTATGGATATATATATATATATATATATATATATATATATATATATATATATATATATATATATATATATATATATATATATATATATATATATATATTGAAAAAATATATATTGAAACCTTGTAGTTTCTGATTTTAATTAGGTTAGTGTTAAATATGAGAATGGGTTAAATATCTAGTTATTATCTAATTTATACTTTTCGACAAAGGTTTTCTTAGGTTTTGCGCGGAACTTAATGTTGGCACATTACCCCATTACATTTTTTTCCAACAACGGTCATGAAATATTTTTTTATATTTTATGCCACGTTAAGAATCGTTAGAAACTGATTTAAATGCAGTTATGCTCGATGAATAATATAACGTTTAAATATTGAACTCTACTCTTTAAAACTAAGTGATTGCAATAACCATAGTAATTTTGTTTTTTTTAACCATATACAGGCCATCTATACTTTTAGAGAGTTTGTATATATCCAAAGTGTACTGAATCATTAATATATTTTTATAAATGGATCTTTTACAACTTCTTAGTTTCTTATTTCAATTCAGCAATTATTTTACATTGTCTCTGTCCAAATAGCGTTTACTGTTCAATGCTGGACTTATAAAAAATCGATTTATTGCAAAAAAAGTTTTCTGGGCGCGTTATTTCGTCAGATGGTAATGTCAACTGGCCATCAAGGTCATGCGATCTCACACTCTTGCATTATTTTTTGTGGGATTATGTATGAGAAGGATATTCTAACGACATCAGTTTTAAAACATTATGGCTTTATTTGTTCTTCAAGACAAAATAAATATACCGTATTGTTGTGTATTGCACTTATAGTAATAATGCATCATTCTAAGTGTGTTCTGACATACTTATTCTTAAAACCCTTTAGTATGTTGCCCCGTTCTATTGAATTCGTATGCCTTTGAAATCAAAATCTTCCAATTCTGGCAACAATAATTTAGTAATAATTTGCTTATAGCAGAATGATTGAATGTAATGGTCGCTCCTTCATAACTTTCCAAGATGTACGATCATATAACGCTTTTAACCCAAAAACCCACACTGAACAGTAATACATGTAAAAACATGTAATGAGCTCCCTTAAATTATTTAAGTTTTCCCTGAGTATCCGTTGAGGTGAAAATATGCCTTATCGGTGAAAATGATTTTCCGTGAAAAATCGTCAATATGTCTGCTCTTCCATGGCACAATCGATGAATCTACAATTGCGATGGACAGTAGCCTTTAGTTCCTGTGTGACCTGAATTTGAATAAAGATCTGTATGCAAAGTTTTTCATAAAGAGCCGTAAGACGCACGAAGTTGTAGCCATTTTTGGAATCAACGTTTCTGGCTATGCGGTTACATTTTTGCATACAGCAGCAATGTTTTTACGTGAACGTGCACATCGTTACATCGTTTCGATACATCGTTTGTAAACATGTAAAGATGCATGCACATTTCTAAATCAGCTTGCAAATACAGTCTTCAACTGGGCGATACAATCGGAATATGAACAAAAATTGTGAAAATTCAACAGTATTGATTGAAATCATTCTATCAATACTGTTGGATTTTTGTTCATATTCCGATTATATAATTTTTATTAAGGTAACATTATGTTACATGATAGAGTTTAGACTAACGATATGTCAAGAAATACGTGCAAATTCTTTGAAAACTGACTATGAAAAGCTATATGAAAACATCTATTTATATTTTAACTTACAATAAAAATCATTATGTAAATATGCAGAAGGAAAAAAACTGATAATAAAAACAATAAGATGGAATAACAAACAAAAATATTATAAACGTACACTCATTCCAACTAGGTTCCCTCTACAACAATACACGAGAAATAAACAATTACAACTTACAAAATGAACGGTTGCAACGAGAAATAAACAATTGCACTTTTTTCAGTTTTCATGTTGATATCTCGTAGAATAATGTTACCAGAATGGCCTCAATAATGGATGAATAATAGTGTGGACGGTCAGGAGATACAATGCGTTTTCGAGCCAAAATTAATATGCGTGCACTGTCATGCAGGGATGTCGTTGTGCACTTTTTTACTCGAGTCAAAAGTGTAAAATTCGTTTTAAAAAAGTTAACGAAATACCCAAATAATAAATCTGGTTTAGATTATTTGTCAAGTTCGATTTCTATATGTAGTATAGCTTGTTTATGATATTCACATGTATCTTTGAATTTTTGAAACAAACCTGTTACATAATGATTTCTAGTTTAGTTTAAATAAATTTTGAATCCTCAGTTTTATTCCTAGGCGAGTTAATGCAATATAAAATGGGAACAATCTTTACGATTTCGTAAATGGCCAAATAAAAGCATGTAGACTGATATTAATTCGAGAGCATTTTTATAGACCTTGCGCATAGCGGCGGTTCGTAGGGGAAAACTTTAGGGAGAATTTCATAGTATCATACACACACTTTGCTGTCTAGAAATACGAGTGTAACTGTCAGACATCAAATTTTTAAATAGGTACCTAGATAATAAAATTTTGCTAAACGCACCATAGGACCATGACCATTAAATATTTTTGTAGTTGAAGTCTATCCTCCTAAATTTCTGAGCAGCAAAGTGGTCGATGATTTGATCATTAAAATATGAAATTGACTTCACAAACTTTGTTTCATTAGATAACATTGTTAACGAGCACAGCCGTTCCTGGCCTATACTGTTTCTTAGGAATGTTTTGATTCGTTTGAGGGTAGAGAAACATCTTTCGCTTTCCACAGTCGTCGTAGGGACGGTACACAGAACAGTCAGCAATTCTACAGATTCACGAAATGTTGATGTTAAATTGTTTTGAATAAACATTTATAACAGCGGCACAGCCCCACTTTGTTTCATACAATTGTCCCGTGCGTACATTACGGGGAGTTAATTTTCTAATTTTAAGTAATTTAAAATATGTAACGATTGCTATCAACAATTTTATTTTGCTTTTTAATAGAGTCCTGATGTGAACTACTGAGTTGAAAACAAATGTTTGTCTTCCCCATCATACTAATTTGTAGCTCATTTTTCAAATGTCTTCAATTAGTTAGCATTTACAGACCACTACTACTGGAAGCGATTTCAATTGAAACCTTGTAGAATTTGATTTCATTTGGTCAATATTAAATTCATTAGTCATTATGGGTATGGGTTAAATAATCTAATTTATACTTTTCGACAAAGGTTTTCTTTTGTTTTGCGCGGAACTTAATGTTGGCACATTGCCCCATCACGGTTTTTTCCAACAAAGGTCACGAAATATTTTTTTATGTTTTATGCCTCGTTAAGAATGGTTAGAAACTGACTTAAATGCAGTTATACTCGATGAATAATATAACGTTTAAATATTCAAATCTACTCTTTAAAACTAAGTGATTGCAGTAAACCATAGTAATTTAGTTTTTTTTAACCGTATACAGGCCATGTATACTTTTAGAGAGCTTGTATATATTCAATATGTACTGAATCATCAGCATATTTTTATAAATGGATCTTTTACAACTTGTCTCATTTCAATTCAGTCATTATTTTACATTGTCCTCTCCAAATAGCGTTCAGTATCCAATGTTGGACTTACACGTCATCTTTAACTCTCCATTCGTCTCTATCATCAACATGCGTTATCCGTCTTCCTCCATTTGATTTCGGATGTCTTATTCTTCTCTTTCATTGTTTCTACATATATATTATTTTTACTAATCTTTCATTTTTCTTGTATTCTTTTCATATTCTTTTTTCTCCCCTATAATGATCCTTTTTACATTGTATTTAGCTGTTTACATTTTCCTATGAAACGTTTGTTCCTACGTTTTTAACGTTCCTATATTTTAACATTTCAATTGAATTTTAAAAATTTTCGGTCCGTTAATTATACATTTGTTGTGTAATTTTATTTGTAATATGACATTTTTGTAGCTGTTATTCCTCCTGAAGTCAGAAAAAATCCTGACGAAATATATTGAAGATTATCGAAGAATGAAATCTTAGTATAAATACACAAGAGACCGTATCCTTCTACTTCTTTATATATATACATATATATATATATATATATATATATATATATATATATATATATATATATATATATATATATATATATATATATATATATACATGGCTCTCTACATTTCATTAGAAATTGTAACCGGTCAATTCTTTTGAGCTGTAGAAATTCATTTCTTGTGGTGAGTTAGTCCACGTTCCTCTATTCTTGACTTATTCTATCCTATTGTTTGTCCTTGCTTCCTCCGTTATTTTCTTATTATATATATATATATATATATATATATATATATATATATATATATATATATATATATATATATTATACTTATACTTATATATTACTTATATATATATATATATATATATATATATATATATATATATATATATATATATATATATATATATATAGTGTTCGATTTTATTGGACTGCGTCCAATGAGACAAGAGTAACATGAGCATGATTATCACCATACACCCAAGCGTTGGGTGTATGATGACACACAACAACCTGAGTCTCCGCCTAAATGAACACTTTTGTTGGTTGCTTGACCGGGAACGAGCCCCACCCATCCCTTCAACTGGCACATGTTTTGTCTCTCAATGTTCAGACTCTTCAGGCAATCGACATATACCATTCCATCAAGAAAAAGTTTTCCATCAGTGCGTTCTACCCGTTATGACATCCGGAAAGTGAAACCTGGACACTCACATCGCAATCAATTCAAAAACTTCGGGTGGCACAGAGGGGAATGGAAAGATGTATGCTTGGCATTACAAGAGGAGACAGAAAGTCCGGCGCATGGATCAGGGAACAAACAAAAGTCTGTGACATCATTGGAAGAGTAAACCAATTGAAATGGAGATGGGCAGGCCATATAGCGAGGCGATGGGACCACATATGGACCAAGGCAATCCTGGAGTGGATACCGCTTGATCGCAAACGTCCGCGAAGAAGACCGAAAGCACGATGGATTGATGACATCGTTAAGTATATTGGACCCGAGTGGCAGAGGAAAGCCCAGGACCGTGAAAGTTGGAAACATGCTGAAGAGGCCTTCATCCTGCAGTGGATCGATACAGGCTGATGATGATATATATATATATATATGTATACAACCGAATAACCATGATACAATTTGCGTAGTCGCTGGTTTATTAAAGCGAGCGCAATGTCAGGTGCACTTCAGTTGGACTCTTCACTCGAAGCTAATAACACTTGAAAATGTCAAATGAGATTTTGGTGAAACGTAGTGACCCTACACGGAACGAACGGATCCAAAACCTGAATGATTTAGGAACTTTTTGAACATGCCCGGATTTTTTTAATATAAATAAAACTACTAGCTCCATCTATTGAAACAATATATGATCTGAAAACTATATATCTCCTTATACTATATATCGATTAACGTATTGTGAAGTTATAGCGCTTAAAGTAGAAGGCTCTTTTGCCACTTCGTCACAAAAACACGATGGAACAAAGAGCTCAAATTTTATTTTTTTTCTTCTCGGTAAAACTTTTACAGAACTATTTGAATTGATAAAAAAAGTTTATGGTGGTGATTGCTTACCCCGTACACATGTGTTCAAGTGGTATAAGCGATACCCAGGATGTCGTGATGCTTTAGACTACGATCCAAAATCAGGATGCCCAAAAACGAAAAATCATCAAGAGTTTGTTGAAAAAGTACATTAATGCAAATTCGACTGCGAAATGGATAGCGGAGGAATTAAATACGACCAAAGATATGATTAACGAAATTTTGACAAAGGATTTAAACAATCGCAAAGACTGCTCGATTTGTTCCTCACGCCTTAAATGACGACCAAGAAACTGCTCGCAGTGAACATGGCAATTATCTTATTAAAACAGCTAAATGGAACTGCACATTTCCGGAATCGATTAACTGGTCGTCGTAAAAATCGTAACTGGTAGCGAGACTTGGTGCTTCATGTACGGTCCTTAAAAAAACGCCAAAGTGCTAGTGGTCCCCAGGTTCTCCGAAATCGATAAAATTGCGTTTCTAGAAATCACAAGAGAAGATCATGTTAATTTGTCAAAGGCCAAAATGTCACTAGTCAATATTATTTGGGTGTTATGGGATATTTGTGGAAGAGAATCGTTGGAGTGAGGACCGAAGAAGTGAGCCGGGAAGTTGGTTTTTGTTGCACGATAATGCACCATCCCACAGAAACGTTGCTGTTCGTGGCGAAGAAATAAGCCTGTGTGCTTCAACATGCTCCATATTCGCCTGATTTATCACCGTAACTATATCCTGTTCTCGAAATTTAAGCTGGTCATGAAAGAAATGTTTTATGACCAGCCGTGACGAGGGTAATTGAGGCGATTTTGAAAAACGGCATAAAAAATATATGCCAGCATTGGTTGAACATGACCAGCGATTTATTAACGCGGAAGGGATATATTAAGAATATAATAATTTTGAAAAATAACTCTTTTTTTAATAATTCATGTAGTTTCCTTATATATATTTTAGGACTACAAATAAATTTTGACCCTTTTTTACATAAAATTAATATTTATTTATACAAAACCAACATACATATCAGTCTTGAAAATAATATCCATCATTTTCGATACATTTCTGCCATTTCTCGGGCAGCAGGCAAATCCCTGCTCGGAAAAACGATTGTGGTTTTGATTCCATAAATTCGGTAATACAATTTTGGACCTCTTCGATTGTTCGAAAGTGCCTATCAACAAGATGGTGTTTTGACACTAAATTTCCCCCCAAAGTAAACCAAATAATTTCTTTCGTATCGATAATGTTTTTTTTAGTTGAAAAGCGAACAGAATACAATGTTTCATGTGGCTGTCGGACGACATTGTGCTCACTTGTGACATTTGTGAGGTTATGTCATGTAGCAACGTTTTTATATACGGTTTTTTATGTTAATAATTGGTACTATGAATTCCCAAAGCAACGGGAAAAAAATTTGAACTTATAATAAAGTTATAGTTGATTCGGAGAGGTCAGAACTTATTTGTATACTTAATTATTACACCCCTCCTTTATCCCTAGAATGCTCCATGCGAATCTTCCATTGTTCGGGATTCTTCTTCTGTTAGCTCAATCAGAGCGAGTGCCGCTCTTCAGTGCTTCAACGGACTCAAATCTTGTTCCTTTTAATACAGATTTCCCCTTAAGAAACAGATAGAGGTCTCAAGGCGCAAGATCCGGTGAATAAGGAGGATGGTCTAACAATGCGATGCTGTACTTGGCTAGTAACTTCTTGACAGACAATGCGGAATGAGCCAGCGCATTGTCTTGGTGGAGAACCCATGACTTGCCCTTCGACTATTCGGGTCATTTTTTCCTTTTTCTTTCACTGGGTTCGGAAGTAGATTACCGATTTTTTCGATATTGTCATCCGTTTTTGACCTGGAAGGGCGACCCGAGCGTGCATCATCTTCAACGTCTTCTCGGCCTTCTTGAAAATGCTTAGACCACTCACTCAAAAACATAGCGTATATATATATATATATATATATATATATATATATATATATATATATATATATATATATATATATATATATATAATCTTAGTTTGCTTATTTAAAATGAATTTCCATCCAATCCTTATTTTTGATTATTTACTACGTGGCTAGACCATCAGAGCTAATATTAAGTGGATCTTTTCTAATTTTTGTCTTATATAACAAAATTAAACCGAATTTAACATTTCTACACCTAATGAGAAGGAATGGATTAGGTTATAATATCGAGAAGATCAAGATTGTAGAAATATATATCCTAATTTTCGATTCGACAATTATAGAATTACATTAATAAATGTAACCAGAATGTTCTCTCTTATTCAGTCAAAAAGTTTTTTGGGAAAAAAAATTTAATTAGCTCTATACTATTATCGTATAATATCATTTAACGAGATTCTCCCACTTTCAGTTTTTTTTTTCTTCAATTATGATTAAAGAAATAATTGCCAACTATCTCGAATGGAAATATTAAAAATCTGTTTTAATGGAACAAGAGTATCTGCTCGTTATTTTGGATATAAATAATGGGTTACAAAATTACATTAATTAAATGAAAATGAATATGCAATGCAGCACAGATTAAACATTATTACATACTTTTTCCACAGTAAAGTGAAAAAAAAATGATACCTTATCACGATATAAGCTAAACAATATAAGTTAAAATGTGTAAAGTAAAATTTATAGAATATTTTGATACACCATTTATTTAATTATAATAATAAATTACATACATTCCATTACATCAATTTTGTTCTTGTAGTAATTGTATTTTGTAAGTAAAAGTATTAAGTATTTTATTAAAGTATAAGTATTTTGTAAGGAAAAGATAATTGTTGCACGGAAACCTTACCATTGTCTACTACATCAATTAAAACATTCAACGAATTTTCGTCATTAGCTTTTGTTTTTTTGTCCTAATTTTGGACGAGTTTTAATACTGCCTGTATCATTGAATTTTTTCACCGTTTTTGAAACTGTTGACTTAGTGATGTTTTTATGATGTACTTAATTAAATACTCGACAAAATTCAGCATAATGCGTTGCGTTTTCTGTCACCGTATCCAACAATTGTTAGTATTTCAATTCCTTCTCTTTTAGTTAAATACATATTAATTGCATATAAAAACTGGAAGAAATTCACAAATTGACCTTAACAGTTGTGTAATTAAATACTTCAGACTAAAATAGACCGGAACATATTTTAGCCATTTTTAAAACCCTATTAAAAATACAGAAATATTTAGCTCATTGAATTCAGAAAAAAAGCTCTTTCCAACAATACCAAATTCAAGTACTGCTCTCGTTAAAGAAAATCAAGTTAGTCTTGGATTTCAAATATGCGACAAAAAAAATGAAAATATACCCAGAAAGTGGCAAGTAACTCCTGATTTGATTTTAGACATAATTGCGACCTTGAATATTTAAAGTACTAAGAAATGTCCATTAAATCAAATTTAAGTGATTTTTAAGAGATGCCATAATATCTTTCTAAGGTCCAAATTCGACCATTTTCTTGTCAGTTTTATTATGTGAACTTGAACTACCACTACAAATTAAAATTAGTAAAGTCTATCGAAACAAGGCAGATAGTTTTATGTTGTATGCAGGTATGCATACAGCATTAATCATAATAAATCAAAATAAAAGCAGACAAAAAATATTTGTCAGTCAAAAAAAAATTCATCCTTAAATTGACATAACAATATGGATCATTCTTAATTTTTCAAAAATTCTTGAGATGAGGCTAATGATAAATTTACTTGCAACTTATGTAAACTAAAGTAAAGTAGGACTATTAGAGTTAAAGGCGCATCACCAACTAAGGCTATTTAGCGACCGAACCTACAGCTTAACGTGAGTTCCGAACCACGATCATCAACCACCGACAACCCAGGCCAGCACCCCCCTCAGGCTATTAACCCTTGGTTACTTGCTTACCCATAAGTCTATCAAGAAGCCTAGAGACTGGTAAGTGACCAACGTAGAACACTTCTCAGAAGGCATCCGGCCTTTACCCAGCCTTGAACTGGCATGACTGAGGGGTAATTCGTTGTCGGATTTTCCACTCTTGCCTAGAAACAATCACAGACATTTAAGTGAAGTTATGTGTGTGCGTGTGTGCGTGTGTGTGTATGTGTAAGTGTATATGTGTATGTATTTGGGGTAGGAAGTAATACGAACAGAAGAAAGAAAGAACAACAACTATCGGCGCGTTGGAATCGAACCAACTACCGCGCCACTGCGGTCTCGGCACAGCGGCGAGAAGCCTAAGCCTTACCGACGCCGTCAATGCGACCGGCCAACTTATGTACAGTTTTTTATAAGTTGTTGTACTTGTAATTAAGATATCAGTATAGATTTGGGAATATCACGGCTCCAAATTTAGTGTCTTTTGTAATTAACATTGTGCCTCATTTTAAAGTTCTGACACGCTTATTGGACAATCCTCTAGTACTTTGGATTATCCCAACCAAATTAACATAATTTTTCCCGATAAAATCAATAATTAGGTATTAAAAATTACTTTTAATCATTCTTATAAATACCGCAATGTAGAATTATGACTTATTCCTATTATTACAGATACAAGGATCGAACTTACGTCTAGTATTCTTTTTGAATCTCATTAATGACATTTCATTTGACATTTTCCGAAGCATGTAGCTCCTCAACCATAATTTCTTGAGTGATAGTTGTCCGTCTTTCTAGTGCGCTAGTCTGACGCTTCTACGTCTATCATGATCACCTAAACGTAACCAAAACAAACAACAAATCAAGCCAATATCTGATGCGTCTGCAGCAACGACTTTGAACTCGAACTTTTGTTTCAGACTTCAAACAGAAAACTGTAATTTAAAGGTGTAATTCCAATTTAAATTTATTCCATCTTCAATCCTATGCTGTAAATGAACAGGTATGAATAAAGTTTTATTCGAACGTAAAGCTGGGATTTGAAATGAAATGTATACCAAAGCAATTCTCATCTTCTTCTATTTCATCCTATCACTAAATTTCTAAAGACAAAATAATGTTATGTAAATTATTTTCTCAAAAACTGTTATTATTTTCCCAACATGAAATAAAAATTTAGTCTGTGGATCATTACTAGTTATAGAGATACCAAAAGTACAATCTTAATACTTTTTGTTTTGAGTGGTATCAATTCCGAAAAACTAAAAGAAGACTGAAAGACTGAAAAGAAGAAAGAACACTGAAAAACCTAAAAGAGACTTTTATAAAAATATATATCGAAAATACCATGCCTTCAATGTACTGTATTAACTCTTTAAAGCAATTGAAAAAGAAAATTAAAAATACAATCTGAAAGTGAAAGAATCTTGTTAAGTGCTATTATACGATTATGGACAGGGTTATTGTGTGAATAATAAAAATTCCTAAAAAGCGTTGATGGTTCGGTGAAAAGTCCGAGGCTGAAATAATAACAGGTTAATAAATTTTTATGTTTATGGAAAACGCTACACAGATAAAGACAGATTTGTAGAGATGTGCGCAATAAATGTTTCGGTGGTTTAGAATATTTTACGCTACTAAGAATTTTATTACAAAAACATTTAATATATTTACTGATAGTGAATAAATATTACGTGGTAGAACATAATGTTTGATTGTAGTTATAGTTATTGATGCCATATAAATTTTATACATTGGTTTCCATGTTTATGTTAATGCGTCAAACGAAAATATTTACGTAAACGAACTTTGTTCTGTGGATTGTATCTATATTTTCGCCTAAACAATCCATTTAATACTCCAGAGTGTGAAATATTTACTCCAAAAATAAATCGATAAATTTGGGTTTGCTTCTACGGAAAAGGGTTTTTGGTTTATTTTTGAACGCGAAGCAAATATGCAGATGTGCAACTCTAAAAAACTCTTTTTGACAATTTGATGGTATTATGTTTCGTATACTTTTGTACCCCAACATATAAATCAACTGATTCAAACCTAAGAAAGGCTTACAAAGCTATTTTTGGACTGTTTCAAGACGGATGTAAATATTAAACCGTTGACTGAGTTATTAAGCTGTACTAGATTTATTTCTATACTTATACCGCATATATTATTTTATTTTATTCCTTTGTTGCCACTTAATATCTTATTGTCCCAAATGCAGAATCTTTAAATTTTTTCATTTTTATTTGAAGATATCAAGAAGAAGATCATAATATATAACAGTGTCAGTTTAATGCTGTAGGATATAGATTTATTCTTTGATGAAATATTTAATGGGAAAAAATTTCAGGACCTTCTTAAAAAGGATTAAATAGACACAACTGCTTGTGTGAATGATACAAAATAAACAAGAATGTTTTATTTATATTATATTTTATTTATATTATATTTATAACAAACATGTTATTTTTCTGATTTAGATACAAATAGTAGTATATATTTTTCAAATTTTTCTTTTATCTATATAACTAGCTCTAAGGTTATAGCATAAATCATCATAGCCTGGCACACTCAGGTATCCTTTCTAATAATCTTGAAAGTTTTATTGGTTTGACTCTCAGTCTACCAGATTGTAGTTAATAGACCGTCTTATCTATCGGTCCTAGGTTTCCCATTTCAGCTCTGATGCTAAAGGGAAAATTATTATGATTAGAGGTTTATCAACAATGCAAGCTATTTATGCAGGCGACTGCATCTTCAGCTTAAGGCGGGCTTGAAATCAGTGTTATTGACTACAGATTATCCCCGGTCCCCCTAGGCAATAATAACACTCGTGCTTAACCAGTTGGTCTCTCAAGACGCCTACTAACTGGCTAGTGACCAACATGAATGCCTATTTCGATTCCTTGTCGAATTTTACGATTTTGCTTGCATAACATATAGTCATATACAAACAATGTACAGATATATAAACAAAGTACATGTACAAGTGCAAACATCCCTAATGAGGGAGTTTACCCCGAATCGCTGGACTCTATTGGGTTCTAGGCTCTATTGAGATCTGAGTTATACAGAATTAATAATAATAATAATAATAAAGGGTGATTTTAGAGCGTCAAACTTTTGAACTTAAATTAAACCACTACCAAATTAGATATATTGAAAGTATTTATTTTATGTAAAATGACATTCAATGGCATTAATGTTTGGAAACAAATTTGGACCAATGTTCACCGCGGCGCGGCTATTTGTGTTAAAGCGTATTCTGCCAATCCAGTTTTCGATCACTTTTTCAAGCAATTGGGGGTCTTGTGTCCACAACTCTCTGAGTTATGTTGGCTTTCAAGGCGTCAATAGTTGTTGGTGTATCGGCATATACCAAATATTCCAAAGAAAATAATCTAAATTCACATTAACCGGTCCGTTATTCGAAATAATTTCTTCACCGAATTGTTTCCTCAATAAATCGATTGCTGCGTTGGGTGTATGACATATGGAACCATCATGTTGGAACCACATCTCCTTCAGATCAATACCATTCAAATTTAGAATTGAGTAATCCACGTAGCCGAATAACAAATCCCAACATTCTGTGAATGGAGACGGATTGATATATTTGGATTAATATTACCAGCAACACCGACGATATTTTCTTCGGAACGCACAGTTTCTTGTCTTGTTTTTGTTTTAATATCAAGGAGCGTGAAATGCATTCGGAATTTGTCGATAATTCGGCGAATACATAACAAAGTTTAAGTGTAACTCTATGAGGTACAAAACACTGATTTTGATAATAAATTTCGACTATTTGCAAGCATTTGCTGATGTTAAACATTTCATGATGATTTACCAGAATATTGAGACATTTATTTACAGACTTGAGCGCAAACTCGCAGTTCGTTTGACAGCGACCCCTATCGTAAATTCCGACACACTAAAAAAATCCCCCTTTAGGTATACCAATAAGTACTTTTTTTTAATTTTAAAAACCTTTTCATCTACTGGCGACATTAGGTGATCATATTAGAATGGAAGAGCAAAGTGTGGATAAGTTCCACATTAGACATTCGCTGCTTTATGCGTTTTAAAAATATTACAATGGCACTAATGCCACAAATGTCATTAATGGCGATTATTCTTGGGACTTGGATAGCAAAAAAAATATCAGCCTTGGTTAAAAAATTCAACAACGATGATTCAGTCTTTTCAACGGTATAAAATCTAAAGACTGACAATTCATCCAGAAATTAGCTACACAGCTTGAAACTTCATTGTTCACTATACGAGGTTCGAAACAACTGAATAAAATACAAAGAGAAGGAATATGGGTGCTATATCAACTTTCAGTTGAAAACAAAATGTAACGTAATCAACGTGTAACTATCTGCAGTGAATTTTTCTCCAGGTTAAACAGAGACCTTTTTATACAACAAATTGTTACTAGAGATTAAAAGTGGATTTTGTTTAGCAATTCATGGAAAGAAATTCAAGGAAAAACAATGATTAACAAACTGAACAATCACCTTTGCTTCTCCGAACCACCACTCAAAAAAAATCTTATTGTCAGTATGGTGGTATTTTACAGGAATTGTAAAATTATTGAGAAAAAATGCAAGAGCTCATAGTACTGAAATCACCCAAGTAAAAAATCAAACAGTTAGGCTGGGAAATATTTCCACTTTATTTTTCTGATATAAAATTTTTAATATTCCTGAAAATAACCTATTTTTTATTTTCTTTTCTATTTCCATAATATGATTTAATATAATTTGAGGTCGTGATCAGAAATACCTTTATATAATTTGGATAATATTTCAAAATTATTTATTTATTAATGAAAGGAAATCCAGTATAACGCAAATTTACTTTGTAACGCTAACATATTCCGTTATTTTTAAAATTTTAATTGGTTCACCTAAATTCTTCTGTACAACAGCCCAGTCCATGGCAATATTTATATTTATAGCTTCAAGTTTCTTGCTCTCTAAGAGAAAAAGTGCGCTTCATTCATATTTCAGAGTTGAATCGGTGCCAAGTCGCAAAAATGAAAGAGCGCACGGGCATAAACGTCATAGAAGCGAAACGTTATATTTGCTAGTGACAAAATGAATAAAAATGGAATGAAATATCCAACATTTTATCACAAGTACCTTTACAAAAATCGACCATTAAAGATTTTTTTATCGTTTTCAAGTTCACTTTGAGTATAAAGAAAAATTTACGTGTGACCTACGATTATAATACATTATTTTTCTTGTTTGAAAAAATTACGGGGCTTAACGGAGAAACCTCAGAAGCTTTTAACTGGACCCCCAAAGATAAAACTTCAACTTAATAATACCGCGCTATTTACATAAAAAAAGGTAAAAGTGTCAACCCTTTTAAAGCAGCAAAAGAAAGAGTGTCACGTTAACGACAATACAGTGGCGTAACTAGAGCATTCTTATTGTGTTTCATTTTAAACGACTGGATATCTTAATAAAGTTTATTAAAAAGTAAAGCAGTATATTTTAGGAAATCAAAGTAATTATTCAGCCAGCACTTAAGATGCGAAATAGAGAAATGACAAAGAAACTTGTTGAACTTTCATGAATGCACCAAATTAGTGGTCTTAACTTTTTATTATTGGTCTACATTAAAGTCTTTTTCTTATTTTTTCTTTTAAAGGTTGGTAATGGTCAAATTTTAAGGCACCCTTAAAAATTTGCATTAGTCTAGAAATCATCAAACATGTCCTTTGGAAGTATTGAAGTTTCAAATGTTAATGGGCATAAATATAATGTAGACAATGATATACGTAAAGAATCCAGGAAAATCTAATAAGGAAAAGACAGTGCTATATAGACTAAAGAATGACAAAACAGAGACAACTGTATATGAAAAGTTGAAATTGAAGTTTGACTAAAATAGAAGTAAAGGAAGATATGTAAGAAGTAAAGGAACACTTATGGCAGAGCATAAAGGGATAAACAAAAAAAAGCTGGTTTGAGTGTAGGCCAGAAGGAGGAGATGAAGGAGTTACATGGTATGATAAAGAATATCAGGAAGATGTCCAGAAAAGGAAATAGATGATACACGAAATATTAGTGAAGGAGTCGAAAATAGGAAAAATTGGATATATAGAACAAAGAAGATGATGTAAAAAGTTGCTTAGGGAAAACAAAAGAAAGTTTAATGAGAAAATTATGTGAACAATAGAAGAAAAGTACAAGAAAAATTAATTACATAGTCTGTACAAGGGAGCTCGAAGGAAGAGGAAAAATATCAAAGAAACCCAGTATCTTACGTAAAATAAAATGGGCAATTGATACGGGAAAAGGGCGAGAAATTAATACTATAGGAGGAATATTTCGATGAATTGCTAAATGACATGAAGGAACGAGTAAAGAATCAGATAATATGGTGAACGATGGAAATGGAGAACTGGTAGAACCGCCAGTATTGACAGATATAACACGGATGATTGAACTTCTAATTATTCATTGGCTTTAAACAAGCTTACGATAGAGTAAGGAGATTTCAATTGTATAAGGCACTAACAGATTTAAATGCCAACGAAAAAATAAGTAACATGATAAAACTTACCCTGGAGAGTACAGAAAATAGTATTCGACTAGAAGGAGACCTATCAGATAGAATTGAAGTCAGAGACGGCGTTAGATAGAGAGATCCGCTGTTACTCATGTTATTTGACCTTCTATTAGAGACAGTTAAAAGAGAAGCGGATATCAATAAGTCTGTTCTGTCAATAGACATAACAACAGGAATGAATATTGCACATGGAAAATTGGTAGAACGGCCAGCATTGACACCTATAAGCAGTATATAATATAGGTGGATATTTAAAAATAACAACATAAAGAGGGAGAGTATATAAGAGTTTAAACAAGTTACAAATTTCAGATACCTGGGCACAGTACTTCATAGGAAACCAAGCCTTAGGGAAGAAATATAAAAGAGGATAATGGTAGGAAACCGAAGAATCATTCCCTTAAATAATAATAGCAAGGCAAGGATAAACTTATATGAAACAGTTATAAAACCAATAGATATAGTTGCAAGTGAGGCAGGCACGCTGAAAATGACAGAAGAGATATTGTTGAGAGCATGTAACAAAAGGTAGTAAGAAAGATATTTGGAATAGAAGAGTTAAAGACCGATGGAAGAGATGAACAAACCAGGAAATGAAAGAGCTTTTTAAGAGACCAAACATCATAGGAATTTGTGAAATCCAAAACATTGAGATGATTAGGACTTATTTTTTAGCATTTTGGCGACTCAAACCCCAATAAAATGATTTGAAAGTAGCATATGCAGTAGCATATGAGGCAAGGAAAGAAGTGGCAAGTCAAGCTCAAGATGGAGAGAAGATGCACAGGTGGATCTACAGATAATGAAAATTATTGACTGGAAAAGGAAAGCTGCTAATTAGGAAAGTTACGAATAGAAAAACATGGCGATAAATAGTCAATCAAGCCAAGGGCCTTTCTCTTTCTATATTTATCTCTACGATTAATAAAGTATCATTTACTGTTTTAGAGGACCGATTATTAAAAGGGCGTGATATAGTTGAGTATCATCGCAAATCGGTCGACAATTTTAACTAAAAAATTATGTATGGGAAGGCTCCAGGAAGGAAATACTAATGTTTGAATCGACTTAATAAAAACAATTTAATGTATCGTTTTACAATATGGATGAGATATGCATTCACCACTATACTCCAGAAGTTTATGGAATTACATCAAATATGAACAGTCTAAACTGTTCATTTCACAATTCACATTTTTTTGAGAACATGCAGGAATTATAATTTTTTGAGAAAGGTAAAACAATAACTGAAGCACAATATGCAATAGGCAAATTCTGACCTCTCAGTAAGCTAGATAAAATAAGATTTGCACAAGAAAGAAAAAACACCTATTCAAAAAGATGTTTTGGTGAAGCCCAAATTCCAGACCTTTAGAAACGAATTGGAATCGTAAATCAATGTAATTTAAAAAATCATGTTCGATAAAGCGATTTTTAAATAAATTATTATTAGTGGTATAAAGATAAATGGAGAATTGCTTTAGTTTTTAAGTATGTTTATTTATTTAAAATAAAGGGTTTTTCAAATTAGGCGGTTTTTTTTATTCTTGAATAAAATACAGAATTTGCCTTGATTTTACTACTCTTTTTATTGATAATTAAAGCATAGTGTATGACGTTTAAACCCGATTGACAATATATGCCAAATGACGACTTCTGTCCACTCTTTTGTCAAAATTTTGTATGACATTTTGGTATAACCGTGGCTTTATCTCACCAATGACTCGAATAATTTCATCCTTAAGTTCAGGAGTCTATTGTGGATTGTTCTTATAGACCTGGCTATTCAAGTAACGCCAAAGAAAATACTCGAACGATGTCAAATCACATGATCTTGGTGCCCAATTAACATCAGTGTTTCTTGCAACTACTCGTCCAGTACGTCTCGTCCAACCACATATCCTCCAGATAAATATTATTCAATTTAGACCACAAAAATCCAGTTATCATCTCACGATACCGAACACCATTCATAGTTACAGCATCACTAGCAACATTCTGAAAGAAATACCAATTACAGCTCCTAACCATAATGCACACCAAATAGTGACTCGTTTAGGATGTAAAGGTTTCTCGTGAATCAATAGTGGATTTTCCTTACCCGAAATGCAGCAATTTTGTTTAATAACCCAGCCACCAATTTCAAAATTTCAAATGTGTTCATCTGAAAAGATGATCTGTGGAGAAAAATCATGTGTTTTGTTCTTTGATCTTATTGACAAATGTACGACGTTTTGAATGATCCAGTAGCTTTAGTGCCTGTGTTATTTGAACCTTATACGCCTCCAGAGCTAAATCCTTTCCTAAAATACGCTATATTTTGGACTTACTGAGTTCAAATTGTTGTGAACGTCGAATAATGGTCTGTGTCTTCAGCAACATTTTCACATACGAAATCAATATGCTCTTGTGAACGACCACTAAGACTATATATTTTTCTTATTTTATCTTCCACCAAACCAGTTTCTTGAAATGTTTGAATAATTTGATTGATAGTGCTTTCAGATGGACGATTGTGTAAACACTAAATTCCAATTTAAACTTTTAAATTTTTTAAAAACATTTTTCACTGAATGATCGTTTTCATAAACTAATTAAACAATTTTAACGCGTTATTATATTGTGTACGACACCCTTTTTATAAATGCCATACATTACACTTCTGAAATGAAACTACACCATCTGTGTTTTATTCATGAATTTAAAAAAGCTCTTAAGTTATCTCTGCAACAATAAAAAAATTTAACTTCTTCAGCACCTATTGTACATCTTTCAGTACTGCAGTTTCAGTAGCTTCTGACTCGAAAGTCACTGGATTGTTCTTGTAACAAGTCCGTGTTAGTGAACCGTTAAGTTTCAGGAATCAAAAATAACTATTTTGGGCTGGTAGAATTAAATTTGTGTTAATATTTCACATTTTTGCTTCTAAATTTCCTTTATTTAATCGTTAATTTTTATTGTATCTTGCAGAACAAACAATTGCATTATATTTTGAAAATAACGCCGTTCCTCTCGGCTGGTGACGTGCATTCTGTAGACCCAATTTTCGATTACTCTTTCACACACATCGCTTGGTATATTTTCAATAGTGGCCTGAATATTTAGTTTAAGATCAATAATTAGGAATTTATTTCTATACACTAGAGATTTATCATAACCCCACAAAAAATAATCCGAGAGTGTGAGATTACATGATCTTATTGGCCAATTGATATTACCATTTAGATAAATATGCATCCAGGAAACTTTTCGAGCAATAGATCGATTGTTTGGAGAGAAGAGTAACAGTACTCTCTTGTTCAAAGAAAATATTATTTATCTCCACATTTATCAATTCAGGCTCGAGATAATCTATTATCATGTTCCTATAACGTTCACTATTAACATTAATACAATTTTCATCACCGCATTTCAAAAAACAAGGTCCTCTCATTGTTACAGCCCCAAAATCGCACCAAACAGTGCAGTCTACTGGTAGCAGTCTATTGGTATGTCCACATCTGTTCAACTTTTCCGTTCAACATGCGTTTTAACGGGTATTTCAACTTGCGTTAGCGCATGCATCTTATCACAGGGTAAGACGCATACTTCCTTTATGTCCACATGTTTGCGTCAGTAGCATTCAATATTTCTGTAGAGTTCAGTAAAGACGATTTTTTAAAAACATTAAAAACGTTTTATTTTGTAAGTAGCTACTGTTAACTGTGTAATTTCAGTTTCATGAATACATCTGACATTGTCATGTTAGCTGGTATGAGTGTTGATGTGCTGGTGTCGATAAGAACATGGAAAATAAGAGAAAAATAAGATGAAAAAATATGTATGGACAAAGGAATATTTAGAACAATTACTACATTATTTATTTTATTTTTTTGCCGCTTATCGAACTTGTTCTTTCCATCTCAGTCTTGGACGTCCAACTTTATTTTTTCTTCGCGTTTTCGTTTCATAGATTTGATTTGCTAATCTCTCTTCATCCATTCTGTGGATGTATCCTAGCCAGCTCAGTTGTCTTTTTTCTATCGCTCTTTCTAGTGGTTTCGTTTCCAGTTGTTCTATTACTATTGTATTTCTCACTCTATACCTTCTTGTAATTCCCTATATTTTGGGTAAGAATCTCATTTCTTCTACTTTTGTTTTGCTTTGTTAAGGTCCAACATCCGCTGCCGCATATTATTAATGGTCTCACTCCTTTTTGATACTCCTACGCGTTTACCTCTTTCAGTATCTCTCTGATTTTCCCATTTTTTCGTTCTTTTTTACGGTCCATTTTTTCATTATCTTCTAGTATTGTGACTAAATATTTATAGTTTTTAACTTGCTCCATTACCTTCCCATCGAGTACAATTTTATATTTTATTTTTGTGCCTGCAATTACCATTGTTTTGTTTTTGTCGATATTTATTTACATGTTTACTTTTCTTAGCTCTTCATTATATATCGTTAAGTTATGTTGTAGTTTTTCTTCAGAATATGCCATTAGGACCATATAATCAGCGAGCCGTTCCTCTCGGCTGGTGACGTGCATTCTGTAGACCCAATTTTCGATTACTCTTTCACACACATCGCTTGGTATATTTTCAATAGTGGCCTGAATATTTAGTTTAAGATCAATAATTAGGAATTTATTTCTATACACTAGAGATTTATCATAACCCCACAAAAAATAATCCGAGAGTGTGAGATTACATGATCTTATTGGCCAATTGATATTACCATTTAGATAAATATGCATCCAGGAAACTTTTCGAGCAATAGATCGATTGTTTGGAGAGAAGAGTAACAGTACTCTCTTGTTCAAAGAAAATATTATTTATCTCCACATTTATCAATTCAGGCTCGAGATAATCTATTATCATGTTCCTATAACGTTCACTATTAACATTAATACAATTTTCATCACCGCATTTCAAAAAACAAGGTCCTCTCATTGTTACAGCCCCAAAATCGCACCAAACAGTGCAGTCTACTGGTAGCAGTCTATTGGTATGTCCACATCTGTTCAACTTTTCCGTTCAACATGCGTTTTAACGGGTATTTCAACTTGCGTTAGCGCATGCATCTTATCACAGGGTAAGACGCATACTTCCTTTATGTCCACATGTTTGCGTCAGTAGCATTCAATATTTCTGTAGAGTTCAGTAAAGACGATTTTTTAAAAACATTAAAAACGTTTTATTTTGTAAGTAGCTACTGTTAACTGTGTAATTTCAGTTTCATGAATACATCTGACATTGTCATGTTAGCTGGTATGAGTGTTGATGTGCTGGTGTCGATAAGAACATGGAAAATAAGAGAAAAATAAGATGAAAAAATATGTATGGACAAAGGAATATTTAGAACAATTACTACATTATTTATTTTATTTTTTTGCCGCTTATCGAACTTGTTCTTTCCATCTCAGTCTTGGACGTCCAACTTTATTTTTTCTTCGCGTTTTCGTTTCATAGATTTGATTTGCTAATCTCTCTTCATCCATTCTGTGGATGTATCCTAGCCAGCTCAGTTGTCTTTTTTCTATCGCTCTTTCTAGTGGTTTCGTTTCCAGTTGTTCTATTACTATTGTATTTCTCACTCTATACCTTCTTGTAATTCCCTATATTTTGGGTAAGAATCTCATTTCTTCTACTTTTGTTTTGCTTTGTTAAGGTCCAACATCCGCTGCCGCATATTATTAATGGTCTCACTCCTTTTTGATACTCCTACGCGTTTACCTCTTTCAGTATCTCTCTGATTTTCCCATTTTTTCGTTCTTTTTTACGGTCCATTTTTTCATTATCTTCTAGTATTGTGACTAAATATTTATAGTTTTTAACTTGCTCCATTACCTTCCCATCGAGTACAATTTTATATTTTATTTTTGTGCCTGCAATTACCATTGTTTTGTTTTTGTCGATATTTATTTACATGTTTACTTTTCTTAGCTCTTCATTATATATCGTTAAGTTATGTTGTAGTTTTTCTTCAGAATATGCCATTAGGACCATATAATCAGCGAGCAGTAATTCTTTTGTTGTCACTGTTTTTATTTTTCTAAAACCTATTTTTGTATTCTTGCAATTTACTTTGCTATTTTTTATAATATCGTCAATAACTACTCAGGACTCAGTACGCAGTCCTATCTTAGGCCTATTCCTGCCTCAATTTCTCTCGATTCATCGGTATGCCTTCCTACTTCTAGTCCTCTTCTCTTTAGACTTTTCCAGACCTCCCCTCTTTTTACTCTCAAATGAATTTTTCGGGTTAATGAAACACATATGGATTTCGGTTTCTCTTCTTAACAGTTTTTCTCCTAGTTATGTAATTATCCTGTGGTTCCTCTAATGTTGCTTTTAATTCTTCTCTCAGCCTGTGTTGGTAAATATTTTACCAGGTAAATTTGTTTGTGTGATCTCTCTATGGTTTTTACATTTTTTGATATCTCCTTTTTTAAACAAGGGCAATATTATACCCATATTCCAGTCTGTTCTCTTCTATTATTATATCGTTTAGTTGTGACAAAAATTTTTCCTTTGCTATTTCTCCTATATATTTCAGCATGTATGTTGTGATTTCGTCTTGCCCTGGAGTTTGTCAAAAAATATAACTCAGAATTATATATTTATTTTTGGTTTTAAATATATAATTTAATATATCTATTTAATTTAATAAAATTAAACTACTTCACTTTAAATTAAATTTGTAAACTATTGCAAAAACTTGTAGATTATATCAAGAAGTTGAAAGCAAAATCCAAGATACCAAAAATCGGTTGGATCGCGCTACCTCTGCATCTGTTCCTGCATTATAATTTTTTCTTTCATCCTTGCAAGCCTCTAGTTCACCACCACATGCGTCTAATCTTTCAACAGATTCATGCGTCTTGACGACCAAAAATTGAACAAATGTAGACATACCATGTGAGTGACATTTACATTTCAAACAGTGTTATCGGTGTTACATTTCGAAGTTCTGGCGATCTTATTAGAAAACTTTTTATACATCCAAGTATTAAATTTACGGCCTTATGACTAGTAACCAGAGTTTTACCAGAGCTAAAATTTGGTTTCTTTTGAGACAATCTACGTATGTAAAAAAGCTTACAACTCTCCGGGCAATAAGAAAAAAATTAAAGTAAAAATTGAACTGATATTAATATATAGAATATTGAATATTTGTATAACATGTTTATAAATGGCTATTAAATATTTAAACGTATTTTTTTTTTAATTTAAAACGAATATTTTAGTTTAAATTTAGTTGCAATAGTTTAAAATAATCAGTATTGTGTAATAAACTAAGCGTTTTTTTATATAACAGAAAGAGAAAGGATATGCGTACGTATTTATTGTTATGCGTTCACAAGAGTTCATAAATATTCAAAGATTTAAGGATAATTCCTACACGTCTTTTAACAATTCTTCATTGGTTGAGGCCACTAATAAATATTCTAGCGACATTGTTGAAACGTCACATATGTTACAATAAGTACCAGTACTTTTGATTCCAATTAAGCCACTTTCATGGCGGCATCAATATGGCGGATATGAAGATTGCGACACGGCCAAATTACAGAGTTCTTTTACATCGCTTCCAAACTGTAGGTTAATTTTTTTATTTCAGAATAATGCGTGATTTAGCTTTAGCAATGGTAACATAGAAAGTTATTATAATATTTATACTAACTGAAGCTTTAAATTAAATTTTACACGAAGCAAAGGAATTAGTCATTTGCTTTGTGAAATAATACCTTTTAATACATTTAATACGTCGACTATATATATTTTTCATTGAAAAATTCATATCCTTTTGAAAGAAATGTATATTTTATAAGAATATATTAAATATTAACAACTGCCAGAATAATTTTTCAAAAATTGATTTTGATAGTGTCTGGGTATTTACTTGATACTAAAGGGTGATTTTTTTAGTGTGTCCGAACTTCCGATCGGGGTAACTGTCAAATGAACTGTAAGTTACAATCCGAGGGTACAAATCCGTAAGTCTGTGTCTCAATAGTCTTGCAAATCATCATGGAACGTTAACATCAAAACAATGCTTTCAAATTATCAAAATTTATGATCAAAATCAGTGTTCTCTTCACCAAACTTATAAACTGCTGGACAAAAATATTGCATATTTTTTCTAAGTTCTATTATAAATTTGTCTGTAACATTTCTGTAATTTTTATTACTAAGTCTGCTATTTTGAAATGTCCTATGTGCAATAATACCGTTTTCTTTACATAAAGCAGCCTTAGAATATATTCGTGGCTGATGGAATGAAACAGAGTGTATATGTTGTTACAACATTTAATTGAAAAAAAAAACAAAAGTGGCAATTTAACATTATTTTTTAGCTAATATGGAGATGAACTAGTATTGGGTATTTCCTTCTCTAGCTTTAATTACAGCTTGCATCATTCTGGGCATGTTTTGCAGGAGATTTCTTATGGTCTCTTTGCAAAATTTGATTCCATTCTTCCTGAACTGAATTCGATGGGTTAGATCCATCGATGCGATCGATGAATCGATCGATGGAAACGGATACGATGTTTGAGAATATCCCAAAGAGAGTATGAGAGATCCCATATATGTTCAACAGGATTTAAATCGGGAATTAAAGGTGGCCAGTCAAACGACGCAATTTCAACTTCCTGTAGGTACTGGAACACTGTTTCGGCAACATGTGCGCGAGCATTATCGTGTTTAGCACAAATCTGTCATACCCAATAAAGCCATCGTAAGGCAGAACATGTATGTTCTTCAATGATGTTGACGATGTACTAGTCTGCATTCATTCTTACATTCATCTCAACAAGCGCCGTACGAATTTCTCAACTGATGCCTCTCCATAGCAAAGTAGACCCTCCACCGAAGCTCACGGTTTGCACGAAATTACACACATAATATCGTTTTCCAGTTCTTCTATAGACTCTACCATGTACAGCGGGCTTCCGGCAATTATATTTGTGTCTCATCGGAGGAAATAATTTTGCTCCATTCACGTTCATCCCAATCAGCATGGCCTTGTGTAAATTATAACAGGGCCGTTTTGTGATGCGAGAGAAACCTTGGCTTTAAACCAACTTCATTTAGCCTTCTTCATGCTGTTTTTGCACTAACATTAACTTACTTTGCATTCAGCAGTTTATTTTTTGGATTTGGGGCTGTAAATGAGTGATTTCGTAATGACTGAAGTTGTAAGTAGCGATCATCTTTTTGCGCCGTGCATCGTTTACATATTTGTCCAGGTCGACATCTGTACTCCCCTGTCTCTCCGTATCGTTTTACTGAACTGGAGGCCGTCGATTGATGTATTCCCATCATATGTGCAATGTGTTCTTGCATGAGACTCTCGTTAGCTAAAGTACAGCTAATTCATTTAGATGTGCCATTATAAACAGAAAACACAGAACCGACACACAATAATCCACTAGCAATATCACTGCAATAATGTAAAACAAAAGACCAACGTTTTAAATCGCCAAAGCACATTATCAGATGTCGGCATAATTGTACAGTAATGATAATTCTTTTATGAAATGCGATGTACACATTTTTAGATATCCAGATAAGTTAAACAACACTTATATACACAGGACACTTTCAAATAACAGACAGTATTAACAAATTACGCAGATGTTAAGTCAAAGTTGAAAAAGTGCCTTTATAACAAATATGCAATATTTTTTTTCCAGCAGTGTATATATACATACATAGTTCGTTATGTATTCGCCGAATTATCGACAAATTCCGAACGCATTTCATACTGCTCGATATTAAAATAAAAACAAGACAAGAAACTGTGCGTTCCAAAGAAAATATCGCCACTGTTGCTGGTAATGTTGAGGAAGATCTAAATTTATCAATTCGTCGCCGTTCGCTGAAAGTCGTCGCGGTCGCCGTTCGTTGGCTTTTATTCGTTTTTGTTTTATTTGAATTTAAAGTTTGGACGCACTAAAAAAATCACCCTATATTATATTTAACACATATTCAGGTGTATGTGAATTACAATAAATAACATGGTTATGTATGTTTGATATCTCGTTTGGCGCCTGGGCAGGATTAACCAATTTCTACGATCAATGTCAATAATTTTATTTTCATAAGGATGTGTAGACGTGTTCAGTCTTCTGAACCTTTTCCTAACTCATATGCACGACATACCTTGCCCACTTTAATCTTAGAAATTTAATATATTCTACTATATCCATATATCTATACATCCCTTTAATTTCGTGATTATATTTGCTTCTTCATCTATATTCTTCACGAACTGGACCAACAGCTGCTTTTCTTTTGTTGTCATTACCCAAACTTGGCATTCATAGTTTACCACTGGTCTTACCTTTGTTCTGTAGATTCTTAGTTTGGATATTCTTATTATAGATCTTAATATTATTAAGTTGTTATATTTATAATATGCCCTATTAGCTGCTGTGATTCGGAAACTTACTAAATTTGTAGGGTAATCATTGTAAGATTCATCAAGCATTGTTGGCTAATATTATTAATGTTATTTTACCATGTGTCCAAAGCTGCATTGAAATCTACCAAACAAAAGTTCCTTCTCAAATACCAATTGTTGTAATTCCTAATTGTGTTGTATTGTTTTGTACCACAAAAATCAAGCAAATGGTTAAGCCAAGTTTTTTTTTAAACACCTTTTATATACGTATAATTGAATTTTAACAGCATCTACTTTGAGTTGAACATTCCAACCGTCGACGAGGAACCGCGCATACTCTCAATGATGGTATCTGAAGCTTCACGAACAATAAACAGTGTTGTTAACTTAAAAGCCATACCAAATACTGCAAGACAAACTTAGACCTTTAAGAGCTTAACGCACCTGAACTTAACTCACATGTATCGCCACATAAACCTCGACCTTTTACCATACGACCTTTACTTATTCCGTTAACTGACACACCTGCTACGTGGATAGAGCTTCAATAAACTGAATAAGATCGAATTAATTGAAAATTAATCAAAACAAAATAATTAATTAAAAGAATGAATTAAGTATCGTGAAAGTTCGTATGGATTTTCCATTATTTGCTTTTTTAACGCTTGTAAACAAAAATTTGTATTGGATTACTAATATTGTGAATTCCTGTGGTATTTACAATGTTTACCATCGGATTCGCTTCGATTTGCCTTCAATTCAATCAAGGTGATTGAAATTGAAAATGTCGGTTGATAACTTCCATTTACCCCACATTATACTTTATTATTTCAAAAAAGGAGAAGAATCCTGTCCAAACAAAAGACAGTATTTGTGCCATTTGCGGAAATGGTTCTGTTGGGTAGACTATAGTACAAAAGTAGTTGTACGGATCATAACGGTAGATTTTGATCGGCAAACCTGGAAGGCCGGAATCGCATTCGCCATCCTTGAAGCACTACTGTCGAGGAAGTAAAGGCCATGATAGCTGAAGATCTATGCATCATAGTTCGTAAGATAGCAGAGAAGTTAAATATTGGCAAATTGACAGTTTTTCACTATCTGAAAAATAAATGGGTACGTCTGTTGATAATGAATTAAATCTGCTGGACCGAATATTCTTTGTGAGATCTTTTATTGAAAACAAATGCTGAGGCTCAATTTCTAAAGCGGATAGTAACTGGCGATGAAAAATAGATTAGGAAAAATAACGTGGAATAAAAAAATCATGGGGTTTTCCATTGGCACCGATTATAAGTACGATGAAAGACGGCCTTTATTCGAAGAAAATTATGCTATATCTTTAGTGGGATTAGCGCTTTGAACTTTAAGCTTCTTTCGCGCAACTAAAGCATCAACAACAACTTCTACTGCTCATAATTAGGTTTTCATTACAAGGCAACAATTAAATACGTAACCTGTAACGTATTTTTTTCTTTTATTTTTTGTTATTTAAATAGTTATTAAAATTACAGCGACGGCAGCCATTCTCCGAAGGCAGTTGGGTCATAGGATTAGGCCGGCAGATCATATATTGCGCCGACAGGTCACCCTATAAGTGTACCCCCAGTATAATAAGACGCCACCCAGTCCTCCGGAATCATAACAGATAAAAAAAACAAACCTCAAAACTGGAAAAAGGTTTATTTTCACTAAAAAGGCTCAGTAACGGTAATAACTATTTACTACACAGAAACACAAATTCAGAGACCAACATAAAAAACAGAAATTATAAAAATAAGCAAATATAACACAAAAGAAAAGGATCTAACTGTGGTGTTTACAAGTACCCTACTTAACTAGGCATATAAAGTGAAAGATTCAATTTAAAGCAAACATTCTCGAAGTATTAGGGCACATACTAGTCTAGCGTACAAATAAAATTAAAATGAATTATTTTAAATCAACCTAGATTAAATGAAATTAAATCAAACTATATAGCGTAATTAAACAATAGTAGCATTATTAAATGAATACTAAACAGTTCAGTGTCCTAAACGCGTGGATCCCAAGAAGTCTGGACTCTACAACGACCGGTCTCCAAGAAGTTCGTATTCCGGAATGCCTTTAGACTAAGATGACTGGGTTCCAAAATGACCGTATCCCAAGATGACTGGATTCTAAAATGAGCGGGGTTTAAAATGACCGGGTTCTAAACTGCCGGACTATCAGCGGCGTCAATTTCTAGATCTCTCTCCTTCCTGTCAGCGTGGAGACATGTGTTCAGCACGAGGCGGGCTGTTCGGCTGTTCGATACTCGTCCCAGAGTATACAAGTGCGCTTGGAAGTAAGACCCGCGCAAAACAATACTACCTGTAGCGGCCGATAATTTGTAAACGCTACAACTGGTCAAAAGTAGCTATCAGGAAAGGAGTCGATTTTTATGATGACAATGCAAGACCACACTTTTCAATCAGAATGCAACAAAAATTATTGAGCGGATGTTTTTCTCCATACACCTTACTCTCCGGACATCGCACCCTTGACCTACTCTCTATTCCGCGCGTTTAAAAGGAAAAATGAAGCGAAAAACAACCTTCTAACATTTTTCAGCAATAAAGAAGCTAATTTTTGACAAAAAGTATTATGGACCTACCACTACGTTGGCAAAAAGTTGTAAATAATAATATTAATTATATAATAGGCTAAATAAATATTTACATAAACTATTTACATTTCTCTTTCTCTTAAAAAAATTCTTATGAACTTTCCGGACAACTCAATACAAAACTTAAAAGTTATAAAAATCATACGAGCTTATGGATCGCCCCAATAATGGAATTTGTAGGTTATTTGGCAAAGTCTTAGTCATATTTGTAGTAATATGCAAATTTTCTTCAGATCAAGTAAAATGATGATACTCCGCCTCTGACGAAAGGGCGCAGTCTCGTGGTCATGATTATAAAAACATTAAAATCGGAGCTGGAAAGTTGGCCTGACAATCTCATTGATATGCAAGGCCGACCTCTTCGGTCCGGGTACAAAAGGAAACTTACAAAAGGGATACGTCGAGGGATATAATGACATGCATAGTATAAAAGGACACCTTTGTGCGAGACGTCGATTCGATTTTTGCTGTCTCTTTGTGAATTTTCCGCAAAAGTTCGCTACTGTGTTATTTTGATAAACCTATATATGGTCCTACAATATGTACCATTAGGCTTTTTCCGATATTAAATCTGAACATCTTCAATTATTCGAGGGGCATAATACAATTTGATCTGAATGCGATCAAGATAAATTACTTTTATGCCTGAGTAATTTTTTCTACCTAAATGTTCAGTCATTTCAATAAGATCAGTTATAGTGGTAAAACCCAAAAATATATAAACATCCAAATTTCGTCAATAAAAGTGCTAAGGTTTTACGAGGGTTACAATTTATGTATCCGGAATAATAAATAAAATATGTATCATTGAAAATGGTTTTATTGTTTTTCAAAATATTTTCCGCGATACCATTTTGCATATGTTGGATCCAATTTTTAAAGCAATTTTTTCTATTCCGATTGAGGTCTCTCCAAAACATGCATTTTGAACGCATCAATCGCTTCTTCTGGTATCGAAGATCGTTGACCACCTAGTTTATTCTTCACGAACGGGAACAAAAACAAATTATTGGGTAGCAAATCAAGATTGTACGGCGGACGACCAATCAATTCGATGTTTTGGCCGGTCAAATATTGAGTTTGAATATAGTTTGTATTTGAAAAAGGCACTGTGTGTCGAAACAATTGTTATACATACAATTTTAAATATAGTGGAAATTTTAATATATTAATCTTTGCTTATTTATTTATAATTAATTTCCATCAAGTATCGGCTATCTCAGTTAAATTAAATATTGAGTTGTTCGGTCTGATGTGTGAGAGGTATCATTATCATGGTGAAGAATGATCCTGAGTCGCTGGTTGTTTTTTCTTATTTCTTCAAGGACTTCTGGCAAACAAATAGTTATGTACCATTCAGGACTGACCATTTTACGATTCTCTAGTGACAGTGTAGCCACATTGTTAAAAGCCACATTTATTAAAAAAAAAAAAACAGGCGACCATTTGCTTCGAAGTGCTTCTTACGCGAATAACTTTTGTTGGGTTTACATACAGTCGACTGCTGTTTACTTTCAAGCTCATACACATAGATCCAAGATGTGTCACCTGTGTAGATGTTACACACGGCTTTTGATGCACCACGATTATATTTTGATTATATTTTTTTTACACCAATCGATACGAGCCTTTTTTTGAGCGATTGTCAAATTCTAAGGAATCCAACGCGCACAAATCTTTTTCACGGCTAAATGTTCATCTTGTGTATGCTTGTCATACTAATATGCTCAAGGATGCCTCAATCTCATGGTATGTCACATGATGATCTTGCTTTATTTTCTGGCATAATAACCGAGTTTGGACGACTTTATTTAAATTCGTCCGTGAGCGAACGACGGCCTCGAAAGTCATACTAAATCATCGCACAAAAATTCAAGTTAATTCCATTTTTTGTCTGAGATGAAATTTTCAAGTCAGTAATTAGGGCCGGTTCTACAATGCAGGAATATACGATGTATAAGCTACACTTGGAATAAAATTTTAAACACCGGGCGGGTGTTTACGGGCGTTTCAAATTTTGTTCCAAGTATAGCTTATACCTGGTATATTCTTGCATCGTAGAACCGGCCATAAACAACACAAATTGCGTTCGTATGACAAAACGTTTTGAGTATGTATACAATCAACAATGTCAAATTTTACGATGTATATGTCAGAGGGCGTCTAGCAACACCAGTGTTGCCAGTTCCGGATATATAAATAGCAACCCTCGTAATTTGTTTGCATTGTAATCAATTAAAAGGCAGATTTTTATAAATATTTTACATATAATCTAAATATCATGATTGTTTTTAAAACCATTTGTGAGAACATCTTACAAAAGCAGTTTGAATAGTTTTCACTGTATAGTAAACATGGATTGTAATGGGTAGTTCCACAAGTTCCTGCCGTTTTTATAATTCGTTTATTTTTGTTCCATTTATATTTTGTTTGGTCGTATATTGCATATATTGCATTCAAAAACCCTTTTCTTACTCTATAAAACTGATGGCATCATTTTTCTAAAAAACAAAAAATAATTTTAATAGCTTTCATGTTCCACACTTGTTATATTTTGCCTTTCGTCGTGGTCAAAATGCTACAAAAACAGTTCGAGATTTTCCGCCGTATAAGGAAAGTCAACAGTGTTACCAGATCTAACGCTATGTCACAACTCCTATCACTATATTTACATACCTCCTATACTCAGCATTTAGTTACTCTAATAAATAGGTAACAAAAAGGAATTTTAACTCTAATATTTTAAGTTGTTATTATAAAATTTTAATTCTATTATTATGTAAAGTCATTGAAAAAATAGGCTTAGAAACAAAGTAGTAATCATACACATATGATCCCCACTGGCAATTCGAAGTGATGAAAGCAAAGTGAAATGTACTGCAATATTAACATTGCTAAAATTAAAAGAGCAGATACATATTGTTATCTCGACTCAGTCACCAACTAAAATTATATTTAAATTTTAATTACCTTACCCTTAAACCTTAGATCACCGTTAAACCCGCCTTCTCGCAATATCACTATGCATACCAGTGTTGCTTTATCATATTAACACGATCAAGAGAGTATTTAAGGGAGACTTAATTATGATAAAATAAACGTGAAAGCCAAAAGAGCGAATCTAGAAATGAACATAGACAAAACAAAGGTAATGGAAAAGAGAACTAATCGAAGAAGACAACTAATCGAAGAAGAGAACTAATCGAAGAAAAGAACATAAATGGTTAATTGGCGAGGACAAAATTGAAGTTCTGAAGGAATTTACTTATCTGGGAAACAAATTAGATAAAAACAACATGACATGAGATATCAGAACTCGTATTATGAAGGGGAACAAAACTATTTACTTCCTGTAGTCCTTCCTAAGATCTAAACTTATCACAAGAGTTTAGAACTATAATATACTTATGCATTACTAAAATAAATAAATACTTATCTATTATATACATTTAACCAGCAGCCACTTATGAATGCCAGAGATGGACCCTCGCAAAGAAAATAGAACAGATGGTTGCAATATATCAATAAAGCGTACTCAGAAGAATTTTTAGTGCTCTAAATAATAAAGGAGAGTGGAGGATAAGGTATAGCTGCAAACTCAAGCAAATATAGGAAGATCTAGATATTGTACATTATGTGGCGGTTCAGCCGCTTAGAATGGCCGGACATGTAGGGAAAATGCCTGAAAGCCGAGCACTAGGGAGAACCATGGAGGGATGAATAGGGACTGACAGAAAGAGAGATAAACCAAAGATAAGGTGGAAAGGTAATGTAACAAGAGATGCTGAAGAACTACTGCACATCAAAAACTGACAATGGGCTGCTGGAGATCGACTTGGATGGAGGCGAAGTTTAAAGGAGGTATAGGCTCACTGATCAAATGTTACACCAGAGAAAGGAGAAAAAGAAGAACGTTCGTTTCTAATCTTCATTATTTTAATTGCCTATAAGTTAATTTGTAAATATTTTAAGAAATCTGTAGACGCGGTGGTCTTCCTAAAAAGAGAAATTGAAACATAGTTAATTTGTAAATATTTTAAGAAATCTGTAGAAGCGGTGCTCTTCCTAAAAAGAGAAATTAGTTAAAGGAATAAGATAATATCACAAAGTGGCATATCTAGTAAATTCAGAGATTGTGGAGTAGTACTTGTTACAATTTTCTACAAAAAATAAATGGGTATATGTAAGAAATGTGTATCTTATCGGTTAAGATAAGACCACAAATTCAATTATTGTATTTTCGGCAATATTTATATTCGTCATTCTCTGGTCATTTAATTTTAATTCCTCGAGAGCATTCAAATATGCAGTACATTAATGTGGCGAGATTATTAGCTGTTAGTTCGGTCCTCGCTTTCAACCCTTTTTGCGTTCGCTCAAAAATCCTTCTCCTTTATTTGTATTTTTCATCAATATTTTTCTACATTTCCAATGTCTTGTTAGGAATTTCAAAAATGCGAATAACAGTTCTTCCAATTCCAAGTACAATTGTAGTAGAATAGTTTCCTTGCGTATTAATTAAAATAATAACGTTTAATTGTCTGTTCTAAAACTAATTAAGGAAAATAAAAAGCAATAAAATATTTATTTAAAATGTATTATTTATATAGCAAATAATTTGCTTATAAGCTGCCGAAGCAAACAGCGTTCTATAAAGACATGCGATCATAACCGCCTTATTGTTTTTAACAAACAATCTCCCTTCGTGATATAGCAAGAGTGGCCCGGGGCCGTAGAAAGAAAAACAAATGTCACAACCGATTTGATCGGTGCATTATGCAAATATTTAGCGGTGTATGCGTAAACTAGCTGAATACACAGGTATTTGTTTGCCGCACTGCCCAGAAATTATGTCCGCTGACCGTAATAAACAATAAGGCATTGGCCACGGGCTTTTACTCGAGTGGTAAGGCACGATCTTGTCACGATCGCTATGTAATTCAAGTCCTTCTGTATAATTTGTCGCTTGTTGGTGTAATTGTTTGAATAATTCATACTAATAGCTTACTTAGGGTGTTTATTGTCGCACGACTACACAAATCTCGGCATGTTTACACCCAAATTATGTATGAATAACACTGTTTTATTTTTTTTATGCAGACTACTTAATTTTTAGTAGTTATTTGGTTAAAATACTTATATTTAAATAATAGAATAGTTTGAATAAGCATTAACAATGCAGTTTAAATATTAGGTAAGCAAGAATGGGCTGAGCTTTCCTACAATTGAAAACACAAATTAATTTTTTTGATTTCCCAACCTTTCACGGTTTTAGAGCGTTCAAACTTAAAGTCTTATTATTTTGCTTTATAAAATGACATGCTGTTTGGCGTTTGTTGCATATAACCTCCGAAATCGGTAGTATTCACTTTGACACTAATAAAATGGCATATCGATTTTCCATCCGCTTGCGTTTCATTTAAAGAAAAATACTGCTGAAGTTACTGAAAGGATTTATGTTGTTAAATGTAAGAAGTGGTATCAAAAATCTCGTCAAGAAGATTTTAAATGCCAGCCTTGAAAATGAACTGCATACTGGACACTCTCAAAAGATTGAAATGTATGAATTACAAGCATTGATTGGAAGCAAGGAGGTTGCAGAGCAGCTTGGTGCTACACGATAAGCAATTTCCGTACGTCTATATAAAGATTGTTACAATAAGAGCACAATATTTAAATTGCGCGCAATTTTCGCTGTCATAATTCGATAGGTTAAGAATTGTAACAGGTCGATAAGAGACAGATAGGAGTTAATAAACATGGAGCACTACACTATACGGCAACGCGTCCTTATTGTTAAATATTACTATCAAAATGGTGAAAGTTTGGTTGCTTCGATTCGTAAAGTGTGTCTGATTTTCGGTAGAAATGTTTATCAACTGTGAAAATAATAATCGAAAAATTACTGGTTCAGTTATTGATGTGAAACACACGACACAAGTTCGTATTGATCGTTTAGAACAAATCATCATGGCAGTTCGTTATAGTGTGGCCGAGAGTCCAGGGTTCTCGATTCATTATCGCGCACAAAAATTGGACATTTCAATACTACAGAAAACCGTGTTTTATTTAAAATTCACATTTTGCGCTCTTATTGTAACACCCTTTAGAATGGACAAAGGCGAGACTAAATGCCGATGGATTCTACATGGATTGTTTGAACACATCCAAAAATTACAACGTGAGAGCGCAGTCAAAGTTTAGGTACATCAATACGTAAAAACGTAAAAGATCATATGTTATCAAACCAAGAAAGTTTTACCATTCATCTAGTGGAATTGAAAAGGTGAGCTGTATTACGAGTTATTACAGAATTCTTAGTGAAGGATAATAAATTAAAATACGGTATAAGTTGCTTAGTTAGTTTTTAAGGAAGCACAACAGGGAAATTGATTATTGATAATAATAAAAATAAAAATTTGATTATCTATAAACCGTTGATTTGCAGTATAGAACTAAATTTTGTTAATATATTTTCGCGTCTAAGGATGTATAAATGTTCAAAATATTCAATAGCAAGCCGGTGGCCCGACGACACGGTAGTTAACGTGGCAAAGTATTCGAGTCTAGCTTTCGATGTTTATATCACAATAATATATATATATATATATATATATATATATATATATATATATATATATATATATATATATATATATATATATATATATATATATATGAACTTTTGCCTCACTCATACGCACGGCATGCCATGCCCACTATAATCTTAGGAATGATGCTTAGCACTAGATAATGCTTTAAAGTCAAGTGTTTTCAAATGGTATAAGCCACTTTGTTTATGTAACGGATCTTTCTTGATCTCTCTAGTTTCATTTCAGAAGTATAATATGACAGTTATAAAAATGGAGGCGTACGTAATACAACAGCATGTTCAAATTGTTGAATTATTTTATGAAATGGGCGTTCAGTAGTCATATGATTTAATACCAGTAAGATCTTTTTTCTGGATTTTTTTCAAAAGTGACGAGCCACAAACTACTAAAGACCCATTTAACAACATTTTAGAGACAACATTAAATTAATGAGCACGCACGCAGTGGCTGATGGTATGTTTTGTTTCGCGTATAATTATAATGGATCATACTTGTAATAATAATAGTTTTTTTTTGTTTATTTATTATTAATTACTATAGATTATTCATTTTAAATTTATTCAATTTGTCTAGAATGTAATTTACATTTTATGAGGATCACTTTAAATAGTTATTGGTTCCTTCCATGATTATATTTCAGGATAAAGAGATAACAAAACCGTTGATGATCATAATACTAATAACATTGAAATAAACAGAAACTACATCATCAACTTAATAACCTGTTTTCTGATTAAAGCCTTTCCCTAAGAACATAACGTATCCATCCAACGTCCTATTTCATCAGAAATAGGATATCCACAGCTCGCCCTTATGCGCATCCTAATCCAAAAAGTAGTAAAGCAGGAAATTTACTAATAACACTGGCCAACTTCGACCATAAGTCGACCTTCCAGATAAAGTAATTCGCCAGAGAGTAGTGTATTTTATCCGTCGAATTTACGAGGATTACGCCAAGAAGGCAACGAAGTTATATTTTGTCTAGCGTATTGGGCACTTACTTTTATCTTTAGTTTCATCAAACTTTATGTGGCAAAAGTGGAATTTTAACAGGGTCTTATAATTACTCAATTGCAGCATGGATGAAAGTTTTCTTTAGTATCCTTGCCATATTTGGTGCACCAAATGTTTATGAAATGAGTTCTTTAACTAATATCTATTCGCATTGAAGTGATATAATGTCCGACTCTTCACATATTTTCGCAGAAGTGTGAAATGATTAGGATTTAGGGTTATTATTATTTTGTTATTATTTATTTATTGACGGGTAACACCCATTTTCAGAATTCATACGAATTACAATACAATGTAAAGTTGCAGACAAGAACCTATTAGAACTAACAACACATATCTTATATTAAGCATAAATGTCTTAAGATTATCACATGTTTAAATACCTCTTAAAGCCTGCCGTAGAGTAACCATCAAACCCAAACCACACTTACTTCCATAAGTGTCGGTTCGTAGATAATAAAGTGCAACTTATAATTATTAAACTCAAGAGACTATGGCAGTCAGTAATTCCATTAATGACCTTGTATAAAATAAAAATGTCAGCCCTATCCCTGCGTAGACACAGAGTGTCCAGTCCCAGCACACCTGCCACTTCACCAATGAATCGTACACTCATGGAGAGACCCAACCGGTATGAAATGAACCTGAGGAATCTGTTTTGGATCGCTTCCACTCTCCGAAATTGCACCGCATAGTATGGGGACCAGACAAACGATAAGTACTCGAGAACAGAACATACCAGGGTTACATACAACATCCTGAAGCTAGAAACATTCTTAAAGTCCTTTGCATTCCTGCAGATAAACCCCAACATTTAAAAAGATTTTTAAAAGAAACAGTGTTTTCATATGTCATATGGAAATCTATCCTGGTGTCCAGAATCATGCCCTAATCCTTTATATATTTCACACGTCACAAAATCAGTATCGCTTATAGAATAATTAGTTGGAACAAGGGAGAAACCTCTATTAAAAGTAATATGTGTTTCCATTTGTTGATATTTAATTACATTTTATTTCTAACACACCAATTGCTGATTTTATCAAGAGCTACAGTTGCTGGATCTTCGGCACTACATATTTTTTTGAAAATCTTCAAATCAGGTGAGTTAGTTATTTCAAAACTTAAATCATTCATATAAATGTTACACAAGATGAATCCCAAATGGCTTCCCTGCGGTACGCCTGACCTAGCAATAACCTCACGCGATGAATATGTCCCAAAACAAACACGTTGAGTTCTTCCTATCAAGTCCAATTAACCACCACTGAACCGATAGAATTTAATTTCCAAGAAGGATATGCTGGGCAACAGTGTCGAATAATCTTGAAAAGTCAGTATGCATAGCGTCAATCTGATATAGATCCTCCAACACACCCAGCACTTATTGGAAATGCAAAATTAAGTTAGTAGCGGCAGACCTGCTTCTACAAAAGTCGTGTTGCTCAGGCATCAGAAAAGCACATATTCGGTTCTTACGTAAATCACAAATTATTTCTTCGGACAGTTTTGGAATACATGCATAGTTGAGGTGAAAAGCAGATTTATAATTAGAGGCGCATTGACAATTAAGGCTATTTAGCTACTAGACCTACAGCCTAACGAACCGAACCGTGGACGATTGGTTACCGGTAACCCCGGTCAGCACCCCATCGGGTTATCAACCATTGGTTTTGTATTTAACCTTAAGTTTCTCGGAGAAGCCAACCGATTGGCTAGTGACCAACGTACGAGGGTCGTTTAATAAGTCCTTAGAAAAAGACAGAAAAACATATTTTTTTAAGTCTAATAATTCAAAAATCTAATGTTTTGTTGTTCCTTTCTCTCTGGAGTGTAGTTGTGTATCCATGTTTTGTCTACAGTTATGTATCGACGCAGAAACTCATCAAGATTGCGACGAAAAACACCAAAACAGCTTCAGCGTCGACCACACGATTGAGTTTATTCTCCACTGAGATCAAACCGGCACCCATCTTGCCGAAATTTTTTTCATACCCAATTTTGCATGCAAAATTGAAAACACTGTCCCTTGTGATAAGCCTATGGCCTCGCCTCAACTATTTCGCAGACTTTGATTCGTTGATCACTTAAAACCATATCTTGGATTTTGCCAATCATTTCGGAAGTAGTCACTTCCACTGGACGCCCCGAACGATGTTCATCTTTTCTGGATGTACGGTCACGTTTAATCTTATTTACTCAATTATAAACAGTTGCAAACACAGGAGCAGACGTGACATGAGCTTCATCCAACTGAGCTTTGATTTCTTTTGGCGTTAAGTCTTTTAAATATAAGTGTTTAATCACCACTCGCAATTCACTTTTTCTATTTTTCTAAATAAACAAAAGTTTCTTGCTTCAATCGACAATAAAAATGAAAGTATGCGATGAATATAACTGAGACTTTGCCAGCTGTCTAGTGAATGATGATGTTTACTAAAAACAAACCATTTCCGATGCTACGAGCGCCATCTATTTTTCTAAGGACTTATTTCATGACCCTCGTAGAATACCTCACAGAAGGCATCCGGCCTTATGTTGCCTCGAACTTTTTGCAGCTTGATAACGCACGATTTCATATCACAAAGTCATTAATTTCATCATCTGTGTAAGGTTTGAAGCTCTTTCTGAGGCTTAACCAGATCCCGTTCCATTTAATCAGGATCTATTTCGGTCACTTTTATATCACCTAAACAAACAACCTTTTAATTGCATTCGTCACTTGTTCAAAAGATGGCAAAAGTCAAAGAAAAATTGGAGATCATCCTCAGAATTATTTTATACTTATTACCTTGCGTTAAAAATGTAAGTCTGAAACCCGTTTAGAGCCAGATATTTTTTCTGGTAAAAATTGTGACTGATGATGGTTTCTTCTACTTTAACAAAACGCTACTTAATTGATGATAGTCCATATCTGATTTTAAACCTTTTTAAAACCCCTCATATTAAACAAACGTTAAATAACTCCATATGTGGAGAACAACTAACTTCTAGTTAATTTGTGAAATTGACTAACCCTTCCTGATGAAGATGGAGAAACATAAGAATATTTTATGTTACGTTAAATACATAATCTTCTTATTAGATGATTCAATACATATATTGAATTTGAAATTAAGCCAATTCTCAAAGTAAAGACCTTTTAAGTGGATGGTTGTATAATCAGCTATCCTTACCAGCCAGTATCTTCTAAACTCCTGAGTCCTGATATTTAGAGACAAAGAGTCGCCACATACAAGGTCGATTTCGCTCAGAATATTGAAGCTGCAACGACACAAGAAGTGTGTTAATAAACGATTCAAAGAAATTCTTGTCATGCAAGCCACTCATTCATTTCAGTAACAACATCGTCATAGTCAGAAAAACTGATTCCCCCTTAATGTGTTCCCTAGATCAAAAAGCTCAAAATTAGCTTTGTGGATGGTGCTATGAAACACACAAATCTTCTATTTAACAATAATACAATTTTGACTTTTTATTTCAACAGAAAGAATGCCCTCAAATTTGAAAAATATTGTCTTCATCAAATTATAAGTTTAGGCCCCCCTAAAACATTTTTTTAACACATTTTCGGGAATCGACTTCAGTTCTCGCCGCGAATTCTCTTTTATGTCTTCTATCGACTGAAAACGGGTGCTTCGAAGTGGTAATTTGAATTTCGGAAAAAGAAAGAAGTCGGCCGGAGCCATATCAGGTGAATACGGTGGTTGTTCGATGGTGTTTGTTGAGTTTTTGGCCAGAAATTCGTTCACCATGATAGCCTTGTGAGATAGTCCGTTGTTGTAATGCAAAATCCAAGAGTTTTCTTTCCATAAATCTGGCTATTTGCGATGAATTTGCTCTCTGAAACACCACATAACGTTCAGATGATATTTACCGTCTGACCTTTTGGCAAGAATTCCGAGTGCACAACACCACGATAATCAAAGAAAACAGTCAACATCAACTTAACTCTTGATCGACTTGGTTTTTTCGGTTTCGACTCAGTCGGAAGGCGCCATTCCGAAGCTTGTTGACTGGTTTACAATGCCAAACTCGTATACCCATGTCTCACCACCAGTTACAATGCGTTTTATGAATGTGGGGTCGGAATTGACTCGTTCTAGCATGTCTTCAGCAACCCTTACGCGATTGAGTTTTTGAAGAAAATTTAGGTCTTTTGGCACCAGTTGAGCGGCAACGCGTTTCATACCCAAACAATCGCTTAAAATGGTACGAATTTATTCGTGAGACAAAGAAAGATCAGCGGCTATCACCATTTCCTTCACTTTAGCGATGTTAACTTCAGTTGAAGACGATGATGGCTGACCAGAGCAAGGCAAATCTTCCACCACATCTCGACCACTCATAAGCACGTGTTTTTGATAAAGTCGATTTGGCGTCTGCAATGATGCAGTCGATCTGCATCATTTTCAGCGACTCGGCACACGAAATTCCATTTGTAACGCAAAACCTAAGACAAATTCTTTGTTCGATGTTTTTACCCATCGTAAAAATCGCAAAACACATTTGAGATGAACTGACAAACTCGAGCACTGTAAACAAACTTAATGACAGAGGACGTTCAAACTCCGCGTCATTAAAGAGGACAGCGATAAAAAGAATTTTGACAATGATCAATTCCCGGTACTTTTTTGACACAATGTATATCATAACATGTTGAATGCTCAGCAAAATTTTTTCAACACGACTGTAAATTTTTGATATGAACTAACAGAATCACTGAATACGTCGGTCATTTTATTATGTATTTCCTTTAGTTGATATTGCTGCATGTTAAAACTAATAAATCTTGAACGAAAGAAGACTAAAACTTGTGAGAATGTAAAAAAAATACCCAACATTATTTTTATTTGTCATCTAAAGTTCACTGCTGCTAAGTTCACTGCTGGAAAAATATAACCACCCTCGTATTTTAAAACGTAGGGAAGAGAGTTTTATCGGCTGAAATATTAATAATAATGATGCTGATTAGGCAAATGAAAGAATAAATAAAAGTACACAGAATTATTACTTACAATTATCCAAGCTGGCATTCAAAATTGAAATCTGAATTAGAGGATCGTTTAAAATAAAATTATTAAAATAGATATTTTAAATTTCATGTTGTTTATTTGTTAAACCAAAACGGTAATATATATTTCATCGAACGCATCTAAATTCCTGGCGTTACATCAAGTGTAATAATTAACAGTTTGAGAGCAAAACCGATAACCAATTAAAGGTGATGACAGCATACAAGAATAACATCGCTGGATTTAAAATGGTTAAGGAGAATCATCGTACTCACACATGGCATGAGATCAGACCTGACATAAATCATAAATCTTCTCAAAGTATTTGGGTTCCTAAGTACCACAAAAAGAGAGACAAACAGTTAAGTGCGTTTGAATTCTCAGTCTATAAATCATCAGTATATATGCTATATGCATGTTCCACTTACAAATCAAATGCCAAGGTATTTTTAACATTCAGCTATAATATTTTATTGTAATCTTAAATGCGATTTGCAAATTCATTGCTACATTATCTTTACATATCAACTTTAAGATGTAAGACTGTATGGACTTTCCTGTAGTAATACTTCTTGTAATTGTTGTTTGTAGTTTATTCAAATATATTCTCTATTATACCTAGGTCGCTGCAAAAGTTTCTGTAAACAATAAACACAAATTAATGGGTTGGTACAAACATTGGGGGTACCCATAAGTAAAATCGTTTTTTACAATTTTTAGAAACATTGACATCTGCTGACAATAATTTAGCTTAATATAACATAACCTATATTTTAGTTGATTTATATTGATATTTAGTGCCTTTACTAGGCATTTGATGTTTTATGAGTTTCGAGAGCATAATAATGCCATTAATGACATTTATTCTTGTGCATTGGATAACACAACATGTTAGCGCTCTGAAATCTGAAAGGCCTGTTTTGGTTTTTTTGGGTTTGATAACGATCTGTTGTTGGCTGAAATTAAACCTGATCCCAAACACATCAACCATGAATTAGTTACAAAGCTTAAAATTTGATGATTCACAATACAACAGTGTTTATGACAACTCAACAAAGTGCAAAAAGAAGGAATGTGCGTGTCAAATCAATTTCAATTTAATATAAAATTCGAGGTGTAACCATATGCATTTTTGTTCAGGTTCGGTGGATATTATTTTGTTCAACAAATTAATAATAGAGATGAAAAGCGGATTCTATATAGCAATTGGCATAAGAGAAAAACAATACCAGGACAACCGCTTTTGCGCAGTCCAAAATCAGATTTTCGCCTGACGGTAGGTAGAGTGACATTCACTCTACCATATTTCAGATCGATCTCAATTGTTTCTCCTCAAAACATCCATATTTTCTATAACAACATGGATGACCTTTATAAAATTTGTTACTGAGACATGCGCGTCCACACATAATTTCTATACACTAGCTATTAGATCTTTTATTATATGGTACTTATCCACCGAAAACCAAATGAAGACGTTCACTCATTTGTAAAGTTAGAACAAATCTTATTATTCCTCCTTTTTTTTATTATAATCATAATCAATCAATTTTTTGTTATAATCATCCAGCTTGTACTGTTTGAGAGTTTAATCAACAAACTGGAACGAACTGAATCTCTTTTGGACAATCATACGCCAATACATCATCGTCTTATGTAAATGGAAAATGTTGCAGAGGTGAGACGCAATATTTGAAGGGGGTGGATCGCCCTAATCGAGACCTGATAATAGATTATTTTTGATGATGATTTTGATTTTCACCATGTCGATATTGATATTAAAAGTATGTGATTTCAGCAAGACATTATACTTTTCTATTCAGTGAGAGAAGCCCTGCAGTTGTATAACATATTTCCTGGATAAGTTATTTCTCGTATCGGTGATGAAACAGTCAGTCTTTGAAATTGTGTGATAGAAAATATATATGTTTGGGAAATATCACTACTTTTGCTACCATATTTTCCAACACTAAACTTTATCTACTGAAAAGTCACATTTCTACTATAGTTTTTACTATAGTTCATCGATTGTGTGAATATTTTTCATTAATCACGACTGTTTTCTGTCAGCTTCAGCTTCAGATGCATGTTTATAAAACTCTTCCTAACTTTAAATCCCAATACCTGTTGTTAATAACCTTCTATGAAGAAACAGAATACAGATATGTTGTGATGAAAAGTACTTTAGAGAACTTAAAAATATGGTTATTCTTTCGGGTGTCAATCCATTCTTTCAGAAATTTTTAATTCTTGACGACGTTGGGCCAAAATTTCGATAAATTATTAGGACATCTCTCATTTAAGAAAAATTCACGAACATTATTAAATTTAGAAAAGGCTCCTTCGAACATTCATTAAATTTTGTCAAATTAATTTCCTTGCATCTAAATTTTATTCAACGTTAATTAGATTGTACTTTTATAGAGCATTTACTTTATCTATTGGCTATTCAAAAACATTTTTATCCTATGATGCTGTAACGCAGTATATTTTCAGATGGAAACAAATCAATATAAATTTCAAAACAAAATATAACAATCTTTAGGTTTAGAATTAGAGCCAGCAACACCGTTATACGTCACTGGCCTTTCTGGCATCGATTATAGGAGGGGGTCTACATTTCCAAACTTTGACGGATTTGATGTCAACATTACGGGGGTGGCAGTAGACCCAGATTACCGATATTACATCGCACGAGTGTAATTGTGTATCCATCAATAGCTTCAAGGATAAGCATAAAGTTGGTAATCCTTGTATTTAAATCATTGGCGGGTTACTTTGGTATGGAATTAACCATACTTCGATATATATATATATATATATATATATATATATATATATATATATATATATATATATATATATATATATATATATAAAGCGGCATATAACATACCCAATCATGATCGGTGAATTGATCAATAATTATAAATTAAAGAAAGATAATTGAGATTTTTCAATCAATATCTAAAAGTAATAAGCAACTGTTATAAGATTTAGGACAAGACAGCCTCTTGCCACGCATCAGAGGTTAGAGCGCTTATATTAACGGTCTAACATGTATATGAACTTAGGTTTTTTAAAACCAGAATAGTGAAATATTTTAAATTCTATAGCTGATATCTAAGAAGTTTCAGACTCCACGTCTTTTGGCTATTAACTAGAAGGCTGACAGCAAGAGAGTTGGGGTGTACTTCAAGTTGCTATAGCTATTTCGCAGTCGAGCACGTAGTTTCTTTTTTACACGGGCTATATTTTTAGACCGCGGTATAAATGAAATCAAGGAGCATCAGTAATTATTCTCAGGGTTTTGAACTGGAATTTTTTAAGTATTTCTATATTGGATACACTCGCAGTACCCCACAGTTGAATACTGTAACTCCATACGGATTTGAGGATCACTTTGTAGATGGTTAAGTTGTTAAACAACGATAGTTTGGATTTTCTATCAATGGCTATAGACATGTTTGGTGTAGTTGATAGGTCAGTAGTAAAGATTTGAAAAAGAATGGGACCAAAGACACTCTCTTGAGGTACTTCTGATTTTATCGGATATATGTTAGTTATTTATCCTTTAGATTTGACAGCGAAGTATTTGTTCGTCAAGTATGATAACAATATCTGATAGTATGGCGTAGGAAATTTGGATTTAAGTTTGTACAGTAAGCCTAGGTGCCATACTCTATCGAAGGCTTGTGTAACATCCAAGAATGTAGCCGAGCAGTACTGTTTTCTTCAAAAGCACTATTACTAATTTTCACTAGCCTATGCACTTGTTCGATTGTTGCGTGTCTTTCGCGAAATCTCAACTGATGTTCTGGAACGATATTAATTTCGTTAAACTATGACTTCAGTCTCTTTAGTAACAACTTTTCAAAAAGCTTTGACAAGATAGGCAAAAGTGAAATGGGTCTATATGATATGACTTCCCAGTCGGTTTGCCAGGTTTTGAAATCAATATGATTGGTCCTACTTTTCACTGTGACAGATAATGGCCGATTCTAAATATTGCCATAAAAATTTGTGTAAGGACAACTAATGCTTTGTCCGGTAATTATTTAACGACTTGCCCAGTTATAAGCTCAAATCCTGGACTTTTATTTGGGTTGAGGTTTCTATGAATCATTGCCTTAACTTCACTAATTCTTCCGACTTTAATGGAAAGTACCATTCGGAATTGTATTTTAATGAGGTTATTTCTTCTTCATTTTCTCGTAAATTGTTCATTGTTTCAGAAGTTTCAAATTCAAAAGTTTCAGCCTTATCAGTATCTGTTCTCGCCCTCTTGTGTTTTATTGATTTTTACTGTTGCCTTCCACAAAAAGTAATTAGTAGCTTTAGTAGGAGTAAGATCTTCAAGATAATTTTTAATTATCTCATTCTTTTTTTTTTATTGAGTAATTCATTCACCTCTTTCAAATATTTGTTAAATTTTATCTTGTCTTCTGGGGCTCTAGTTTCCCACGCCTACAGTTTTTCCAAGCCCACCTTTCCCGCAGTTTACTTTTTTTTGGCAATTACATGTTTTGCTATTACAGAGCAATTCTGATTCTGAATTTGACTACTCATTTCAGGGGTTACATACCATATTTCATAGAATGATGCATCTCTTACCAATGACATTTCGGATAAAGGATAACATCCTTTAGCTTCTGAAACAAATAGAGATTACTATTTTAGACCTCTCATTTAGAATAGTCTTAAAAAACTAGTCCAACGGGGTTAAATTGAAGTTTGCGCTGGCCAATCTAATGTACATCACCTAAAGAAGGAAATACTGTTAATAGAAGTACGAGGGTTGATCCAAAAGTAAGTTTCCCAAAGAGCTGCAGCAGCGTTGGAAGCTGCTAGGCGAAATTCGACAACACCGCTGTGCACGGCAGATCCCCCACTCCCTTTTCCGCCCGCGAGCGCTGCGCTACGCCGCTCAGTCTTGGCTCAGCAGCCGTTCGCGATGGAGCCTCTTATTGTTGATCCCGCCAGGTGCGAAATTCGATCGGTTATTCGGTTTTTGCATGCGACAGGAATTCCACCTGTGGAAATTCATCGAAAGTTGACACAAGTTTACGGCGACAAGTGTATGTCCGTTCAAATGGTCCGACATTGGTGCAGGGAATTTAGTGACGGACGGAAGGAGGTTCACGACGAAGAGCGGAGTGGAAGACCTGCAGTTTCGGAGTCGATTGTCGAGAAGATCGAACGCGAAATGCTTCAAAACCGGAGAATCACCATCCGTGAACTCGTTGATAGGATTCCTGGGAGTTCTTACGGTACAGTGGAAAGAATTTTGACTGAAAAGTTGGGGTATCACAAGTGTTGCGCTCGATGGGTACCGCGCATGCTGACAGCAGAACACAAGGAGAAACGCCTCGATTGTGCTCGACAGTTTCTTCAAAAGTGTCAAGACGATAAGGAAGAATTTTTGGACTCCATCGTGACCGGTGACGAAACGTGGGTTTTTCATTTCACCCCCGAAACCAAAGAAAAGTCTAAACAGTGGCGTCACTCAGGGTCACCAGTCACAAAGAAGTTCAAGCAAACTCCTTCTGCTGGCAAAATCATGGCCACTGTCTTTTGGGATCGCAAGGGGATACTGCTGATCGAGTTCCTGACACCCGGGACAACAATAAACTCGGACAGGTATTGTGAGACACTCACTAAACTCAGGCGTGCTATCCAGAACCGCAGGAGAGGACGCCTGACAACAGGTGTAACGCTGCTTCACGATAACGCCCGACCTCACACTTCCCGCAAAACCCAGGAACTTTTGGAGCAGTTTGGATGGACTGTCATGCCCCACCCACCTTACAGTCCGGACCTCGCGCCCAGCGACTATCACTTGTTCCCCAAGTTAAAAGAACACCTGAGTGGCAAACGCTTCCGGAACGACGAGGAAGTGAAACAAGAGGTGCAGCGCTTTCTTAAGGGTTTGGCGGCGGAGGTGTACGACATGGGCATACAAAAGTTGGAGCACCGTCTACAAAAATGTGTTGATCGAAATGGCGATTATGTCGAAAAATAGAGGAAAGTTTCATCTTTCCGACGATGTAAATTTTAATGAAAATAAACATAGTTGTCTATTTGAAAAAATGAAGGGAAACTTACTTTTGGATCGACCCTCGTATATGAATTATATCTTCCTCGAATTATAAACTGTGTTTGTCCTCCTAAAATTGTCCTTGGTATAGGCTGTTTTCGATTCGCTAGTTTTCACCTTCTTCGCATACTGCCCAAATAATACAGTCATTACGTTGCTATGGTTCTAATGTTCAGTTCGATATAAAAGTTCAGCTTGGTCCTTTTTGAACGTGAGCTTATGATTTATTCTTTCATATAATCTACTGACCTTGCCTTCCTTGTCTTCCTCTCCCGCAGTCCACGTGGGTTCCCTGTACGCATCAAGATATTTTTCAATGCAAGAAGATTAAATCTTTATAGTACATTTCAACTAAAGAGATCGAAACATTAAAGGGCTGTTTCTCTGCGTCGGTTTACCATCTATTCCGCTCCATTCAAAACAGTTCCAAGGCAAATCTTTTAAAATGAAAAAAGAGGTAAAAAACAATCTGTTGACATTTTTTGACAATAAACATACTAATTTTTAACAAAAATGTATTATAGACCTACCGTTTACAAAAAGTTGTGAATAATAATGATAGTTACATAATAAACTAAATAAATATTTTCATAAACTCTTTGCGTCTCTCATCTAGAAAAACACCTACAAACAACTCTAAAAAAATATTTATTAGCCGACATTTGAAAAGTATACAGTATATATAATGATGTATTCCAAAAAAGAAATCCTATTTTGAATGAACACAATGACGCAATAATCCGCAAGAAATTATGGATGATCTGAAAAAAAAAAAATTTCCAATATTACTTTTATATAACTAATGAATTATTTTTTATTAATTCATTCAGTTCAATTTAATCAACTATACTACTAAATAGGTAAAACATATATATTAAAACTACTGCACTGGATCAGTTCCTTCTAAGCCTTTTTGTATCCACACCATACTATACAAACTGTCTATTATGCGACACTTCCCGATAAGTACACATTATTACGCCGTTATTACATGGGGATTTTACTCTATGGATCCAGATTAATTTTCCGAGCTACATTGTTCTTTTTCCTCATTTTGTTGGAACTAATACTTCGTCACTTTTATGTTTTCTTTTCAGATTACTTCCTTTTGAATAAGGGAGAATGATTCTAAAGAACACAAGAGCCGTTTTCTTTTAAGAGGATTTCGCGAGAACACATTTTCGTTATGTCGAAGGTACTTTCTTAAATACATTTTTTTATTATAATTTTTTTAATGAGAGCATTAAAGAAAACGTTCAAAAGACAAGTTGAATAAAAAAAGCAAGTTAATAGTAAGTATTCATTAATATTCAAAGCACAAAGCCCTTTAAGAATTTAATTCATATATTTTTTAACCATTAGTTTATTTAAATAAAAAATAATATCATGCCTATCAATAAGTAATAAAATGTTTCATCAGCAATAATAAAAATATATAAATTGATTCTATGATTCCAGGGAAAGCTTTTTTTAGAGGTTTGTTTCTGCATTTCAACTGTTACAGAAGAACGCGCTTACTGCTAACCAAAGCACGGTATTTTCGGTACAGTTCAGTTTGCATAGGGCTTGGGCTTAGCAGTCCAACCCCGAAAACAATTGTTGTTACGGAACCTGTTGCAAAGTGTATACATAGAGTAATGAGACTAATTTTTTATTTAATTGAAAGTATAATTCTACATTATCGTCTTCAAAGAAATTGCCTTGGGAGAACACTCAACGTTGAAGGCGATTTGTTCATCCTTCATAGCAGTGCTGAAACTTCTGTCTCGCCTTCAACTGGTCAGTTATGTAACCAAAATGGTGCCCTTTGAAGCTAATTTTCAATCCTTAGAAAATAAAGTAGCTGGGGATAATGGGACTGGGTAGCCATACCGTTTATCATTGAGGCACACACACATGAGCGAACTACTGGCCATCAAAACAGTAAATCACCATAAAGCTTAATTATCTATCATAAATCTTTAATTTTTTTTTTTGCACACTCTGATTTTTTTGGCTGAGTCTAATCCTTGTGTCTTGGCCATAAAAATCCAAGACTCGTCACCAGTCACATGTTCTAGAAAATGAGGGTTATTTTCAATCTGCCTTAAAAAAGTCAAGACATGGTTTCCTCCTATCGTCTTTTTAATTCTGCGAAAAGTTTTTTGGGATAATTTTTGTGCAGATTTTCTTCATACCCAATTCATTAGTGAAAATCCGATGATCAGTTGTGTGAATTAAATTCAATTTTTCCCTGGTCATACTGACCGTCAACCGATGTTCAGAACGCACAAGATCCCGGATTCTGTGGACATTTTTATCACTTCTTGCAGTGGAAAGCCTTCTACAGCAAGGTTCGTCTTCAATCGAGTTTCGGCCCTCTGAGAATGTCTTAAACCACCTGAAAATGTGGACCCTTGACAAAGCACTGTTTTCATAGGTTGAAGGTTTTCATAGGAATAGATTGAACTAGTTCAAACTACTATTGACGGAACATCAGATGTTGGCCTGCCACCCCTCCAACGTGTTACCAGATCGAACACTACTCACTAGTTTCATTACTTTACTTTACTTTACATTAGCACATCTCATACATAACCTCAGCTTGAGTTGATTAAATATATCGATCCGGAGGAGGCGAAGGTTGAACGAGATCAAGGCTCACTAACGAAGGAAGAGGAAGAAGAAGTTCGGTTTACATTAACAGCTTCTAAGCTTGAACTTGCATTAAATCGTGTAGACATTCTAGGTAGCATGTCGTTAGATTGAAAAGGACGTGGACATGTACCAGTGATGATGTTGATAGAAAGTTAAGCTTAGCACATTGTTTGGGAATAGTGGCGCTAAATTAATCTAAAAGGCTTGATATAGAATTTCAGAATTCCTCCGTAACATTAATTTTCCACCCATCTTAAAAAAAATGAAATTGTTATTGTTCACACAAATATTCAATTTCAAATTGAATTGATGCTCCAATATTTTAACATCCATGAGATATGAGATCAAAAATTTGAACAAGAATATAATTTATTTTATGCTTTTTAATTTGAAGATTGAATCATTAATTACAGTGGATGAAACGTACCATAACAGTAAAAAGATTTTAAAAAATGCCAAAATACTTTCAGTATTTTGTGCTATATTAATTATTGTTTATAACAGTCTGCTACTGTCTCTGCATTGATTCTACTAAATTTGTTGGCTGATAATACTTGGCTGATAATCACGGGCAATAATAGATGCAACATACTGCTATTTTTACGACCATGATTCATGAATTATATTTTCTAAAATAGTGACTTTTGATCGACAAAAAAAATTGTAGTTATTTATAAACATTACAGCACATAAAGTCACATATATTTGGTACATGTCTTGAATTGGGTTTTTGAATAAAAAATAATTATTTTTTTTAAACTTTATTCTAAAACTTTATCATAAATAAATTCACGTAGCTACGAAAGCGCCGCGATGGCTGCAATATTTGTGATGTCATTATATTAGTGTTTTCACATAAGTATTGTTAACGGCTTTTACCTGTTTATATACTGTTAAACTTATGACGCAAAAAAATATTGTTCGTTACTAATTTAATTCAGTAATGTGTAACAGAGAGTTCATGAAGGTCAATTCTGATAATATACCTGGTGTGGATATATTTATGGTCACAGATTTTCTCAAAAATGACATTCGGTTCAATCTAGTTAAAGTTCGAGGTCCTAAGCATCAATTTGAGTTTTGTTTTTAAATAATAATGTAAATAACTGGAGGGGCGGTGCCCCAACGTCCTCCCTCACGAACAGCCGCGGTGCTAAAGAACTGCTGCACATCAAAAACTTGCAAGAGGCTGCTGGAAATCGATCCGGTTGGAGGCGAAGTTTGAAGGAGGCCATGGTTTACTGAGGGGCTGTACCACCACAGGAAGAAGAAGAAAAAATATTGCACCACGTATTGGTTCTCGGGTCTTAAATAAGTGTCTCTTTATTGAGTTCGAATGAATTGAGTTCTAATTGAATTTGAGTTCTAATCTGTTAATTGAGTTCTCTGAGTATTAATGGGCGGTCACATTAGGCAAATTACTGTTGAGATAAAAATTCTTCAAAAACACCTTTGGAAAGATTTGTGACTATAGATGAAACCTAAGTTTACCACCTTGATTTAGAGTAGAATAAAACATTGGAAGTATGGTGGCTTCAACAATTTTTTTTCTGTCGATAAACACGCGATGATAATTTTCATCGCGGGTTTATCGCGTTTATCGCATAATTTGGACTTTCAAGAGGTTGTTTTGGTCACTATTTATCTCGTGGAAACACTAAAAAATCACAGTGATAGAGAATTGAGGCATTTTTTTTCACCAAAGCTTCATTCCCGTTAACATGAGTTGGATTACAACAGCTGTTGCCACAATGCTGGCTGACTTAGGCCTTACACTGAAGAAATCTTTCCTAAAAATAAGAAACTAATTTTTCAAATGAAAATGTTATCGTTGCTGTTGATAAGTGGCTAACAGGGTAAGGATTCTTTCTGTGATAGGTCTATTTCCTTCTATGTTAGGTAGAATCAATAAACTCTCGTCGTACATATATGTTGTAAATTTAATACATTTATTAAAACAAGTGTGGTTCATAAACTATTGCCATTTATTGCCTTTACTGCATATGAAGTTTTAAGTGTCTTCAATATGTAGATTTATATATTTTCGTATACGAAATATACGTAATACATCTGGTCTTGGGGGCCAGAGGCATACAATGGGCAGGGTTGAAACATTTTCCACTCTTCTTTTTAGGAGATCATGTTGAAAAATAAAATTGTTTGAACTGTTCCAGATACTTCCATCCATGTTAAGAACAATAAGTCGTGAACTTTATATAATTAAAGCAAATTTTATAAAGCAAGTTACCGAATTTATTTGTTAGTGTTAATCTACTTAAGCTGTATAATATCTAATAAGGTGATTATTGTCTGCCTATAACTAATTCATTTAACTAAAAACTGACATGTCGTTAAAACAATGTGAAAACTCCCAATTATCTGATTAAAATGATCTCTAGTAGTCCCGAGGCGAGTTTCTTTTGCTTCAATAATTACTGAAAATGCTGCTTTTAAGATTGTCCATTTCGATCAGATAACCCGAACAATCCACATAATTAAAAATCAACTGTTCGAAGCTGTATAGTATTTCCTGCTTAGGAAAACATAATGTATGCAACGTCCCTTATTTACATATTATAAATATAAAACGCTTTAATAAAAAAAGCTAATTTTAATTGTTGGTGATGTTGGAAAACCTGTTTCGAGCGAGAGTCTTGATCTCGGAGACAAAATGTTTCTTCTTTCTGCACTTTCACATTTCGTTACAAGATAATGCACTCATTAACAGAATGGTTTAAGGATGTTGCTTAATTTCCTATATTACGATTAAATTTATTTTAAATAATCCATAATATAAACTATTTTATTTTCAACGTAGTTTTCGATAAAAAACTGAAATACGAAAATCAACACATTATTCAAGATCGCCTCAAGTTATTTAAGAAGAAACCGAAATTTTGCTGTAAAAGTCCTAATATTGTTGTTCCCTCTGCTATAAAACACTTTTCAGATTAAGCTCACTTCTAAATATTATCAATTTCTGTTTTGTGTCTTATTCAGTACTTTAGGCAGTCAGTCTCCAAAATATCCTTATGACCTATCACAACAGCGAATCATAACAGATATCCTTATTAGAAGAAGATCACATCTAGGAAAAAGGGTGGATCGAAAATGGTAACATTTTTTATAATCAACACTTGACCAACAGCGAACAGCCTCTCATGTGAGGATGCATGATCGTGTAGCAACGTCCAGCTTTATCAAATGGGATCTGATCTCTTAATGGTGAAATAAATCTCCCACCCTAAATGGGAATCTCACATTCCACTATACTTTTTCAGCCTCATGATTCTCCGAACCCCATCCTAAACTCCCGCTCCCATAATTCCGATCGCGTCCGGATTGATTCTTTTGTGGGCCTTGGGATTTCTTTCTCTCCTTGTGCTCTCGAAACATTATCTAGTACACCGCCCTGGTCATTATTCCCCTCCTAACCTAATCTGAGACTCCTAGTCCAAAACAATCCCTTTTTGTCTGAATATTTCCTAATATCGCAAGACAGTTTTCTCCGACTGGAACCATTTTTAGACACGGTTCTAAATCTGAACATTATCTAAGTTGGGTTTTTTTTCACGAAGAATTTTTTTTCTGCCTTCCGGCTCCATTCTTGAAGCAGTATTCTTACAGCTAAGACCCTGTTCATACCGCATTTCTCTAATCCCAGATTGGCTTATTTGCTCGGATTTGCTCAATGCTCTGAACTCCTTGAAAAGTTTCTTATAAAAAAGCCTATTGATTGTGGCTCAAATATCAGACTTGTGGATACCGACTCATGCCGGAATAAAGGGTTACGAACGAGTGGATACTAAGGCTAAACCTGCTCTCAAAGAAGATCTCCCAGTTAATCCTTTATATAATCAGGACGCCTCTATTTGCATACGGAATAATACGTTCAATTTGACTGGGACTTACTGAGTAACTCTTATATACTGCCAAAAAGTCCTTTTCTTGAAACTAATCAGTCAGTCCGATAAAGGTGTGGGCTTTATCAGACTGACGTTGGTAGAGTTATCTGGAACCACCTTAGGACCGGCCATTGCCGCTTTTCTCATGATCATTTATCGAACGAAGAGGCTCCTAGGGTATTTCCTAACATGTGACTCACTTTGACGGTTCGACATGTGATGATTGAATGTAATGCTCTCTCTACACTCAGACACAGGTTCGGTCTTCCAAACAGATTATCGTTCATCCTCTCCAACACCTTCTTCCATTCACTCATATATTTCCTAAAATAATCGTCTATAGTTTATTATTTACAACATACAATTTCAATTATACACAAAATATTTATCTATACCTATTTTTTATGATGTTACAATCTATTTCTATGTATAGGTCCTTTACACTAATTACACAGGTCTGCAGTGGATTTGGTGCCGGAAAGACTAAAACTATTTTTGAATATGCTCGTTGTGATAGTTCTAACGGCACATACATTTTTTGAAATGCACATGTAGTTTTTGAGATATGACAGGTGTCGAAAAAATTCGATTATATCATATTTTTTACCTTCTGTTATATCATTGAACATGAGAGAAAGCATCTTTTTCGTGATTTCTTTCAGAGTTCCTTCCAGACACTGACACATGATACTCTAGCAGTAATCAGCCATCATGTGTTCATTCCATCGACCCTGGTGAAGCGTACCAGAGTCGATTCCATATTTTTTAGGACCTGATGAAATCGCTCTCCTTATTCCTCACTATAAAAGCCAAGGTTTTCCGGAAATTTGTTCAAATGATTGTGGGTATGTGAACTTATATGGGTATGTGAATGCCCTAGGAAATTTTTTACAACATTGACGAAAGAAAACCGGGCTAATGGTTCTATATCATTCATTGAATGCACGAAATTATTCTTTCATCAAAGGCCTAATTTGCGGTCCATCGAAAATGCCAGCTTTAAGTTTTTCCTTGCTCGAACCAGGAAATTTCCTCCATATATAATTAAAGCGAACCATTTTTTACAAAATGCAAAATTATTTTCTCTTCGTAACTAACGGTATTTATGATATTTTGTTTCCCAACTGTCAGGTCTTTTCCTTCAAACCAGTTTGTTTTAATCCAATCCTCGCTTTTAGCTCCCTCCAAATCGTAGGAACACTAAACTTCAATTGAATTATTTTACCATTCCTTGATTGCCTTAAATGTTCACTACACATTTTGCAAACATTGTTTGGAATCTATGGTTTCTCAACGTCTTTGAATTTTAAATTAAGCTACGTGAAATGCGCATGTTGCTCAAATACAGATATAGGTTCTCGAAACTTTTTTACGGTTTTCACACTTTTTCACATAACAAAAAGGTGTTCGAGTCTTTTAAACACGATCGTTTTGACGATAACAGCTTTCAGGTTTTATTTACTAACTTTTTAATTGAACAAACAACAAAACTAAACAAGTTAAATGGCTACTAAGAAAAAAATATTATCAATGTGACTAATTTAAAAACTGTACGTACTTTTGTGTTGCTAGCTCTTGTTTTTTATTTTGTAGACCTGTGTTATAATTTTAATTATTATTAAAGTTCTAATTGCAAATCAATAAACCTTGAATCATTATAATAGATCATTTGTCATAAACATACACACACACACACACACACACACATATATATATATATATATATATATATATATATATATATATATATATATATATATATATATATTATAGTTTCTTACTAGCTTGATTATGGCTGCTAAATGGCTTGAGATACCGATGAGGCCTCGATCCTAAATTCTTCTTCTTCTTCTATCAAGTGGGAGAGTTGTTATGAACAAACACTATTAAATACCATCGATAATATTACGAATAATTTATTTAGTTATTTCCATTATAACTAGATGGTGCGACTAGTAGACCATACTTAGAGCAAAATTTTAGTTTCCTTTATAAAACATGTCTATCGTTATATCCTGAAATTGATATTTTGATAGTTTAAATATATTGTACGAGGGCAATTATTTTTGAAAAAATTAGTAATAATTATATTTTTTTTTCAGGTAGGAAAATTAACATTTACTAACACAGATGTCTATATCAACCGGCATTGGCATTAGCCCTAATTTCAACCAACTTCCCACTTTTTTATGCAGGGTAATAAAAATTCATTATTATAGTATTTATGTTATCATTTATCACATATTACCATTGATATTATGGAACACATTATTAGACTTATTGTTATGATCTGAATTGCATTACCGATCTGTTCAATATTTTAAGTTAGAGGCCTAAATAATTTTGTAGACTCCCCAGTAAAATTTGCATTTAATAGTTAGGAAACTAATAACCTAATCTGATAACTTACACTTCAGGTAATGTAAGAATCTGTTGCTCTACTAATCCTAGAATTTACTTAAAGCCACTCATTTGCAGTGCTAGGTAGGACCAATACAGAACAGCAAAGAATCTCTCCGGTTATTTATTTGCAACTATTCTTATATGCTATAACATAGTTGTAAATTAGTGATATTACTATCATCAGATATTACTATTATTATATAAATTACTATCATTATCTGTAGGTCTATTCATTTATGCACTTATTAAATGATCCTACATGGGTCTTACCATGATTGACGATTACCAATCATATCTATAGGTACCATAATCCCACAAAGTGGGAGTTTGTTATATATATATATATATATATATATATATATATATATATATATATATATATATATATATATATATATATATATATATAGTATACCTCGCCTAACGTACTGGACGGGTCACGGGTGGTGGATAGTGAAAGTTCTATTAGATATTAATGGACAGCTGCGAATATCTCAAAATAAGCAGCCCCGAACCAAGGCAAAAAAAAACAAAATCCACTTAGCGTCTGACTTGTATCAAGCGGTCAGCGAGTCATTGAGTGGTCAGCGTCTGTTCACCAGTGGTGCGGCTGATATTTAAATTGTGGAACTAACCCCTCCAGTCTTAACCTCTGAACCGTCATGGTTCAAACCTTTAATTCAAAGTACAAGATGAAGCGTTCTAGTAATTACAAAATTACCCCAGGAGGTAGACAATCCTCTGCCAGCTTTGCTGGTACAACCGGACTTTCGGATTCTGGGGCGTCCGGGCTTAAACGCAAAATCTTTCAGAGGGAGTCGGAGACCTCTGTCCAACGTCTGACACCAAAAACAAAAACTTTCTTTGGAACGGTAAATATCAATTCTCTCCTGCGTCCAGGAAAACTACACGAATTGGGGCGAACATTAAATCAGCAAAAAATCCAAATTTTAGCTTTGCAAGAAACCAGATTGACAGATGATAACACCTTGGAATTCGACAACTACAGACTTTTTAAAAGTAAAACGGACAAAAGAATATTTAAAAATACACCACATCTCGGTATTGCTTTCGCTGTCTCAAGAAACATTCTTGGTTCTATAACAAATGTCCAGCCAGTAAATAATCGACTTATGACACTATCCCTCAAGTGTGCTAACAAAAACTATACATTAATCAATGCACACCTCCCAGTTAATGAAGAAAATAAATCTAAGCCTGAAAAAGTAAATAAGTCCTGGGAAATTCTAGAAAAGACTATCTCTAAAATTCCCTCTAACCATGTAAAAATCCTATTGGGTGATTTCAATGCCCAGCTAGGGAAAGAAAAAAAGTACAGGAAAACAGTCGGCAGTTTTCCCGCTCATAAATGGACTAACCATAATGGCAGAAGATTGGTTGGACTATGTTCGCAGTTTAATCTAAAAATAATGTCAACCCATTTTAAGAAGAAAATATCAAAACAAAAGACCTGGAGGTGCCCAAACACGTACATGGGTGAATTTCAAATTGACCATGTTGCCATTTCGTACCCCAATTATAAAGAGATTTTGAATGTTCAAGTCAGGAAAGGAGCTAATATAGACACGGATTACTACTTGACTAGAATCAAACTTAGCTTAAAACCTCGAAAACTTATTCAAAAGAGGCTGCTAATACCAAAGTTTGACCCAACGAAAATAAAACCAGCCCTAACAGAAGAGCTTGATAAACAACCAGCAAAGAACTGGCAAGAATTGAAACAAAAATTTATTAAAATGGCCTTAAAGTTGGTCCCTTTACAAAAACGTAGAAAATATCCGTGGTGGGATGAAGTTTGCGAGCAAGCAGTATTAAGCCGAAGTAAAGCATTCAAAGATTGGAACAGTCAAAAAACAGCAATAAACTATAACATCTTTTTGGCAGTAAGAAAAGAAACATCGAAGCTAATTAGACAAACTAAAAGAAAATATGAAAACAATCAACTTAATGAAACAGAAAAAGATTTCCAAAAAAATAACACCCGAAACTTTTACAAAACATTTAAAACTAAATTAACAGGTTATCAACCGTAGAGCCTATGCTTTCAAAAGGAAAACGCACAATTAGCTCTAAATAACCAAGACAATTACAAAGAACTTGCGAAATATTTTGAACAAATACTAAACTGTCCTGAGCCCTTAAACAAACTAACAACACTAAAACCTAAACAAACAAACCCAGATTCATTACCACCGAATGAAGAGGAAATAATTAGGCAAATCAAGCGGCTTAAAAATAACAAAGCTTCTGGTGAAGATGGAATCACTGCTGAACTTTTGAAATCCGCTGGTCCAGGTACAATCAAGGAAATAACCAAAATTCTACAAGAAGTTTGGCGAACCGAACGGATTCCGGAAGATTGGAAAGATGCTCTAATCCATCCACTACATAAGAAAGGAGATAGAACGGATGTAAACAACTATAGAGGGATATCTCTTCTCCCAGTTTGTTACAACATTCTATCTCAATGTCTACTAGACAGAGCACAGGGACAGTTAGAACCTAACATTGGCGAATATCAAGCAGGTTTTCGACCGGGCAGATCCTGCCCTGAACAGATCCTGAATCTGAAGTTGATTCTAAGACATCAAAAACTGTACAATAAAAATCTCGTCTGTACATTTGTGGATTTCAAAAAAGCATATGATTCTATTGACGGCGAATCTTTATTCCGAATCTTGAAAGAACAAGGATTAGATCTGAAAACGCTGGCAATTATTAAAGCAACGTTAACTAACATAAGGTCAAAAGTTACATTCATGGGTGAGATCTCAGAGCCCTTCGAAATTAAAACTGGAGTAAGACAAGGGGATGGACTCTCGCCACTCTTATTTAACTGTGTTCTAGAAAAAGTAATACAGGAGTGGCGTGAAAAAAAGTCGGCCCTGAATATTGACCAGCCCATTAAACTGGGGAGAACCAACATCAAAATTGATTGTCTGGCATTTGCTGATGATCCAGCAATTTTAGCTCAAGATGTATTAACGGCACAGAAACAGATTGAAATCCTAAAAGAAACAGCAGAAAATGTAGGACTCCAAATTTCCTTTGAAAAGACACAATACATGACCTGCAACAGACTAAGAACGCCATTTCTAAAAACAAAATATGGTAACATCAGACGAGTCTCTCAATTCAAATATTTGGGTGAAATAATCATGGAAAATGGGTTGGAAAAAGCGGCCAATAAGGGTAGATGTCAAAAAATGGAAACGGCATTGAGACTTACACAAAATATTTACAACAAAAAATGCCTATCTAAAAACACAAAACTGAGACATTACAACACAGTTATTAAGCCAGAATGTCTATATGCTGCAGAAACGCTCATTTTGAATAGAAAGAGGGATATCGAGGACATTGAAAAGAAGGAAAGAAAAATCGTAAGAAAAATCCTAGGCCCCAAACAAATAAATAGCACAACATACCGACTTCGAGAAAACCAAGAAATCAAACAATACACAGATATACATAGCGATATGAGAAAAAGAAGACTTAAGTTTTACGGACACATAAAACGGATGAATCCGAGTAGGTTAACTAGACAAATAGTCGAATTTCATGAAAATATGAGTAAAGCTAAAGTAGAAATTATTAAATGGATTGCTGCAATTAAAGAGGACCTAAGATCAGCAAATATTTCACAAAGTGAAATTCAGGATAGAGGCTGTTTCAGACACAAGGTGAACGTTTGGAAGGTTGGCCAGAGAGAAAAATGTAGGAAGACTGGAACAACTTGGTCTGACGAAAGGAAAAAAGCTCATAGCGAAAGAATGAAATTAGTATGGGCACAAAGGAAGGCTAACAACAACAAACGCCTCTAATTGTACTTCGCGTGGTCCACTAGGGCCCATACGTGAATAATTATATATATATATATATATATATATATATATATATATATATATATATATATATATATATATATATATATATATATATATATGTCAACACTCATGCGGCACCCCCCATGGTGGGGGGTGCCATTAACTAACTAACAATTCCTAGTTGACAACTCTCACTTTGTCTGAAGATAAAAGTTTTTGATCAGTGCGTGCTGCCTGTTCTAGCATACGGAAATGAAACATGGACACTCACATCACAATCAATTCAAAGACTACGGGTAGCACAGAGGGGAATGGAAAGGTGCATGCTTGGCATTACAAAGCGGAACAGAAAGACTTGAACATGAATCATAGAATAGACGAAAGTAGGTGACATCATTGCAAAGGTGAAGGAATTGAAATGGAGGTGGGCAGGCCGATAGCGAGGCGAGTTTTATTTTCTAAAGCGAATTAATGGTCTGGTTTTCAGGAGACAGCTCATAATAAACAATTCCCTTCCAGTTGTATCATGATGTAACATGCTCCATGATCTCTTGTTTTTAACATTATTTTACATAATCCATTTTTCATCACCTGTAACAATTCGCTCTAAAAATTGATCAGTTTCGTTGCGTTTCAATGGAAAATCGCACACAGCAATTTTATTTATCAATGTTTTCTTCGTCAGCTCATGCGGTATCCATACATTAGTCTTGCTAACCATTCTTAGTTGACGCAATACCCTTGATACGCTATTTCATTTGTGGCTATTTGACACGCTATTTGACGACTATTTGATTTCAAGATTTTTTTCCGATCTTTCCAATTGTTCAATGCTGATCATTTATTTGCATGAACGCCAATTAGACATTATCATTAGCATCGTCGGTCGTCCAGAACATGGTGCATCGCAAAGAATAAAATTATTTTCGCGAAACTTTCTGGACCACGTATGGCATATGGGATCATTAAAAACACCCTTCTATAAATAACACATATCTTCTTTAGCATCTGTGAAGCATTTTTGCTTTTTCGAAAATAAAAAAATAAAAGTTTTATCAACCCATAGAAATATCAATGAACATCGGAAACCAGATGAAAGGTAATGGAGGTGCTAAATTTTTTCCTGAATATTGGAATGAACATATCATCAACGTCTACGAGGTCATACAAATATTTATGGATCATGCCAACCAAAAAACTACCACATGGTGTATTTAATAAAAAAAACTCGACATTTTATTTAAGATGAGGTTGAACACGATTCATTTTCATCAAATTATCAAGATATTTCCAACATGTTAAAAAAGCCGCTCTGTATTCGAATGCTGCTACCTGACACATCGATCAATAAGTTCCCGGGTCTGACATATAGATGGCGTCGTTTACGAAACATCCTTATCACTGGTCGATTGTGCCAATATTCATACGTCATGTGTCAAAATTTCATGACAATCTGTCTACTAGTTTCTGAGTGGTTGTGTTTAAGTGACACTAGTTTTGTTATTTTCAAAACAATAGAAGAATAATAATTTCGTGTGTTGATTAAGCTTTGCTTTTTGATGAAGAAAAATACTGTTGAAGCAAAACAATGGCTTGATAAACATTACCCGGACTCTGCCTCAGGAAGATCAACCATAATTGATTGGTATGCTGAATTCAAACGTGGTTGTACAAACACCGATGATGCTGACCTACCTCTCTGGACGTCCAAATGAGGTGGTTTTACCACACATGAGAAAAATTCACAACATCATTTCGGAAAACCGTAAATTAAAGCTGCTGAAGATCTCAGCTGCAGCTGATATCATGAGGATATTAAAAGAAAGTGTTTACACCCTTTTGTATGAACATTCAGGAATGGCTAAATTGCTATCAAAATGGGTAGCGCGTTTGCTCACAGCGAACCAGAAACAACAACGCATTGATGATTCTGAGCAATGTTTGGAGCTGTTTAAGCGAAATAAAAAGAGAAAAAAAAAATTATGCGATATGTAACAATGGATGAAACATGGATCCGTCACTATACTCCGGAGTCAAACCGGCAGTCAGCTGAGTGGACAGCAGCCAGTGAAAGCTGACTAAAAACATGTCCATCTGTAGGCAGGGTTATGGCCTCTGTATTTTGGGATACGCATATGGATATTGTTCATTGATTAGATTTGAGATAGATAAAACCATCAATAGCGAATATACATAACGTTATTGGTACGTTTGAATGACCAGATCACAAAAAAGGCTCTAAATCAACAAAAAAAATGTTTCTCCAAGACATGCACCGTGTCACAAATCATTGGCAGCGATGACTAAATTGCATAAATTGCACGAATTGCTTCCTCATCCATCGTATTCTCCAGATCTGGGCCCCAGCGACTATTTCCGGTTCTTAGACCTAAAAAAATACTCGCTGGAAAGAAATTTCGCTCCAATGAAGAGGTAATTGCGGAAACTGAAGGATATTGCGAAGGCAAAGAGAAATCGTTGCTTAAAAAAACTGTTAGAAACTGTTAGAAAAGCGTTGGAATGATACTAGTGCTTTTCAAGGAGAATATATTGATGAATAAACTCGAAAATTGCAAAAAAGTGTGTTTTGTTTGTCAGATCGGGGACTTATTGACCAATGTGTTAGTATAAGATTATACTAATGGGCAAAATATATTTATTTTTAGATATTACAATAACTAAATAGCTTGATGTATCGTTTCATGTATAAGTCCGTTTAGCTTGATGCGTTCATAACCAGGACGTTTTTTAAATCTTAAAGCAAATATTTCGTAATGTTGAATACAACATCTAAAGTCTACTAAATTTCTAGCAGCAGAGAGAGTAAAAAAAATATAGAAAAATCACACGAAACCACTATAAAATACCAAATATAGATAATTAAAAAAGATCTTGTGATAAACTTGTCAATGCATCATGGATCTAATACTCGCAGAGAAAGTTTTCAACTGAGTTTATTCAATTTTCTCCTCCTATAAAAAAAACTAACAATCTGTTTTATTACAGCAAAGTTCTTTTACTCCAGTTAGAGGAGTGCGTTACACCTCTCTCATCAATTACGGCCATAACGTTGCAAGTGCAAAATTCTAGTACAAGAATGGGCAAAAACAACCTGTATCTTCAATTACGGTTTAAATTAGTGCTTGATGTAGAAGTAAACATATCTAGCAAACTGTACCGCTCTTTTTTTCTACAAATGTAACTGCGCGAAATCGGCCATTATCTGTTGTTTTCTTCTGATATGCAACTCGTCAATTAGAGCGGCACCAATTTCACAAAGCTTAATAATAATTTAATTAATAGTTAACAACTAAACTGGTAAACAAAAAAGGGCAACGGGGCAGGTGGTTCTTTGTATCGCGCTTATAAATAATGTATTTAAACCAAATTTAAATTCTTCGGGTGCAAAAGCAAAAACCTGTTCAACTACTTTCGTGAAAGAGACCATATAATTTTATAAGTGTAGTTGATTGGCCTGCAGCCTGTTCGAAAAGACAAATTTCTGTTTTAATTGCGTTTGTTTGAAGGAAGTAGTTTTGACGAGTTCGATCTGTGACCATATTCGGTGGGAATTTGATCGCTTTATGGGTATTTTATGTTAATTAGAGACAGGATTGAGATCGCCCAGAATCAAGAGGAAATAGATATTCTAATGATTTGTTATCCGAGAAACAATTAAATGAGATCCTGAATGTTTTTACAGTTACATGAACGACATTCCAACCAAAAGTTGTTGATTAACGTGCGTAAATATTGTTTAAGAAAGCTGATTTTTTATAGCCATTGTCAGTTTTAGTAACATATAAAATAATTCATAGATACTATCTCGAATTAATCACAGATTAAAATTATTCCTTTTTGTTTCCAGATACAATTTGTTTGAGCAAACTAACATTTCCTAACAGATTTTAATATTTCTCCAATCTCCGAGGAAAGGCAGATTGCTGTTATTTCTGATCCCTCAATACCTCAGAGTTAAATTTGTGCAATTAGATTGTATATTTCTATAAGTTAATTCATTGTATCATCATTTTGAATTGTTCATATTTTGTTACGTTGACTTCGGTTTAGCCTGGGATTATTCTAATGAATATCTCTTTAGTAAAGAGTATGTACGTTTCAAATATTTTCCGGGAAACGAAGAGTTTCCATGCTTATATGATATCTAATATAAACAAAGTATTAAATACTTTAAATGTTATACATATATTAGCTGTATAAATAAAGAAATGAGACTCATGACGTACGGTTCGATCTGGTAAAACTGTCGGTTTCTCCTTTCGAGGGGAGGCAGGCCAACAACAACACTACAGTATTAAGTTTTGTTTCAAAATTTCGGGGTACATTCAAAAAGTCAAGATATGTCTCTTTCTTGGTGTTCTTTTAATCCTACGAAAGGTTTTTCGAGACCATTTTCGCGTATATTTTCTTTGTTGGCTAAAATTTGATGACTGGTTAAGTGAGTTAAATTCAACTCTTCCCCGATAATTCTGATCAGCCGACAATAAGAACACTCAAAATCCCGGATTCGGTAGCAATTTTTATTACTTTTGCAGTTGAAGCGTTGGATGTTCTGTCACACTGTGCCCAAGTTTGAAGCAAAAGTTAATAGCGAATCGTTGCTTGAACTTACTGCCACTCATTGAAGAGATGCACTAGAAAAATCCGGTGCATGAAAAGACTTGCTACGGTCCACCAAGTGACTTAAGAAAGCTCAAACTCGTACTGAACTAAACCGCCAGTTTTATTCCTTTATTTATCCACCTCGTATATTATGAGAAATGTTATTTTGTACACAGTTTTTATAAATTCATTTTCTAATTATTTTTCCTCGTGGAAAAACCTTTCTGAGGTTTTTATTTAAAAATTTAATGATGTAATTAAATGAAGTACTTAATATATTTTTTTCAGTTGTTGCAACTTCAAACCAAACATATACAAGATTAATGACATTGCTCTGATCAATGGTAGTTCAAAATATTGATTCAAAATGTTATATTCGCATGTCAATCACCAATCATTAAGTACATTCCAAGAGCGCGAAGATTTTGTATCATTGAGGATCGCGGAATGTTAAGCTTAGATATTCTGCATGCGGTGGTTGATTAATTCCATTTAACTATAGTGTGAAGGGCTTCAGAATATATATATATATATATATATATATATATATATATATATATATATATATATATATATATATATATATATATATATATATATATTATTATTATAATATATATATTATTATTATTCTTATTATTCACGTATCACAAACATCTTCGAAAAGTAATAAATTATAACTTAATCGATTTATCGTTTAGTACTCTTAGACGTTTTACGAGTGTCAGATGCAAAAATTAGTAAAAAGGTAATTGGCAAAAAGCAATGGTCAAAATTTAGCTGATTAAAATTTGTTTTGTATGATTCAAACACCAGACAGCCAACTAAGATTGATCAAGCAATATTATTATTATTATTATTATTCACGTATGGGCCCTGGTGGACCACGCGAAGTACAATTAGAGGCGTTTGTTGTTGTTAGCCTTCCTTTGTGCCCATACTAATTTCATTCTTTCGCTATGAGCTTTTTTCCTTTCGTCAGACCAAGTTGTTCCAGTCTTCCTACATTTTTCTCTCTGGCCAACCTACCAAACGTTAACCTTGTGTCTGAAACAGCCTCCATCCTGAATTTCACTTTGTGTAATATTTGCTGATCTTAGATCCTCTTTAATTGCAGCAATCCATTTAATTATTTCTACTTTAGCTCTACTCCTATTTTCATAAAATTCGACTATTTGTCTAGTTAGCCTACTCGGATTCATCCGTTTGATGTGTCCGTAAAACTTAAGTCTTCTTTTTCTCATATCGCTATGTATATCTATGTATTGTTGGATTTCTTGGCTTTCTCGAAGTCGGTATGTTGTACTATTTATTTGTTTGGGGCCTAGGATTTTTCTTATGATTTTTCTTTCCTTCTTTTCAATGTCCTCGATGTCCCTCTTTCTATTCAAAATGAGCGTTTCTGCAGCATATAGACATTCTGGCTTAATAACCGTGTTGTAATGTCTCAGTTTTGTGTTTTTAGATAGGCATTTTTTGTTGTAAATATTTTGTATGTCTCAATGCCGTTTCCATTTTTTGACATCTATTCTTATTGGCCGCTTTTTCCAACCCATTTTCCATGATTATTTCATCCAAATATTTGAATTGAGAGACTCGTCTGATGTTACCATATTTTGTTTTTAGAAATGGTGTTCTTAGTCTGTTGCAGGTCATGTATTGTGTCTTTTCAAAGGAAATTTGGAGTCCTACCTTTTCTGCTGTTTCTTTTAGGATTTCAATCTGTTTCTGTGCCGTTAATACATCTTGAGCTAAAATTGCTAGATGATCAGCAAATGCCAGACAATCAATTTTGATGTTGGTTCTCCCAAGTTTAATGGGCTGGTCAATATTCAGTGCCGACTTTTTTTCACGCCACTCCTGTATTACTTTTTCTAGAACACAGTTAAATAAGAGTGGCGAGAGTCCATCCCCTTATCTCACACCAGTTGTAATTTCGAAGGGCTCTGAGATGTCACCCATGAATTTAACTTTTGACCTTGTGTTAGTTAACGTTGCTTTAATAATTGCCAGCGTTTTCAGATCTAGTCCTTGTTCTTTCAAGATTCGGAATAAAGATTTGCGGTCAATAGAATCATATGCTTTTTTGAAATCCCCAAATGTACAGACGATATTTTTATTGTACAGTTTTTAATGTCTTAGAATCAACTTTAGATTCAGGATCTGTTCAGGGCAGGATCTGCCCGGTCGAAAACCTGTTTGATATTCACCAATGTTCGGTTCTAACTGTCCCTGTGCTCTGTCCAGTAGACATTGAGATATAATCTTGTAACAAACTGGGAGAAGAGATATTCCTCTATAGTTGTTTATATCCGTTATATCTCCTTTCTTATGTAGTGGATGGATTAGAGCATCTTTCCAGTCTTCCGGAATCCGTTCGGTTCGCCAAACTTCTTGTAGAATTTTGGTTATTTCCTTGATTGTACCTGGACCAGCGGATTTCAAAAGTTCAGCAGTGATTCCATCTTCACCAGAAGCTTTGTTACTTTTAAGCCGCTTGATTTGCCTAATTATTTCCTCTTCATTCGGTGGTAATGAATCTGGGTTTGTTTGTTTAGGGTTTAGTGTTGGTAATTTGTTTAAGGGCTCAGGACAGTTTAGTATTTGTTCAAAAAAGTTCTTTGCAATTGTCTTGGTTATTTAGAGCTAATTGTCCGTTTTCCTTTTGAAAGCATAGGCTCTGCGGTTGATAACCTGTTAATTTAGTTTTAAGTGTTTTGTAAAAGTTTCGGGTGTTATTTTTTTGGAAATCTTTTTCTATTTCATTAAGTTGATTGTTTTCATATTTTCTTTTAGTTTGTCTAATTAGCTTCGATGTTTCTTTTCTTACTTCCAAAAAGATGTTATAGTTTATTGCTGTTTTTTGACTGTTCCAATCTTTGAATGCTTTACTTCGGCTTAATACTGCTTGCTCGCAAACTTCATCCCACCACGGATGTTTTCTACGTTTTTGTAATGGGACCAACTTTAAGGCTGTTTTAATAATTTTTTGTTTTAATTCTTGCCAGTTCTGTGCAGGTTGTTTATCAAGCTCTTCTGTTAGGGCTGGTTTTATTTTCGTTGGGTCAAACTTTGGTATTAGCAGTCCATTTTGAATAAGTTTTCGAGGTTTTAAGCTAAGTTTGATTCTAGTCAAGTAGTGATCCGTGTCTATATTTGCTTCTTTCCTGACTTGAACATACAAAATCTCTTTATAATTGGGATACGAAATGGCAACATGGTCAATTTGAAATTCACCCATGTACGTGTTTGGGCACCTCCACTTTCCAGTTTGTTTCCTCCTCCTGCTCTATATATATATATATATATATATATATATATATATATATATATATATATATATATATATATATATATAGGACAGGAGGAGGAAACAAACTGGAAAAGGATATTCAGTAACTGTCATACCAAAGTGTATTTATATATTAATTTATTTTTTTATTTATTTATTTATTTATTTATTTATTAATTAATTAATTTATTTATTTATTTATTTATTTATTTCTTTATTTATTTATTATTTTATTTATTTATTTATTCATTTGTTTGTTTGTTTGTTTGTTTATTTAATTATTTATTTATTTATCGTATGACATTTCAGGTACACATCACAAGTAGTATATTAAAACTTTCAGAACCCAATCATGGTTCAAAACTAACAATGTATATAATGTATAGATAAAACACAACACAAACTAATGTACACAATTAGTAAATAAATATCACAGTGCTACATCCAGGTTCTCGATTCACTCGATTGCAGAAGGAGACAAGGTAAGAAAATCCGTCTTGGTTCCCGCGAATGCCCTGTGTCTGCATTCATATACTATATGGGAGAACAGTTTAAGATGGGTCCCCACTGTCACATTAGGCTGAAGGCAGCTTATCCCACTTGTACATCAGTTCGGCGGATCTACCAAGACCTGTTCTTACTCGGTTGATAGACTTGTCGAGCAGACGTGTCGTGAAAGATCAAACCCATTAGACTTTTAGTTAGAAGGCATACTCATATGGGGATCAGGTGGTGTGGTATATCCCTATTCCTCCACCCACTATTGTTGTATGTCGAAGTTTACGCAGTATAGCTCTTCTGCCGTTCTTATTGTAGGGCATCGATACTTCAATCTGATAGAAGACACACTGACAATATCGTCATGTATTGGAAAATTGGAGCGTCAACAATTTTTCTATATTGGCATACCAAAACTTTCTGCCTTGTAAGATGTGGTGGGGCAATATAGCTGAGTATTGTAAGACAATATATTGGTGTAAAGTTAATGCATCCGGAGATAGTGCGCATCGTACAATTCAGTTGAGCATCAAGTGCATGAACATGTCTACTGTTCAACCACACTGGAGCTAAATACTCCGCCGTGCTGTAAACCAGAGCCAGAGCCGAGCATTGGAGGGTGAATGCTGTCGAACCCCATGTGGAATTGCAAAGTTTTTAAAGAATATTATTCCTCATTCGTACCTTGGTTGCTGTATTAGCGAGGTGTTTTTTGTAGGTTAGGTTTGGTCCTAAGTATTTTGGGTTTTGGTTGTGTGTCAGCTGGGTGCCGTAACAAAGATAAAGGGTTGTCCAATAAAAGTGTCAGAGTTTTAAAATAAGGCACAATCATAACTCCAAGTGATAATCCGATAATTTATATTTTTTCTCGAAGAATAAATAATGGCTTATTATGTTTTGAAAATAATGTCGTTTAAATATACTCTTCGGCTTCGTCTGGTGAAATACATTCTGAAGACTCAATTTTCAATTACTCTTTCGCATATAACGCGTTGATATATATTCAATGATGGCCTGAATGTTTCGTTTAAGGTCAGAGATTGTTCAGGATTTATTTCAATATATCAAGAACGTAAGATCGCATAAATTTGGTGGCGAGTGGACATTATCATTTCGCCAAATAACGCATCCTGAAAACTACACTTGCAATTAATCGATTGCCTGTGATTGTCACATACTTCGCTGTGACAAGTCCAACTTTGATGAAAGTCTTATCTTTGAAGGTCTTTTAGATCCTCATTTTTAACATGTTCCATGCATTCTTCAAGCCCCTTGTACTTCTTACAAATATTTGTCCTGTCATCTGACATTGTAATATATTCATTGTTTCTAATTTAATTAAATTAGAAACATTTTTTTTTTTAATACTTTAAATTTCTATTAAATGCTTTAAATCTTTATTAAATACTTTAAAACAAGTTAAATTTAATTGCATTTTGATAATTTCCAAACGTGCTTTAAATTAAATATCAAAGTCTTGCTTATAATTGAACTAAAATATTAACGATAAGTTCTATGAACTTTTCGACTAGTCCAAAACAGCAAAATATTTTCATGGTAGTTATTAACCATTAACCATTTTATTGTTTAACTAATGACGCTAAGATTAAATAGAATTGGTGAAGTATTTGCCTCCAATAGTCATTCGATAGAAGCTTAAATATTAATAATTAAAAGTTCTGAAATAAAGTATGCGGTACGCCAATGCTAGAGAGTGGAAAATACGTATATTCGAAGCTTTTATTAAACTTTTCAGGATTGATAAAGCCCGGGCAGAACATAAGTTCGTTAATGAATAACCTGAACAAATGCGAAAGTTTCTGAAAACGCTGAAAGGCGAGATAAAGGAATAAAGGGTCGCAGCACTGGAAATACACTACAGCGGGTCACATAATAGCGGTGTTTTCTGACGGATAGATTTAGCGCCCGATTCATACGGCGGGCGCTTTGAAAATTACCGAAGTAGCGGAATAAAGATGCCGTGCGATAAAGGGCATAGGAAATAATTGTGCTCTGGTCTGCTTTAATAAGCTTCTCCTTAATTACTTTATTTTCCCTTGTTTGAGGTGAATTACTAGATTATTATTATTTTATATAATTAATAATAACATCTGATCATTTTTATATCTTGTATTAAATATCGTATAAACGATGTATAATAGGTGTACCCAAAAGTAATGACGTTTCTTTCAAATTTTGAAAGCATTGCCATTTGCTGACAATAACATGACCTATATTGTAGCTAAGTATATTCATATGTTTATTGTTAAATTTAAAAAAAACTAGTTGAACATTATAGGAATGAAAAAGCAAAGTGTGGATAAATTTCTACTAATGCCACAAATGCCATTATTGCTATTTACATCATATTAGCTTGGTTTAAAACATTTAAGAAAGGCGATTTCAATCTTGTTGGCAGTTCTAACTCTAGAAAACCTGTTGAGTTTGGTAAGGATCTGTTGTTGGAAGTTAATACTAAATAAATTATCTCGGAATTATGCATAACACTTAAAACTCCATGATCCACAATACAACCGCGTTTAAAATAACTAAACAAAGTACAAATAGAAGGAATATATATATATATATATATATATATATATATATATATATATATATATATATATATATATATATATATATATATATATATATATATAGATATATATATATATATATATATATATATATATATATATATATATATATATATATATATATAGATATATATATACCATATCAACAACTGAAAATTCAAAACAGAATTCAACGTGTAACTATTTGCAGTGGGCTATTTTTTCCAACTTAGGCAGTGATCGCCTTCATTCCCTTCATTCATTTATTTAATAATAATAATTTAGTGTGACAATGAAGAACTGGATAAATATTTGTTGTAAAAAATGGAATAAAATACAAAATATAAAAAAGTATATAATAAAATAACACTAAGGGAAAATCATTTTTGGAACTAATAACCGTAAAACTGTACTAGAGGATAATAAAATCATTAATTATCTTAGTACTTAACTTAAATATTTGGGACTTATCATAAAATGGCTTTGCATGCTATATTGTAGATTTTAAGTACAGAAAAACCAAAAATCACTTACCTACCTATATATTTTAAAATGTAATATAATATATCTCAGTAACATACACTATTAAAATGATTTAGTTTTGATTGATTGCGCGGTTGGCTCTTGGTGAAACATAGTAACAATGATAATAATTAAAACACTTGGTATTTGTTTCACAATATATTCAAGATATTCTCTAACATGTTTCGGCCTCGCGACCATTCTCAAAGAGAGTTGAGCTCAACTCTCATTGAGAATGGTCGCGAGGCCGAAACATGTTAGAGAATATCTTGAATATATTGTGAAACAAATACCAAGTGTTTTAATTATTATCATTAAAATGATTTAAGCTAATTGGTCTTACTATAAATTTTTTAACGTAAATGTTTCATCTAAAAATATGAAATAACTATATACAAATAAAAATATTAAATAATTTTAAGTATAAGGGCAAGTCTATTAATGGATATAGAAGTTGAACATAAATTATGTAAGACTTGAGTAGTATACTAGATTTGATAGAAGCATAAATGCGCAAATTTTTGGATATTTTTCTTCATGTTAAAGTTTGCACTTTCGAGTTGTTCTGCTGCAAATTATCCGACGTTTTGTTGACCAAAGCTGACTATTTGGTGACTTAGTCTACCCTCGGTGTACGAGGGTAGTCCAGCCTAACACATGAACAAGTTTTTTTTGTCAAATTCAGTCACGGGTGAATCCCAGAGCAGGCTGAATTCGTATCAGGAAGAGGTACACGTGAATAGATATTTAACATTCGACAAATAATCGAGAAAGCCCTAGAAGTCAACCATCCTGTATCTCCCAGTTTCCTTAATTGTCATAAAACGTTTGACAGGCTAAAATGGGAGAAGTTGTGACAAATTCTGCGGAAAATGATAGTATCAGGATCGTCTGATTGGTTTAATTTATAATCAAAAAAATCAGAGCAGTGGTAAAAATTGAACAAAGATCGAATATTGATTCAATAAAGGAACCAGACTTGGATACATCTTACCGCCAATTCTATTCAACATATATGATAAATATATTATGCGTTGAGCTCTCAAGAAATGGACACGTGCTGTCAGTATTGTCGGCATTAATATAACTAATTTAAGATATGCCGCAAAAAATGTATTATCGACACACTTTTACGGGTTAGAAATAAAAGTAGATAGATTATCGACCGTTAAAACAACATGTCTAACATCAGTCAAAGAGGACTATTTAAGGTAGTAAGCCAAGTTCGTCTATCTTGGGACTTTACTATTGAATGAAGGAGGTAACACTCAACGAATCAAAAGAAGATGCAAAGAAGAAAGCAAGAAATACAAAACAAAATTTGCAGATCTGGAAGAATAGAGACACAACACAGAATACAATGAAATAGATAGTAAAACCCTTAGATTTTCTGATATTGCTATATCCCACTGAAAAATGGACTATTAAAAACAAAACCTCAAGTCTATTGGTTCTTTTGAATTTTAGTGTTGGAGACGGGTCCTTTGCATTCCGTGGACTAGCAGGCGAACAAGCACATCCGTTATTCCGAAAATTATTCGTTATTCCAAATTATTCATGAAAGGATACAATGCGATAGGATACAATAGCGGAGGGTTTTAGATCTCCAAATCGATTAATAGACCAAATTAAAGACCTAACTGGTTCATCTCTCCAATATCCAACCGAGGAACTCATAAATAGTGAACGCGAGCGAGAACTAGTCCGAAAAGGATGCAAATGGGGTGAGTTTCCACATATCACAACTGTTTTGTAAAGAAAAATACGAAGAAGATAACCTTCTTAAATACGAGAGCTGCATGATAAGTACCTGGCCTAGGCCAGAGATGGTGCTGCTAGTATTAAAAAAATTATATTTTTCGTAAACATAACCATTCGCAATAACACTGCAAACTGGCAAATTGCTGCGTAGTTTAGTTTGTGAATGGTAGCCATTTAAATAGAACAACTTTATGACTTTACAACAATGGAATAAATTGAATATCGAGCAGTGATAAAATATTTGTTTTTGAATAAGAAAACAAATGATGAGATTAAGAGCGAAGTTTGTGGGGACTTTTCGCAGATGGGTGTCACGATTGTTCACAATTGGTGATAAACACACATGTGTGTCAACTTCAAAAGAATGTTTAGCGATATTAAAACGCAATCAGGATGATTTTTGGCGTCGGTTCATAACTGTTGATGAAACATGGATTCATCATGGAACATGGATTCATCATTCAACAAAGATCAATGAACAGTCACGAACAGTCAACGAACACTTATTTTGAAGGGTTGGAGCAACCAGAGAAGATACAAAAGATAGATAAACGTTGGACTAAGTATATCGAACTGAAAGGTGATTACCAAAAATAAAATAAAGTTTACATATAAACATGTTTTTTCTTGTCATTGAATTTAGCTTTTATTTTTCTTATGCATTAACTAATATAACTAATATTATTAATACAAACAAATTGAATATAGCTTCATGATATATATTTATATTACTAATGGTAGCTTTTCAGTAACACTTCTTTAATGCCAGGATATAAAAGTAAATATAAAATAGATCGTTTTTAAATGTGAAATTTTTACATCTTAAACGAATCCAGCAATCTATATTTTATGATAATTATTTCAAATTGATGCAATTTTCCGCCTCCGTTTCCTTTTATATTCTCATTTCTTCTTTACCATTTACCGTTCCCAATTGACTTTTATTTGTACTTTTATTACACTATAAAATTTGTTGTTAAATTCTCCGTAATTACGCAGATAAGGTTTCGAATAAATATCAATTTTATATAATACCTTTTTGAAAGTTTTTAACATCTTTTTAATACATCTGCTTTGTTGTCGTGAAAATACATTTTCGTTGTTTTTTCGTGCATGGAGGACTGTTTTGGTTCTTATAAGCCACTATAAAGACTTGTATGGAAATTTTCATACCAATTTATTTGAACATATAACGACTCATTTACTTTTTATACGTCCAAATCATGGTGATAATGAGTATATGTAATTAAATATTTTATATGATCTATACTTTATCAGTTACGATAAACCTCTAAACAAAAAATATTATTTTTAAAGCTGTTATGGATTTATGACAATTAACAGTTTATAACTGTATAACAATTATAGAAAAATGATAAAATAAAAGATTGCTGAGAAGTTTAAGATTACATATTAGGTAGTATATATTTCACCTCAGAGTGAAAGTTATCTGTTAGGATTTTGACTGGTTGGCTCTTATTCATAACTTTTCTATCCATTCCAGAATGCTATTGTTAGTACCTTGAAATTTTAGAGGCGCACATCGTAGCACTGCAGTTGTAGCCATTACATCAGTGTCACCTGCAAAAGTAGTAGTAAAGGTGTTTGGAGTGCTAGATAAGTCAGCAGTAATTAGCAAATACACGGCAGGTGCTAGCGCGCTAGTTAATAGACGCTAGTTAATTCTTCATCATATTTGACAGAGAAGAATCTGTTGCTCAGATTTGAAAGTAATATTCTGCAAATGGGTGTATCTAGATATAATTTTAGTTTGTAGAATAATACAGGACCAGACCCTATCAAATGTTTGTGAAACGTCAAGAAAGGCAGCGGGTCTCTGTTCTTGTGTTTAAATATTCTGTTTATTACTTTTACTACTATATGTACCTTCTCAGAAGTTGAATGTCTATCAAGAAATTTGAACTGATGTTCTGGGATAATATTGAAGCCATCTTGCAGTGGTTTCCTTCTTTTTAGTAGAGGCTTCTAAACTAGTTTTGATACAGTTCAGCCAACCAAGAAGAACGCCAGTCAAAGAACCATTAATCTAATAATGATCTAATATTTAGAAAATTTTAGAACGCACGAACAAAAAGCAAACTAAAGGATACATTGTAATATAAGCATTCAAGTATTACTATAAGGTATGTATTTCTTTAATTTAATATGAAACTAAGTCTAGACATGTTTCCCTTCTGTTGTGATATAACCAAGAGGTATATGTTCCCGGTGGATCTTGGACATTGATATTCTATGGGAAAAGGCTTGGGCATTTCAGATAAGCTCAAAGAATAGCAATATTACCTAGGCACTCTGAACTAAAGTAAACAAGGAGGGTCACAGGAATATCCTGGACATTGTCCTAAATGCGGCGGCCTCCTCTCACCGCTTCACGATCAGGGAGCATTGAGGATGCAAAAGCTTTACTAAGTGGGAATAGATAAGAACTAGCTGAATAAAATGAAGGCTCATAAAATTACCTCGTTCACAATGTTCAACTAATAGATCAAGATAACATTAAGCATCATTAAGGCACCATTCATTCCTTTCAGGAATGGGCGATGGAGAGTATCGGTAGGCTTTTCCCTTTTTTTCTTCTTCTTTTTCTGTTGTGATATTGAGTCTGGGAAAAGTTTTTGAAACCATTTTTGCACATTTCATCAACCCCAATTTGACCCCCTTCAACCAACCAATAATTGGTTAAAATCTAATAAACTGTTGTCTTGTGTGTCACATTCAACTTTTCCCAGATCCTTCTGCTGTCAGCCGACGATCAGGAGTCACAATATCCGCGATTCTGTGTAGAATGAATCACTTGTGTCACTTTCTAGTTGAAGGCCTTCCGCTGCGAGGTTCGTATTCAGTCAAATATCGACATTCTGAGAATGCTGTAAGCCACCTGAAAACCAGGGCCTTTGACAATTCACTGTTTTTGTAGGGCGATTGATTTTTTGCAAACGTTTCTGTCGCACTATGCCCAAGTCTAAAACAAAACTTGCACGCATTTGAAAAATCGGGTTCACGAAAAAATTGCTACGGACCACCAAGTGACCCTAGGAAGTTCTAAGTCACACTGAAGAGGCATCAGATGTTGGCAGGCAATCTCTTCAAAGGGGAACCCCACAGTGTTACGAGATCAAACACTACGCCACCATATTACATTCGTAATATTGCAGCCAAAACAGATATTAGTAGATTATGCAGTTTCAATTATAAATTACTTTAGCTACAGTTTTTCAAAATATCTACAATTAATTAGTAAATCAAAAGTATGTAATTTCATTTTAGTCCATAAAAGGCGCCCTTTTAATTTTGGAATTAATAGTACATATATACTGAATTTTCATTGTCAAAACATAAATGATCAGTCAAAGCTATCAGTTATGTAATTATATTCAGATGATGTTCAGAAAATACCTGTTGTTGATAAAGGTAGGTGACTCAACTTCAATGTGATATTAATACTTCATAAATTAACATTTAATTAAAAATAACAATTTAAAAAATGTTATTCTAATAGAGGCAACGGAAATGTTAGCAAAAAGCTTATCGGATCAATTAATCTAATAAAATGGTTCTCGGTTACTTACGTCGACAATTTGTCATATAATTCGATATATATTTCGGCAAAGTGACAATTCCCCTTGTCCCCCCTTTTCGCTCTGTCAGCCGTAGGGGGCGCCATCAAACGGAATAATTTATCAGTTCGACGCATTGTTCCCCAGGCAGTGTTCCAGAGAAATGTCGGGGGATTTTATTTACGTCGTACGAATTTAGTTTTGTGACGGAAGAAAATCGTCACTTGCCGACGTTTTGATTACCGGAACGTGGCACCAATTTATAAAAGCGGACGAGATGTTATGTTATGAGGAATGCCTTAGGTGGCTGTGGTATTTTCTTCTTATTCGTTTTTTTTTACAAAAGAATATTTTTATGAAAGCTACTTCGCATTATTTCTTTTTGTCCTGTATTAAGGATTTCTTTCTGACTTTTTCATTTAAATTAAATTATTCATTCCACTCGAAGTGAAATGTACAGCAACTGTATAAGAAAAGGTATACTGGTGAATGAAAAGGAAAGAAGGAGGGTATACAGTATATAAACATTAATAATTTAAGACTTGTTAAAAGTATAAATAACAATAGGGCTTTGGATGCATATGAAAGCATTCAAATACAAAAATGCAAGAAAATCATGAACCGAGATAAATGACCTATCCGTTCAGTCAACTTTTTCGATTATTAATGTTAGGGTCAGTAAACATCACGGTGTATTTTTTTTCTTTTGTTCTCTTTTCCCCCCTTTTTTTTCTTGTATCCTTTTTTAACACGCTTCATTAGGTAGGTAGTACGCTTCCTAGGTAGTAGGTTAGCAATTAGGGTTTTCATATAAATAGAACATAGTTTAATTTTAGAATTAGATTAAATCATCTCCTGATGATCCTAACATGGTTAGTGAAACGTGCGTCAATAACTTTAAAAAAAGTGATTCGGTGTTTAGTGGTAAATCTTTCTGAGTTTAGTGCTCAGCTGTTGTCATTTATATCAGTCATTTATCAACAGTCATTTATATAAGTCGATGTTAGTGTTTCTGTAAAGATGGAAAAAATTAAATATCGAACAGTCATTAAATCCCTGCATTTGAAAGGCAATACGCCTATGTAAATTAAAACCGAGATTGTTGCTGTTTACGGGTGTTTACACCATCATTTACCACATGTGAAATTTTCGGCAGCTGAATTTAAACGTGGTCCTACACTATAATGTAGCAGAACAGGAGATCATTTACATAGTTTCCTTATGGTTTTATACCAAGTAATGGATCAGCTAAGAAGCTTAATCCACGCGAATTTGCATTTACTTTTGATTAATGAATAATAGCCGTTTTATTCAGTTAACCATTTCAGCAAATATCGAAATCGGAGAGACCATCCAGTGTTCTGCAGAACCGGTGATCAAGACCGCGACCGGTAATTCCAAACCAAACAAGGAAACAATATAAAAGACCTCCTTATTAAAATGGGCCTATAGAATATCTACGTAACGTGGTCACTTACGCCTTTCAAAAAATTATTGTTTAATCTATTGTCACCCACCAGTGAACATAGGTCTCTCTTCTATTCTTCCACCTGTCTCTCAGTTAACATGCTTTGATTTAGGGGGTTGACAGTCCAATTTGAGACTTCGTCCTGACTTAACTCGAAATATTTTATTATCAACAGCTCTAGGCCAAGTGGTCTAGCGTATCGAAAAGCAGCATCCTTCAATATCAGTATCTTCAGGCCAAGCTGCCTACGGGTGAAGAAAGATCACCTAGGAGTTACGAGGCAACTGGTTCTTCAGAATTTCACAAAAAGCTGCTAACACGGGAAAATGAGAACCGGTTTGCTGCTGCCTTCTCTGACTCAGCGGGAGTCGGCTTTTGTTGAATTCAATTCGGTTCATCGACACCTTACTGCCATTGATGGCTTTAGTACCAGCTACGCTAGTTTCCACCGACATTGCTCCCTAGACATTAAAGTCTACCAAGTTCTAATCACCAATAATAAGGTGAAAGCCTCGGAGAAAGTTTTGGAATTATTATAAGTGATGAAATATGTATTCTTTTGAGATCTTTTTGAGATCTGCTGAAATGTTTAAAAAAGTATGTTTACACGAACATGGCACTGTAATTAGATCACGTTCCATGAAAAATAGTTTAACACCTTATCAGACAGTTATAGGTGATGAAAAATGAATTTTGTAAAATAAGTGAAGCTTAAGGGATCATAGTGTAAGCGTGAACATGCGTCTTGCACAAGCGTAAAAGCCAGTTTACATCTGAAGAGGGTTATATTATGAATTTAGATAACACTGGAGGGGAATCGTCTATTGTGAGTTGTTACCTGAAAAAATAGACTATTGATTTGGAGAAAGACTGTCCATAGCTAAATCAATTAAAGCCAGCAATCGTCCAGAGATTGTCTGAATTAGCTAATAATAAGGGCATTGCATTCCGTCCAGACAGTGCTAGAACATATATGTATTTGACCAATCAATACAAACTTTTACAACATAACTGAGATGTTTTGTTCCATCGACATACCGAGCCGTGTCGAGATTACGCCCTCCGACTATCTAGACTTACCTAGATTGTAAAAACTGTGGAAAATGAAAAAACTGATGGAAAAATCATCTGTACCAGTTCTTTGCAGCTACCGGACAGATGGAGGAAGGCCATCGAACAGAAAGGCAAATACTATATTGATTAAATACCATTTTTAGTAATTAAAATTTTTCTTCAGTTTAATAAAAACTCAGTATTTATTATATTTAGAAAAAGTAATTTTTTTATAGATTTATAGATTTCAATTATAGCAAAACAGCTTCTAATTCGTTTCTATTACCTATGTTTTTCATTTTCTATCAATAAAAATGCCATCGATTTTTTTTACTAATATAAAGACTTTTTTTATCTCATATATATTAAGCTGGAAAATAACTTCTTCCAGTTTTCAGCGTAAAATGAAATATAATTTAATTAATATGCAAACTAATTGTAATCAAGTAAGATAACATCATTCAATTTATCCGTCGCAATATCCGAAACTCAGTCAGACATTCGGAGCGGGAGCAACGCCGAATAATCCAGAAAATAATTTAACCCCACAATTCTAAGCAATGTTCAACTATAATGCACGTTCTCTGTTTCATTTAAGATACACAAAACTGATATTATTCAAATCTACATTCCAAGACAGTTTATGTCAAACCTTTCAGATACATAATAGAGATGAGCATTAAAGTCGAGAAAAACAAGGGTGCCAGGGATATCCTACAGCGAAAAATAAATGGAACATACATAATTAAATAACTATTTAATTTTCAATTTCAATTAACTAATTGAAGCTCAGAAATTTGACTACAGTAAGAAAACTCAAAGTGACTTACGCCGCAGAAGCTCTATCCATAAAAGAAACTGTTACAAAACCTAGATGTCAATGAAAAAAACATCCCACAAAAGATTCAAAATCCAAGAATCCAATCAGATTCAAAATCCAAGAAGAATTTTACCTTAAACAAGAACGTTAAATGGACACAGTTACAAACATATGTCTCACTTTTTATGGACACCTAGAGAATAAGAGGATCAAAATTGATCATCCACAGATCTAACTCGCATAAGCAAATAACATCACTTTGGTACAAACAAGACAAAATTAGTTTAAAAAGACAAAACTTGCTGAATATATAAAAGTATATATATATATATATATATATATATATATATATATATATATATATATATATATATATATATATATATATATATATATATATATATATATTAGTTATGTTAGAAACAACAGAACTTAGAGAATCTGGAGAAATACTGTTCAGAATCAAGTGATTTTTAGTCGCTTACGGTAAAAAATTTACTTTCTCGGAAAACTTGAAAAATCACTCAGATCAATTGTTTAGTTTTAGTTATATGTAATTTTAGTAAAATTACATTCTAATATGAGTTGTTCTATTCCATGGCCTTTCTTCATCTCTCTTGTAGCTACATAATCCCGTGCGCATAGAAGTTCTGAAGTTTTCCTAGGAAGTAATGTTTTTTACCGTAGACGACCAAAAATCACTTGGTTCTGAACAGTATTTCTCCAAATCAATAGCCTGGTTTTCAAGTAATAGCACTAAATGCGAGGCATAATCTATTTCGTGTGTAAACTGATTTACGAGCTTGAGATTACGCTTAACATTATTACTCTTACGCTTAAGATTATTAATCACAATACATTTTTTTTCACCTTTTGCGCAGTTGGCGGTAAAAATGACAATAATTAAAATACTTGGTATTTGTTTCACAATATATCCAAGATATTCTCTGGCATGTTTCGACATCGAGATCATTTTCAAAGAGAGTTATGTATAAACAACTAAACTAAAGTCTCAAAGTTGTCTAATGGAGGTCGGGCTTTTGCTCTCGTTAAATTTATGACACTTAATAATGGGAGTATTTCCGAAGTCTTGCTGGGAGTTTGTTAGGTTTTTACCGTCATATATGGTTTTTTCAAATTTCGGAAATTCCCAAGTAATTTACGAGCCTGCTTTTATTGCAGCTATGTATTAATTTGGCATTATTAGTGTTAAAAAATGGTTCTGATCTATACAATCTTCGGCAAAGCCCATCTTTCTTGAATGATGTAAATAAATACTCAAATACATAATACTCAATTTTACATAATCAAAGAAAGATGGTTGTTACCGAACATTGTATAGATCAGAACCATTTTTTAACACTAATAATGCCAAATTAATACAAAGCTGCATAAAAGCAGGCTGTTAAATAATTTGGAAATTTTCGAAATTAAAAAAGCCATAAACGCCATAAGAGCCATTAAAAGCCATAGCCATAAAAGTCACTATAATAACATATAACAAACCAGCTAGACTTAGGAAATATAAAAATTATAGAAACTGTCATAGATTTAGCGAAACAAAAAAAAAATGATTTCCATTAGACAGAACTTTGAAAGTTTAGTGTATAAATAATTTTCTTTGGGCATGGTCGAAAGGCCCAAACATGTCAGAGAATACTTGAATATATTGTGAAACAAATACCAAGTATTTTAATTATTATCATCGCTATAAAAATGAATTGATTTCGTTGAGCTTCAATAGAGAATCACATTCAGAAATTCTGTCCATCAATTTTTTCTCTGTTAACTGCCTTGCTAACCATTTCAGTTCGACATAATTGTCTTAACACTGTTGGCTAATTGATTCCAAAAAATTTTCCGAACTCTCGATTTGTTCTATACCGACCACTTTCAAATAGCTCCAATATTTCACTGCCATCAACCCATCCAGAATGTGGTACACCACTAAGATTAAAATTGTTGGAATGAAACTTTCTGAATAACTTACGACAAGTGGAATTGTTGATGGCATCGTCATCGTACACAGCACATATCGTTTTTGCATCTGCGATACATACTTGCCTTTTCAGAAATAACAAAATTTTAAAAATACAACCAAATAACTCCATTTTTTCTAAAGTACTCGCTAAAATTCCTTCTGTCAAACAACATTAAAACTTTACACGCGTGAAGTAGATAATACTTCGGTGTTACGATGCAATGCCATCTAGGGCCAAAAACAGAACGAACTTTTGCATCAAGTGAATACCCAATAACGATTGCAGTATAGAGAAAATATTTGATTGTCAAGAAATAATAATAACGGCCTTAAATAGCTCATCAAGCCATCAAAGTTATGACTACTCACCCCACAGTCATTTGCTAGTAGATCGTAATTTGCGACTTTTGGTTGTTTTCTCATATAATGTACATTCGAAGTTTTGGTTTTCATATTTGTCAGTTTCAGTTTCGGTTTCGACAAAAAACCCAAAGCTTCAGCTTAAAATGAAACTGGTTTCTCAACTAGTCTTAAGTATGTCACTCAATTATAATTAGTTGTGTAAAAAATAATGTAATAAGTGTATATAAAATTAAATAACTAGAGACAAAACTCTTCAGAAGGCATATACAGCTTCAATAACTTTAAGTTAAATTTCGCAGTTCATACTTAGCTTGTCCAAGAAAGACAAAAAGAGACAAGGGGCGCTGATTCCAATGTTTATAATGCTGACTTTTATAAATACTAACTATAAATAGAATTTAACTGAATTTAACTGATTCATTGAATCCTAAGCATAAGCTTCAGATTGTATGTTGGTTGATATTACGGCACTAAAAATCCGATTTCTGTCGGACACTACTTTCATCTTTAAAAAAAACTAAATGGTCGTTATTTAAATTCAGAATTAACTAATTTTGGAAAACAAATTACCTTGCGCTTTTCGTCTATTGAAAGTTTGCCTTCAAAACAACATTGACGCCGCAGGGAACTATATTGAATATTCATGAAATTATGTGACTCTCTTACTTATATAATAATATAATTATTATTTTTCCTTTGGCCCGATATCTTGATCATTTAACCATTTAATAATCATATTATTTTAAAACATTACGTTTCCATAAAAGTTCGTTCGGTTTACATTTTGGTACAAGTCACTCCAATTGGTTCTTATTTTTCCCAGTGCTATTACACAATTTAAAGTATAGATTTCACATAATCTCTTATATGAGTGAAGGTTTGGCTGAGAGTTTTGTGTGTTTTACACAGCTGTGAAAATATAACGAAATAATGTGAATTGTACTCATAATTATGCCTTAAGAGAGAGGTTATCAATCTTTTATGGACAACCGCCCCCTTTACAAGAAAAAAATCGAACAACCCCTCTTCCATAATAGTTAATTATATCAAATAATAAAATATTGTTGCACATTATCTACCCCTATTTTATTTGTCTATTAAGAATCACAAAGTATAAATTAATTAAAATACCATCAAATGTAGTAAAGAATTATTTATTAAAAATTTAAAAATAAACACAAAATCAATAACAAATATAAACAATATGAAATGATTGGTAGAGTTTTAACTATTTGTTAATATCGGGTTGCAATTTCGTTAAAATCAGTCGCAAATCGCCTCGCTCAGTGATACAATCTGTTCCTTTTCTAAGACAGTAAATTTGCTACTGCACTGAATCCATGCTCAGCCATATACGATGAAGAAAATGCAATTAAAAATTTCAAATTTTTAAAAATTTCTGTACTATTGCCCTGAATCCAAGGTAGAGAGCTGGTATTGATTTTTAAAGCCATAACTCTTGGTATCCATTTCTGAATCTTACTTTTAGTTCCTCGTTAGTTGTGAGTTCTACGAGTTTCTCTTCTAAAGTTGATGATTCTGCTCTGCTATATCTGCATTTGCGAAAGGATCTAAAACCCAATTCGGTACAGTCATGTTTACAATATCGTGGAATTGCTCCGTAAAATCAACATAAAGGACGTCCTACGGACGTCTAATTGTCGGCAGTAAGTAAGTAAATCTTCCTGTTTTGCAGAGAATGCTAATAATGTGGGAAAGTGGCTGAATTCACTTTTATCTATATTTTGTTCGAACAGAAGTTTTCCCACAAAAGCAGCTACGACTTTTTTTGTGTTTATTAAATTTAAGTAATCACCTTGCAATTTACTTCATTAAATATTTTAAACAGGTCAAATAAGCACTGTCATTTTTGGATATAATCAGGTTTTTGCACAGTTTTTCATCTCTGTTTTCAAGGAAGTCTAATACCGAGACAAATAGATTGAAAAACCGATTCAGACAGACCTTTTGAGAGACAACGAACTTCTGCGTACAGTAGTAGAGCGAAGTATACTGGCGTTTATTAAGATTTTTTGCAACCAAATACTGACGATGAATAACACAATGTACAGCGAGTACATTTGGTACTGTTTGTTTCAAATGCGATATGAAACCCATTGCTGGAGCACCATTAGTAGCAGCTGACAAAATATTACGAATAGGATTTTTTTCTCTTGAAAAAACTGGTTGATGGTAGTAAATATCGATTCTCCCTTTGTATCGATTTTCAAATTTTTAGTAAATAATAACTCTTGACAATTTTCTTTTTTTTATGAATCGAACGTAGTGCTTCGTTATTTGATAGAGTTGATTCATCGAGTTGTATGGTCTTTAGCCACTTCATCTATTCTTCTTTGCACTGAATTGTTACTTAGAGAAATTTTTCTAATGATATCTGACATTTTCTTATGATCGTATGATGAAGAATAGTTTCTCTTTGACTGCCGGTAAGATTAATTCCTTGCCAATTGTGTGTGGCTTTCCCGGTTTTTCGATTAACAATGAAATATTATATGAAGCTCATACGCCATCATCTTCTTGTTTAGAAGACGATGCAAAAAGGTTCTATATAGTTGGCTCTTAAATATATCTTTAGCAGTACTTGAAAATAGGATAAATCTTTGTCCTTTTTATCAGAATGCATTTTATTCAAATATTCTTGTAGCCTAGAAGACTTTATGGCTTCATCTCAAAAAACTTCTTAGCAAACTAAACACGTAGGTTTAACACAGTTTAAAAACATCGGTTTGTAGGACTGTGCGTAAACCCATATTTTAAAAATTCAATAGTGTACTGCCGGCATTTTTTCTTAAATTCAGACATTTTCAAATACAAAATTTGCCACGGTTTCAATAAATTAGCTTTTCAAGAGGTTTGTAGATAGCTATAAAAATAATGGCTAAATAAAGGCTTATCACTTACGAATATAGATTATTGACGAAGCACGCAAAAATAATAAGACATTCCTATAGCTATCCCTGCGTTTTATAGATTTTATTTCGTGCGCGTATCAACTTGTATGCCTTTGCTTATTTGCTATGCCGGTGCACTTGCTATGTAAACAAGTCATTACAAGGTCCCATATATTTGTCGAACATACTTGATTGAGCGAATCGGATCTTTAGTTACCAACTTACAAAGACTTGTTACCACCGACAATACTAAACCGAATTGGATAGTAGTAAACTATGTTAGTTTCAATATTTTAATGCTCATTTACGCGATAAAAATAAGATTAAAGTTTTAGATATCTAGATAAAATATTTATTCATAAAAACAGTAAGTATTTTCAAAGTATTTTATTATATTAATTTCCTTAATTTTTATGTACGCCATAATGCACCGCACTGCAGTATCTCTGTAATATAATTTTATAGTGAAGATTTGAAGCAATAAATACATAACCTCTACATTTTTTACAAAGAATATTCATAATAGTCAAAAAATGCATTAGTTAATTTAAAAAAATAGAATTTCTTACTTGGAACATACAAAGATGGCGCTAAACAATGAGTGTAATAGTTTTGTATCAACCAAGTAACATCTCTGTAGAAACTTACAACTCATAAAAACATTAAAGATGAAAACAGATAATCAATATGTCGTTCAAGTGTCACAAGTCATGTGTCATGTGTTCAAGTGTCGTGTTACTAATATATTGTACTGTATTCGTGATGCACCCCGGCGCAATCAATCAATCAAGTTTGAATTGTATTCTCAATGATCTTTTCAATAATAGCATCTAATCTATTCAGTGCTTGCAATTGCGCCCGGAAATTAGACCAATTTAATTAATCACATCTACAAAACCAAAATATATATATATATATATATATATATATATATATATATATATATATATATATATATATATATATATATATATATATATATATATATATATATATATATACCAGGTATGTAAATTCGAAACCGGCATTTTTGTATTATAAAATACACGTTTATTTTATGAAAATGATAAAAAATATTTTATTTGGAAGGTTACCCATCGCTAACTATACATTTTTCTCACCTGTCTGACAATTTGTGGATGCCATGCCAAAAAACTGTTGCTCTTTTGAGGCAAATCAGTCATCGAGCCATTTTCGTACATTTTCGAAAGTGAAGCGCTGCTCAGCAAGTGCGTGTTTGATCGATGCAAATAAGTAGTAATCAGACGGAGCCAAGCCTGGTGAGTAGGCCGGATGCGAAAGTATTTCTCAACTAAACGCCTGAATCGTTTCCTTGACCAGTTTTGCTGTATATGGTGGTGCGTTATCATAAAGCAAAGCTCATAATAGATTACACCCTTCTGATCCCACCAAACACAGAGCATTGTGTTCCGTCCATAGCGATTTGGTCTTGTAGTCAATATCGATGGTTCGCCTGGAGTTACCCATGATCTTTTACGCTCAGGATTCTCAAATATACTTACCCACTTTTATATCCCCAGTCACAATTCCATGGAGAAATTACTTTCGTTTGTACCTGGCGAGCAGCATTTTGCGAGTGGTTTTTCGGTTTTCCTGCAGTCTTTCATTCAATTCATATGGAACCCATTTTTCCATCTTCTGGATCTTTCCCATGGCGTTCAAATGTATAGAGACGGCTTCTCGCGTCACATTTAATTGACCTGCGAGTTGTTGTTGCATTTGAGCATCATCCTCATTCAACAATGCTTGTAATTCGCTGTCTTTTAACTGTTTCGGTGGTCTTCCACGTTCTTCGTTTCTCACGTGAAAATCGCCACTTTTTATTTTTTTACCACTCAAAGCATTGTGATTTACCAAGAGCATGTTTACCGTTAGCTTTCACATGTATTCGATGTGATTCCGCAGCAGTTTTTTTTCAAATGGTAACAGAAAACTAATGCTCTCCGCAAAACCTGTATTGTTATGAGTTGAAAATGTTGTCTGTCATCATCTAATCTTCACTTATTACAGTCGTTGTAGTATTCTTTGAACGGAAAGACCTACACTGACGAGAAGTGAGTTAAAAAACTATGCTTAACTAAAAAAAAATGAAATGATCTTTACTGAATTCAACTCAAGAAATTTTGTATATTGAAACTATTGTTATATTTAAAGTTAAAGTTAGTTTGCATTTTGAATTTAAACCATTATTAATTGAGGCAATTTAAGGAATTGGAAAGTTGGTAGCTTGATATGGGCTCCAAACCACGGTCATCAGCTATCAATTTACATCGGTCAGCACTCCCTCTCTGGCTATCAACCTTTGGTTTATGCTTAACATATAGTTTCTCGACAGCCTACTAATTTACAACTGACCAACGTACAATTCTTGTCAGATGACCTTAGCCAGCCTTAAACCGGTTTCACCTAGGGGTGATTCCTTTCCAGATTTAACATTCTTACCTAGAAAACTTTAAGTCCATTTAAATTTTAATATAAAAAGTTAAAAGGAGTACAAACATGTACATACCGCCTTAGTTGCCGTACCACCGAATCATCGCTTTAGGGACCGCACCAACATGACCAGTATAGCTCAAGTCAACAATAAAATTAGAGCGGCGAACATGATCTATGCCTTACTAGTTACATTTATTAATAAATAAGCAATTTTCAATGAAACTAAAATAAAAGTCTACATGACAATATTTTTCCTGTTTTGCTATATGGTGTCCAATCGTGATATTTGACAGAAAGACACAACGTATTGCGGACATGGAAGATGAAATTCCTTAGAAGAATATTTAAGAATTATAGCACTAGATAAAGTAGGAAATATGGATATTGAAATACACTGAAAGGGGATTCTATGCAGGAAAATGAAAGCAAAGATAGCTTACATCTGTTAAGAATTTCGGAGACTAGGTTAACAATGAATATGTTGGAAGCAATAGTAAAGGAAAAACAATTAGGACGGGCAAACAAAAAAAAAACGAGGGATAACAAGTGCCAAAAACATTAGTAAACAGAACTGATGATTAGAAAAGTGCGGTAAAATTGACAAAAGACTGTTAAAAATAGAAGAGCTTCAAACAAATGAAGCCAAACTCAGTTCGCATAAGTAAGTAAGTAAGTAAGGTGAACTTGATAGATTAATTAAGCCAGCCTTATTAAATAGTTAAAAAAGAAGAATGTTGTATGATATCTAAAAAAAATCAGGAAAGAACTAGATAGTGCCTATGCAACTATTTTTTCAAACTTTTTTCACGTTCAGCGAAAACTCAGAAAATTTTCAGTTTTCAGTTTCAGTTTTGACATTTTTTTACAAATTATTAAATCGATGATTATCTGCTGATCATTTTTAAAATGTGAAAACCTGAAACAGTGATACCATTTTTTTATATAATGCTACTATCAATTTATTGAAATTTCAAAGGTGTTTTGATATTAATATAACAAAAAAAAATTATATTTCATATTACAAAAGGAATCTTTTATTTCGTTAATGCATTGCCTACCATATACTTTGAATAATAATTTCATCGTTTTCACATACCATTCAAGGAACAGCTCTATTGAAAAAATGTTAACATTTTTAAATTCCTTTAAATCAGAACATAAACCATAAAAATTCGTATGGTACTCAGAAAAAGTATTACTTAGTTAACTTAATTTATCTTGATGTAATATTCAGAAGGACTAATTTCATAAATTGAAAGATTTTCTATCTTCCAAGTTTGATTAAATTGTCTAATAAATATTTGGTCTAATTAACGCAGAGTTATTAAATCCTTGAAACAAAAATATTCTGTATAATGTCTGAAAGGTATTAGAACAAAGTCAGTACGTTACACAACCGTCTCACTAATATTTATTCAAATAGAATCAATCCGAGCGTTTCGTCGGAGTTGGAATTTTGAATTAAGCACGCCATTAATACCGAGCATTGACAGATACAAGGGCTGAAAATTGAATGCCCTTGTCGAACAATCGAAGGATTTGAGATTGTATAATGCTGGCGCTCTATACCGGCAACATGCTCCTGTTAAGTCGCTTTTCTAAAGACGCCGTAATTGAAACTGCTTCTTATACCGAGCTGATAGCGCGGTTCTTGTTTGCGACGCGCTATTTCCAGCCCATAGATATACAGTACGAAATAGATTACATTACTTAATCTGAATATATTGGCCTCAATATTCTATTTATGTCTCACTCCTTTTGCTATTACTATTTTATTCCGTAATTATAATCATCTTGTATATTTTTTATGGACTTATCCGAACGAAACTTTAAACAAGAAGTGGCACCATACATCTTTATCGAAGACAATTCAACTTGTTAAACGTTATATTCAAATTAAACATTAAGTTTTAGGTTAAATTACTGAGATGTCAAATTTTTTAACATAACGTAACTTGAGGAGAGGAGACTTGACGATTGGTTCAGCCGATCCATAGATTGTTTGATGTCAATGTTCCAAAATATTCATTGAAAAAATTAGTTGTTCATAGATTTCAGGCAAGCGTATAAAGAACAGTAGCATACGAACCCATGGATATACCAGTTAAGCTTATTAAATTAACCCAGATGACACCATATAACCCTAAAGTAGTACTAAAAATCCCACAACACACCAAGGTATGATGTTTGATCGGAGAAGGTTTACGGCAAAGGGATGGATTTGCACTAGTTCCGCTTATCATAATATTTAACAAAGTCATCAGTGAAACAAACATAGATGTAAATGAATCAATGATAAATTAGGAAAAACAGATGGTAATGTATGCAAATGACCTAAATATATTAGCATGCTTAAAAAGATTGTTATGTGAGGCCTATAATGAAATAAAGGTAAAAGTGAAAAGAGCCGATTTAGAAATAAATATTAACAAAGCAAAAGTTATGGAAAAGAGATCTAATCCAAGAAGAAAACAAAACTGGATTATCGGTGAATGAAGTCAAGCAAACTAGTAGAAAACAACATCACAGGAGGTATCAGAAAACGAATTATGAAGGATAACAAAACTACTTACTTCCTGCAGTCTGTTCACAGATCTAAACTTAACTTATATAAGAAAAATTCTCATTCAGCCAGTATTCACTTTCATCATGTATAGCTTTGAACTCAAGCAATTATACACATATCTGGATATTGTAAAGAGGGAAAGTGCTACAAAACTTTCTAGCAAAAGTTATCAGAGCAATCGTTCAAATTACTGTCATTCTATTATTAGAATAGAATACTTTCCAAATATATAGAAAGTTACATAAATAATTTTGATATCCAAATCTGGTGAAACAAAACCAGTGAAACAAGTTACGTCTTACAAACTGATTAGTGTTTTGTCAATTATAATCAGGATGTTCGAAAAATTACTTATCAAAGAGATGAAAGATTTTCTTGATGAACAAAATCAAGTTGCAGATTATATTTGGAAAATATAATGGAACGATAGTATATGTTCATACACTCGTCAAACAAATTAAGATCTGGACAGCTGGCCAAATCATATCTTTATTCAAATGGTAAACAGGTAGCAAAGGTGTGAAAATGCATCCTAATGTCTTAAAACGTTTTAAATCTATCAACTTACTAACTAGATTTAATTAAATATCAGTGGCGGCTCGTGGGTTTTTAAAGTGGGAGGGCGTAGAAGCAAATAGTGCAGATTTTTTTGCTTTCTTTTCCTCCTTTTTTACTTTTCGTGCTATTGAAACTCTACACAGGCGGTGAACCTGGAAAATGAGTTAAAGGAAAGAAACTGAACGAAAATAAAATATGGTGTTCTGAAAAATTGTTTACTGTGATAAATACAGGAGGGGCGGCGCCCCAACGCCTTCCCTCACGAGCCGCCACTGCTAAATAAATGTGTTTCTATAAATAATTCAATTCTCATCTTTATAAATTCGGAGAGACCTACCAGTAAACATTAAATTACTTCTTTACAATCTCTCGGCATGTACTTCGCTAAACATGTTAGCATCCTCAGGATGATGCAACCTCAAAAATATTAAAAAGATGTGATATATTATTTAGTGGTAAATCTCTGTTAGTTTAAAGTTTCACACCAAAGGTTCCAATAGAAAAACTGGTTGCATATCTATGTTTATTATCTGACGTCAGTTGCGTCCAATTTTTTCATAATTTGTAACAAATTACCATCTTTAACTGAAATGTTATTGATTTTGCAGTGTATAATCATTGTTTTTCATATGGGAAATTATTTTTATATTTAATTTACAGTTAAACTTTACTAATTGGAATAATACACATGGCATACTTTATACCATAAGACTAAGTAAGATTGTTACAGGCCATAACAAAGCATTACATAAATATCTGATCTGATCATGGTAGTGTAGTTGTAATCACCGTTCAGAAAAAGAAATTTAGCGCTAAATTACTTGAAAATGATGTAAGATCTCATCAATATTCATGAACGATTGCTAGGTAAATAATTATTGTCTAACACTCTCAGAGAAACTGAGAAAGCTTTACACCAATGCAGGATTTAAAGCAGATTAATAAAACAACCTGCCGCATAATTTACCATACGTAATGAGAAAAGATTATTTACAAAAGACGTATAGGAATTATAATTAATATAAGGGAACCTCATAACTCATAATGCGATTAACACTAGTTTTGTTATTTAGTAACAATAATTAATAGCCCATTTTAAAATATTTTCTTTATACGCGTGAAATAGGATTATAGAAAGCTTCTAATTATAAATAATTAACTTACATTTCTGATCGGTTCATTTTCTGATTTTTGAAGATAGTAACGTAAAAGGTAGATAATATTCCTTTTGTTTAAAATCAGCTAACTAATCACCACAAAATCAGTTTAATATTTATGTATAGTCTAACTAAGAGCTTTTCTTTACAGGGTTATTTAGAACATATTTTATTATATGTATTTAGAGATATGAGAAACTACGAGGATCGTTCGAAAAGTTGTTAACAAAGAAAATACAATAAGTTCGATATTTTAAAAAAAAATCAACGTATTCATATTACAATGCAATACCAACAATGTTCTAACTTTTTTCAGGTCCCTAAAGCACAGACTTGTAATAAGTTGGAAAAGTTTGGAAATAGAATGTAATCGCTAGGAGCTAAATTCGGCGAATAGGGCACAAATGGAAACACATCGAAGTGTAAGTTAGTAAGTTTGCAGCAACAGTACGAGACGTGTTCTTTTTACCCATATGTGGACGTTGGACGGAATAGCACATTTAAATTGCCCGAGTACTGAAGCGTAATACTCTCCGATGATGTACCCTACCTTTTGCCATTGTCCATTAAGCATCAGTACATAAGATATATCTCAGTAACCAGTCACGCCATCTATTAATAAGCAGCGTCGTTTTAAAGTTTGAACATTCCTGGACCTAACGAAACCTACAAAACCTACTTTACAACGATCGGTTGACATTTGTTGATTTTATGACGTCTTGTTTACAAGCCAAAAAAGTTTGATGTTTAAATAAAATCATGGAACAAAGAGCTGTTATTAAATTTAACGCAAAACTCGGTAAAACTGCGTCGGAAATAGTTCGGTTGATGCAGCAAGTATACAGCGATGATTGCTTAAGCAGAACAAATGTTTTTTCTGTGGCATAAACATTTTTTGGATGGCAGAGTGTCGCTAAAGAATGACAAACGTGACGGGAGGCCAATTTCAATACGCACTCTCGAAATGATCGAAAAAATTCGCGATTTTCTAGCAAATGACCGCGATGCTTTACTAAAAATGATGGAAGAGGCTTTGAATATCGGCAAAGAAAGGATTCGACTCATTCTTTGATTTGGGTAAAACAAAGGTTTCTGCAAAGTTTGTTCCACACACGTTGACGGAGGAGCAGAAATCACTTCAAAACTTCCTAAAATCAATTGCTACGGGGGATGTAATATGCTGCTTTCAATACGATCTAGAAACTAAGCACCAAAGTGCGAAATGGAAGTCACTCATAATTCACCACAGACAAAAAAACACGAAAAACTCCTTCAAAAATCAGGACAATGTTAGTTGTTTTCTTCAATAGCAAAGGCATTAACCACAAAGAGTTCGTTCCAACTAGTCAAACTGTGACTGGGCAGTACTTCTTAGAAGTCATGAAATGATTGATGCGCATGATTCGTCGCATTCGACCAGAATATCGCTATCCAGCCATCTGCAGTTTGTTGCACGATAATGCGCCAAGTCAATCGTTAATTGTGCGTCAATTTTTGGCCCGGAACCAAATCTGTGTGAGCAATCACCCATCGTATTCACTAGATTTAGCCTCTGGTGACTTCTGTTTGTTGTTGAAATTAAAGTTGAAAAGATGTTTTTTTTAATATATTCAGACCATCCAAACAGCTTCGACGCGTGCTTTGGAGACTATTCCATGAGCTGGAACACGCATTTAAATCACTAGTGAATCCATATAATAAATGTATCGACGCAAGAGGAGAATACGTCCAATAATAATTCATAAAAAATGTTAGGTATTTCGGTAGCACATTTTCCCGGACCAGTACTAATACTTAATGGGCACCCTGTGTAACCTATGAGCACCTCACTACGAGAAAACTCTTGCTGTGACTTTTTCTTGCTGTGACTTTTTCTGCTATAGAGATAGAACCCTTCTCGTGTTCCTTGGCGCACTTTCACCTGTTTTCGCCCACTATTTGGACTTCTGCTTCATCGTAGGCGTGTAATGGTGAACTCATGTTTTATCTACTATTATAAAATGTCGAATACAACAAAGTAGCGTTTAAAACGGTTCTCTTTAACAATGAAGAGCATTTTCATTTAAACAAATGCGATAATATTTCGATATATGAGATAAAGAAAATCCAAAAAAATTTATGGAATTACCAATATATACTCAAACATTGTTCTTCGGTGAGGTGTTATGGTTTAATTATTGTGTTATGGTCCAGAGGATTTAATCATTTCATCAATATATACCATTTTAGAAATGACTGCATATATGTTTTTAATAACGTTAATCAACCTTTATTTTGGACTTTGGAAAACAGGACTTTTTCAAAACAATAACAGAAATATTTATTTTTTCGGCAAAAATCATTATTTTTAGTCAAAATAGTCTCTTTGCGCATAAATAAAACGCTTTGCACGGCCAATTAAGTTGACGAATACATTTTTGAGCTCGGCCAAAAATATGTTCTCCAGTATGGCGGTCGACGCCTTTTCAAGGGTTTCAATGTCGGCATAACGCTGTCCTTTCATTGGCAAATATTTTCGAAGAGGTAGAAGTCACAGGGAGCCAAATCAGGCGAGTATGGTCAATAATTTATGTTTAAAATGCCATTTTTAATCAAGAAATCAGTGATGAGCGTCGAGCGATGGGACGGCGCATGATCGTGCAACAAGCGCTAGCTGCCTTGTTGACGATACTATGGCCGCACACGACGAACACGCAGCAACAGACCCTTTATAGTCTTAAGATAAAACATAGCATCGATCGTTTGGCCAGATGGGATGAACTCCAAATCAACATTGTTTTCATTTTTGACTTCCCGAGTCGGCTTTCTTCAAAAATGGCTCGCTCGGGTGCTTCCATTCGGCACTTTGACTCTTGGTTTCTGGATTATATTGAAAGCACCACGTCTCATCACCAGTAAAAATGCTATATACTTGAAGTTTTCGATAATTTTGGACTCTTTAATAAAGTCCTTGCAATATTGGATTCGGAGTAATTTTTGGTCGTGAATTTGTGTGGAACAAAACATGCACAAACCTTGCTAAGTTCCAAATGATCGCTCAAAATGCGATGAATTGAATCTTTTGACATGTTGAATTCCTTTTTCATGTATCGCAACGATGATTTTGGCAGATTTTTTTATAAATTTACGCACAATTTGAATGTTACTTTGAGTAACCACGGAATTTGTCGGGCCAGGATATTTGTCGTCCTTGATGTGATCATGACCGTTTTCGATAAATCACTCTTGGACTCTGCCATGGAATAAACAATAATCACCATACACTTGTTTCATTAACTGAAACGTTTCGGTGAATGTTTTATCAAGTTTAAAATAAAACTTAATATTCGCTCTTTGTTCGATGTTCATTTTTCGACGGATGGTATAAACACACTAACAATGTAAGTGCGATAGCTTCGTTTCTAATAATCCGAATTTTTTGAAATTTTGTCAAAACGTCAATGAAAGATGCACCTTTCCAACGCTTACCCCGCAATGCTCTGTCAAAAGAAAGCGCCACTAAAAATAACTAGTTTTAAGAGGTCCTGTTTTCCGTGAGACGCACCTTGTATATTGGTGTGAACATGTATCTTAAAGTTTCAACAAAATAACACATAATTCATTTGAAGCCTATCGATGTACTTCTTGCTGGTCATGTTAACATTTTACTTCAAGTTTTTAATATGTGTTAAGAGTACCTACATGATATATATATATATATATATATATATATATATATATATATATATATATATATATATATATAATGATATATAAAAAGGTTGGATAGTTTTTTAAGAGTATGAATATATATATATATATATATATATATATATATATATATATATATATATATATATATATATATATATATATATATATATATATATATATATGGTACCACCGGTTCCAGTTGGGTGCGGTCCCAAGTCTTGGATCAAGAATCAGGCTATGAGCGGATGAGAACAGAAGGATTGGTGGGAGTTGAAGAAAAGGCTGATAGCTGGGAATGAATGGTTTATGTAAGAGATTCGTGAAGGTAATTTCTTCTGATGGATAAGGCCCCTAAACCCATGATGCTCTGTAGGCTGAGAATTGGACTGGTGGGGAATGCACCAGTCACACACACACGCTCACACACATGGGTTTGAAATTAATTTCTCCCAACATTTTCTAAATTCTTTTCAGTTTTTTTTTTTGGTTTTCTGATGCCTACAAGAATACTATACAAATAATATCTTTATAAAAGTTAAAGCACTACTTCCTGAAGATCATGGCAAATAGGTAATCTTAACAAAACAACAAACGGAATTGCGGTAATGAACAACGTCAGGTATTTAATCCTCTTAATTTTAAGAGCCTAATAATAAACTGACATACATTGAAATATTTTTGCTACCATTGCCATGAAAACATATTTCAAAATTCCATATTCTATTGAATTTAATTATATTCTATACAAAAATATCCTAGAATTCAATAACCGTATGCCATGCATTCGGCTTTATGGGTCATTAAAACAATGAATAAATCTGCACACAATATTTTTCAAGCAATAGAAGTTATTTCAAAATAGTTATAATCGATCATTATTTCTTATTGGAGTAAATAAAGCTTGCAGTTACCTTAAAAGACAATTTATTCGATCAAATGGTAATTCAATGACAGTTGGTAGATGGACAACATAAGCTTTTATAGTAGGTAACAAACAAAAAAATGGATATATGAAATAAGCGAGAAAAAAGATATGCTTCTTGTTTTCTAACGAATTCATCAAGCTTGAATTGATATTAAATTTCTTTGTATGGCTTTAATATTAACGGTAAAGTATTATTGTGTAAACACTTGACAACATCTGCGATGTTATTATATTTTAACCAATATTTATCTATTATTTTGTAACTCATATTTAGTAATCGCACATATTTGGTTCTTAAGGAGTCTCAAGAGAATCATTATTGTTTGTTTTGTGTCTTGATTGTGCCTGAAAAAAATTTGAGTTTAATTTACAATCAAAATAACACACTAGAGAAGATGAAAATTTCTTTTAAGGCAATATGTAAATGTAAAATTTCAAAACCGCATGAAAAATTTATCTTATTAGCTTTAATATATATGGTGTATTTTATCTAGAACTAAATTTTTGTAGATTTAAGTCATCTGAAAAATGGCCAAAACTGGATTTTGACGACTTATTAAATATTAAAATATATTAAATTAGAATATATTAAAAATTATTAGTTGAGATAGGAGCGTCATATTTTTCTTTCTGTGATACTACAGCTCATCAGTGAGCCTTAATCTCCTCCAACCTTTGTCTCTATCCCAATTGATTTCTAGCAACCCTTTGCCAGTTGTTGATGTGCAATAGTTCTTCAGCATATCTTGTTAAATTGTCCTGCCATAGTATCTTTGGTCTACCTTTATTTATGTTATCTCCCATTTATTAGTCCATCATTCATCTTGAAATTCGACTTTCTGGCATTCTAACTACATGACACGCTCATCTGAATCACTGAACCCACATATAGTTTACAATAACTCATCTTTGTATAATTGCTTGAGTTCAAAGTCATACCTGATTCTCCAATTTCAATTATCATTCACAGGACCAAAAATTCTCCTGACTGCTCAAAATTCTTTTAGTTATTTCTACTTCTGCAAGCATATCTTCTGTTTTCTTTGTGAGGGTCTCGTCACGTCTACCTCACGACATGCCTCGCATCTATCGGTAACTACTGACCGAATGAGTGTCAGTCAGAAGTTTCGTGTTCCTTTGTATAACTTCAGATCTTAGGACAGAATTCACAGTAAGTAACTTTGTTACCCTTCATAATAGATTTCAAATATCTCCTGTAATGTTGTTTTCGTTTAGTTTTCCTCGCGGTTAAGTAAATTCCTTCAGGATTTTAATGTTGTCATCGCCGATAATCTAATTCTGGTTTCTTCATGAATTAGTTCCCTTTTCCTTTACATTTGTTTTGTCTATATTTATTTCTAGACCGACTCTTTTAGCTTTTACTTTTTTTTTCTGGTCTATCTTAATAATCTTTTCGATCGAGTTAATATGTTTAGACTATTTGCATATCCTACTATCTGTTTTTCTTTGTTTATTGCTGCCCCTCTCACAAATCTCCTATATCAAATTTTACCGTGATGTGTTATTAGATTTTTACTGCTGCCTTAGATTTAACCATCATTATTCGGATTAATATAACAACTTTATCTGGTATTTCCATTTTCTCCGTGGGTACGTATGCTACTGCCCTTTCTACGCGGTCGTACACCTGTCTAAAGTCTATAAACATGTAAAATAAAGAGATATCAAATTATGTTGTTTTATTCATTATTTCATGGACTTCCTTGTTCAAAGTCTCTCTAGGGTGAGAGCTTTTTATTGTCTTAATGTTCGGGTAAAATTTTCTTTTTTTCAATAACCACTATCTCTTTAATTTATTCAAATCCATAATCAGATCCAAATTAGACTGTCATAGCATAATCTTCGTTACTGCCCCTTCCATTTCGTACTACTCTTACTCCTCCTTGGTTACAGTACAGTCCATTCAGATAGACTTTTCCATACTAAGATATGATAATGAATCTACATGTACCTCTATATATAAATCCAATATAAATATCTTACTCCAAACTCACCCTCCTTGTCAATCAATTTACACAAATGGATCCAAGTCGGACCAAGGAGTCGGCTGTAGCTTTATACACGATACTACGCAGGATGTGCTCTTCCGGATTTAAACTGTCGGCTTCAACCAGTGTACTTACTGCTGAACTAGTGGCCATCGAAAGATCTCTTACTTATATCAAGTCAAATCCCGCAAATTCCTGGATTATATTCTCTGGCTCTAGGAATGCCTTTCCATGATCCAAAATCCCTTTCCCACCCAGTATTTGTACTAATTACAGAGCTTGTAAAAGACATCGTTGGTAAGGATTCTTCTCTTCTTTTTGTTTGGCATCCTGGTCATAAGGACATCAAGGGTAACGAGGAAGCAGATCGGGTTACAAAACATGCAATACAGCACGGTCTCTCTTACATGTGTAGTTTTTATCCGAAAGACTATCTCTTTTTCGCGAAAAATTACTCTCAAGCGTTAATGCTAGCATACTTGTACGATCCTGCGAAACCTAATAAACTAAAAGTTTATACTCCTATTTTCCCAACCCTTTCCAGGATGTCTACTAGATAGAAAAACTACTGTTAAATGGTTTCGTCTCATGATTGGTCATTGCAGATTTTCTCACGAAGTTCTTCAAAAACGAGAAAACAGTCCATTGTGGGAATTTTGGAATGAACTATTGGGATTCATATCCTTATCGATTGCACCGCATCTCCCATTTGATGTTTCTTTGAGTTGAGTCAGGACCTTTCTCAAAATCTTTACTCTGCCAATATGCTAAACACATTTGCTTACCTGAAAGAAATAAACTATTTCACTAGGATCTAAGCATTCATAGCGATAATCGCTTCATTATCGGTGATTTTAATATAAGCATATTAGTTTATAGCTATGTGATAGCTACATCTGTGATATCGTAATTTATGATATATTTCTACCTTCCCTAGTTTTACTCCTTCTGGCATGAGTACATGAATAAATGCGACCGATATCAATGAGACCTAAATTCAAAAATTATCTCTTTATTTTTTCGTAAACTCCTTGTATTTTCCCTAATTGCATTTTTTGTAGCTCCCGTATTTTTCCTTTTGCTAATATGTTTGGCCTTCCTACTCACTGTCTCGTGCTCTTATCTTTCTGATTTTATTATTACCCATCCATCGTCTACCGACTCTGCTACTACTCTATACGTCTCTGGTTTCTCTAACTTCTGCTTTTTTTGCGTTGGTACTTCTTCCTAGAGCTTTTCTCTGTTGCTAATATTTCAATATAGTATTTTTTATCTTGGTTCCTGTTTCTTTGTTAGTTATACATATTCTTTGTCATATTTTTGTTACTACCAGCTACTAGGCTGACTGTTATGATGTCCCTATATTGGTTCTCACATCAAGGATATTTGAATGTGATCTACTATCCGTCATGACATGATCTGTTCGGTTTACTGGATGACCATCAGTTGAGACCCATGTTCCGATTCTTACGACTATCTTAAGATCTTCCGATTTATTTTAAATTTATGAATTAAAGTTTCCTAAAACAAGTTTAATATTCTTTCAGGGTTTAATCTTTTGTCCGCTGTTGGTGCATGTATAAAGAATATTGACATATTTCGAAATTTTGCTCTCATCCTTATATAACAGATCCTCTCACTCACTGGCTTGAAACATAATACACTAATATAATACACTCGGCTCAAATTTCCTTCCTATCATGAACTCAAATCCAAATTTACATTTTTTGTCCGTTATTATATATTTGATACCTACCTGTTGAAGTGTCAGCTATCATCAGTTAGAGCTCCTTGTTGATATGAGGGTTTTTTATTCCATATACCAAATCTCACGTCCACGTTTTGGTACTGGGCTTGTTTACATTGAATCAATCCAATCCAAAGCTGTGTCTCGTAGGTTTTCTAGCAACTGCAAAATAGCAGTTGCTTTCTAAGTGGAACTGCAAGACACAAGCTTAACTCCTCTATGCCGGAGAACTTTTGTAGGGATTAACATAATTTAATATTGTAGGGTTCACCGGCGTTACCCTTATCCTCCTCCGTTAGTAGTGTCCCACATCCTAATATATATATATATATATATATATATATATATATATATATATATATATATATATATATATATAGCGGAGGCCTCAGACTAACATGATCCAAAATCTGCCAACCCGCATTGGACCAGCCTGGCAGATTACGGTCCATACCTTCAACATGGTATTTCAATATGTTGAAATATGACAGTACAACCTCAAACACGGCCTTATTCCCCGGAGGCCAAGGGGCAACTACCTACGGCAGCGTTAAGACCTGCCCCAAGGCAGAGGGTGCTAAGAATCACCGGGTTAGATCAGGCTGCCATTGGACTTTTGACATTGCAACGTTAATTATACGGACTATGAAAACAGAGGCCCGATCGCAAGAACTCTTAATCGAACTTCACAACATACATTGGGATATTATTGGGCTCTGTGAAACACGAAGAAAGGGTGAAGAGTTAATCAAACTGGAACCAACTGGACACGTACTCTACACTCGAGGTACGGAAAATGGCCGATGTGGCGGAATTGGATTCCTCATCAATCGAAAGCTGAAGGACAGTGTGGTAAAATTTGAAAGTACATCCGACCGATTAGCCCAATGCGTCATTCAGCTGAATAAAAAGTTTAGGCTTCAAATCGTCCAAGCTTATGCACCAACTATAAGCCATAAAGATGAGGAAATTGAGGAATTTTATGATGATGTGGCCCAGCTTTTATACAAGGAGAAATGTAGGTACAAAATCCTGATGGGTGATTTTAATGCCAGAATTGGAACAACAAGAACAGACGAAAATGCAACTGGCCCATATGGAACTGGTGAGCGAGACAATAGAGGTGACAGATTAGTTGATTTTGCTGAAGGACAAGAACTATATATTATGAATTCATTCTATAAGAAAAATATCAGCAGAAAATGGACATGGAAAAGTCCATCTGGGCTCACAAGCGAAATTGACTACATCATGACCAACGATAAAACAATATTTACCAATTGTACTGTCCTTAACAATTTTAATGTTGGAAGTGACCACCGAATGGTACGAGCAAGGGTTCGGATTGACTGTCGAAAAGAGCGCGAAAGAATGGTAAGATCAAAGAAGGGCAAGGTGGATTCTGGAAAACTGCTGGAGAGAGGAAGCGATTTTGAGATTGCTTTGTCAAACCGGTTTGCTGCGTTACAAGATCCAGAGGAGGTGGAAATATCAGTTCAATATGAAGAAATCGCAAACAATGTACTTCAAACGGCTGCTTCAATAGCACCAGACGAAAAATGTCTCAAACAAACAAAAATCTCCAGTGAGACCATTGATTTAATGAAGAAACGGCGAGCAATGAGAAATGCAGGTAGTCCTTTTGGCAGGGTCGAGTACACTGAGCTCTGCAAAACTATAAGAAAACGTATCAGAGAGGACACGCGCCGATTCAATATGCAGCTAGTGCAAAAAACCCTGGAAGAAAACAAAGGAATTAACAAAGCTAAACAGAAGCTGAGAAACAAAAGAACGCAAATATATGCTTTAAAGCGTGAGGATGGCACAGTGTGCAGGACGCGTACCCAAATGTTAGAGATTGTCAGAAGGTTTTCTTCCCAGTTATATGAAGATCAGAGCCAGTCGGGGACAGCAATACCCACGGAAGAACAATATATAATGCCAGATATCCTAGTGGAGGAAGTAACAAATGCTATAGAATTGATGAAGAACGGCAAGGCTCCAGGAAAGGATAGTGTAACTGTCGAAATGCTAAAAGCTGGTGGTCGGACGTTACATAAAACACTGGCAAAATTATACTCTAAATGCCTCAAAGAACAAAAAGTACCTGACTTATGGAAAAATGCAGAAGTGATCCTTTTACATAAAAAAGGAGCACAGGAAGATTTAAAGAACTACCGTCCATTAAGCCTCCTATCAGTGATTTACAAAGTTTTCACTAAGATAATTTCTAAAAGAATATTAAAAAAACTGAATGACGCACAACCAAGAGAACAAGCAGGATTCAGAAGTGGATTCAGTACAATGGATCACATCCAGGTTGTACAGCAGGTCATAGAAAGGCACAACGAATACACCATGCCACTGTGTTTGGCTTTTATCGACTACGAAAAAGCATTTGATTCCATCTCAAAGCATGCGATAATGGATGCACTGCTTAGCCAAGGTGTAGAGAGAGCCTATGTAAACCTATTAGAATCGATATATGATGGAGCTACAGCCACAATTCACCTTGATGATCTTGAAGTGGGAATTAATATAGAACGAGGTGTACGGCAGGGTGACGCAATATCGTCTATTCTTTTCTCGGCTGGCCTTGAAGAAGTATTCCGTAAACTGGATTGGGAACAGGATGGTGTAAAGATCAATGGTGCAAACTTAAACCATCTTAGATTTGCAGATGATATTATTTTCATTTCACAAGACCCAGAGGAGCTGCAAAGACGCATACAAGAACTGCAAAGGGCTGGCGAACCATTTGGCTTGAAAATAAACCTGAAAAAGAGTCAGGTTATGTTCAATAACTTCGCTCAGGACAGAAGAATTTCAGTTCTAGGGAGGGATTTAGAGATTGTAGACAGCTTTATATATCTTGGGCAGAGGATTTCCATGGAGGGGAATACCGGCCGGGAGGTGGAACGGCGTGTTAAATGTGGCTGGCAGGCATTTGGTAGGCTCAACATAGTGTTTAAGAGCAGACTCCCACTTTGCCTGAAAAGAAAAGTATTCGATCAGTGCGTTCTACCCGTTATGACATACGGAAGTGAAACCTGGACACTCACATCGCAATCAATTCAAAAACTTCGGGTGGCACAGAGGGGAATGGAAAGATGTATGCTTGGCATTACAAGACGAGACAGAAAGTCCTGCGCATGGATCAGGGAACAAACAAAAGTCTGTGACATCATTGGAATAGTAAAACAGTTGAAATGGAGATGGGCAGGCCATATAGCGAGGCGATGGGACGACAGACGGACCAAGGCAATCCTGGAGTGGATACCGCTTGATCGCAAACGTCCGCGAAGAAGACCGAAAGCACGATGGATTGATGACATCGTTAAGTATATTGGACCCGAGTGGCAGAGGAAAGCCCAGGACCGTGAAGGTTGGAAGCATGCTGAAGAGGCCTTCATCCTGCAGTGGATCGATGCGGGCTGATGATGATGATGATGATGATGATGATGATATATATATATATATATATATATATATATATATATATATATATATATATATATATATATATATATATATATATATATATATAAAGCTCAGGGAACACAAAGAAAACGTGAAAGTACGTCAACAACCTAAACTGTTTACAAGACCTTATCACCAGCTATTTTGAGCTCCATAAGAATATTTTACACTGTACCTTCAAAGGTGACTGATGTTAAATGACAAACAGACCGTTATTTATCTATTATTTTAATAATCATTTCTGATACTAATTATTACTATACATTGCTACTTTCGTTTTAGGGAAATATCAAATTCCTAAGGAAATAAACCAGATGAATATGAAGTACGACCATGCATGACTATACTCTTCCTTAGTCAAGAAATCACGTGCAATCTTGCTTATCAAGTAAAACTTTTTTTAGGAACGCCAATGAGCCTGTCGCAGAAAGGTATCTCGAAAACTTGCATGGACTTAAAAATATTCTTATATGACTTGGTATTCACTACCATGAATAATTTTAATTGTTTCAAAAGTTTCTGTGACCTTTTTATCCTTTTTAAATCCTACACTACATAATGTAGTTATTAAAAAATCGAGCTGTTAGTTACGCGACAATTCAACCAGTTACATTTTTCATTTAACAGTCTGTATATAAATTCCATCAGATCAATTAATTCGGTATGTGCCTTGATTACCGGTGGTTGAAAAAAAAACACTTTTTACCGGAAAAGAGCATAAAATAAGACAATTGCTGCATTATTCTGAAACGATTATAATCTTTTTTACAAAGTTATAAGGCCTATCTAAACCTACGAGGCGGAATTATGTTTAATTATGAGATATTCAATAATTTTTTAAATATTAAGAACGTATAACACCTAAAGAATATATTGATATCAAACTAGCACTAGAATCATTCAACTTAGCACCTTGCTTTTTTTATAAGGTTAGCTCAAAGATGGGGTAATAAATTAGGATTCATGAAATCACTCAAGAGATATCGTGTAAGATATATGAAGAATATTTAAAGGATTCTCCAACAAGAGTGTTGGAACTTTAAAATAAGGCACAATGATAACTATAAGTGGCAATCTACTAATTATTATTTTCTCTTGAAGAAAAAATTAATGGTATTATGTTTCGAAAACATGATATGTCGATCAAGTGTCCTTCTTTCGCCAATGTCGCGTGGTAAATTTTCAATGGTGGCTTGAATATTTTGGTCAAGGTCAAGAGTTTTATTTCTGTTTACCGGAAATTAAAAGAAAACCTCACAAAAAATTGAAAGGCGTGAGATCGAACGATCTTGGTGGTCAATTGGCATTACCATTTCGTCCAGGAAACTTTCCTCAGAATAAATCGATTCTCTAGCAAAATATGTGACAAGTCGCACGAGCTTGTTGAAACACCCAGTTAACAAACAATCAAGTCAAGTACACAAACCAATTAAGTCAGAAGGGCTTCGCCGAAACGATTATTTTTGTCCATAATGAAGATCGCCTTCTTTTTTCTTTCCAATTTCTGCAGGCTATTGAATCCTGTATATTTCCATGGTGAATTGTTATAATAGGCTATACCCAGCAATCTTTGAGTGACAGTTACATTTCAAACAGTGTTGCAGCTATTACATTTCTAAATTGTTACACTCTTGTAGGATAACTCTTTACAAAACGTTATCAATAGTTATCGTGTTTATATGGCATTCAGTGATGGATTTTTAAATTATACTATATAGATTATTTAGTTCAATAAAACTCTAATATAAAAATTATTCTATTCTTCTATTGGAACCTTCGGTGTAAAACACTAAACTCGAAGAGATTTATTACTAAACACCAAATCACCTTTCTAAACTTTTTGACGCGAGTTTCGCTAAGCATTTTAACATCATCAGGAGATAATTTAATCTTAATTTTTAGGATTAAATCATCTCCTGATGATGCTAACATTGGCAGCGAAATACGCGTCATTAAAAATGATTTGGTGTTTGTTGGTAAATCTCTTCTAGTTTAATAAAAAAGATTATTGTGTCAAATTTATTTTATATATGTTTGAAATACTGGTAGATCATTTACTTATTGGTAATACAAAAGTTAAAAAACATTTTAAATATTAATTAAATTAAATTATTTAACCAAGACTCAGTTTCAGCACAAATTAATAATGAATTTATATGGTAATAGTTATGTTCTAGTTATGTTCTACATTACATTATTTATAACAATAAATAATTAAAATGAATAGAACCGAATACACATGTAAAACATGATATGTAAAACATATAATAGCAGCAACAATGCAAATAACGTTTGTTTTTTAGCAATAAAAACCATCTGAATGTTTTTCCTGTTTTCTTTCTTCTCCTAATCCATTATTCATCAGTCTAACCCAAATCCTTGCGTCAAATAAGTTCGTCTTGGTAAAATCCTCAGCTAAACAGAAATTAATTCAATGCCTTAAGCCCATTATAAAGTGATCTAAACTGGCCCTTTTGTTGCGACCAGCGAATGCGTGAACTCTTAAAAAGAAATTCCTATTCTTTCACCAAGTAGTACAAAAGATAAGACTGTTCGGGAACATAATAGATTTTACAATGTGAATGGGAGATTTAAACCAGGGTCGTGGACATGAGTGTATCTTGGGATTTCAAAGGTGATGATTGAAAAAAAAAACTAATTCGTAATTCTTTTCAGTAAAACTAACATTTTTGATTTTATAAGGATTACCAACAAAGTATTTAGTTTCATTTTAAATTAAGCATATCAATTATTTTAAGTTTTGAAATTTAATTCCAAACTAATTGAATATCTCTTTGCTGATTAACAATTGATTAATCTTATCGAATTTCTCAATCACATTTTCACACAATTGTTGCTGCATCTCAGCGATAGCACGTTGGCTATTTTTTAGCCCTTAGAATGTTTGAACAAGGAAGATAGTTTAATTGTAAAATGATCAAGAATTTCAGTGGCCAACCTTTATCGTAATTTAAGGACAAAACACGGTCATAATCACTTGTGAATTTGAATTGAATTTTATTCACCGTACACGAAAACGTTGTTGATTTAAGTATCCGTTCTAATCAAAATCCATCTTATCACTTAAAATGCCAATATCACTTTTTTTCGGATTAGAGGAGCATTAACAACTGAGGCTATTAAAAACTGAACCTAGAGGTTAACGTGGATCTGAACCATGGCCAGCTACCGATTAACCCTGATCAGCGCTCCCCTCAGGTCAACAACTCTTAGTATTGTGCTTAACCTTAACTCTCTCAAGAAATCTATCGACTGACCATGTAAAATACTTCTTAGAAGGCATTCAGCCTTATCCAGCGTCGAACAGGCAATTCTTCGTAGGATTTTACACACTTGCAGTAAGCATGCCTAGTCTGTCCTAGGTGGTAACGCTCCAAGTTACATCACTTCTCTGCTGGAGATGCTAAGCTCCTGGTAATTTCACTATTAGACAGTTAAATAAATTACGTTATTATCTGCGGTACGACGCCATGGCAATTATTCTTTTCTCCTCAAAATATGTTGGTTGTTCAAAAAGTTTGTAGCCTGACACAGAAATGGAGCCAAATGTCTATGATATTTATGAAGTATCATTCGTTAAATGGCGCACTACGAAAATTTAGTTACGTGAATTTAAATGTTTATAGAGTAAAAATGTTTTGAAAATGTTTAAAATTGACGCCCGAGCTGTTATAAATTAATTTGTTTTAAAGGATTTAACCCTAATGGAGATACAAAAGCAGTTAGATTTCACTTTAAAGGATTGTTCTCCTTCATTTTCCACTGTAAGAAAGTAAACTTACAATGGTCGAATCCACAATATCGCATTAAATGATCGCCGGCTGAATGTACGCGAACTTGCTGATAATCTAAACATCTCGATCGACCGTGTCCAATACAATTTACACGATGTTGGGTATGAAAAATTTTTGCTGGGGTGAATAACCGATTAATAGTTACCGCATTTGTTAACAATTGACCAAAGAAACATTCGAATGAATATTTCTCAAGAGAGTTACTTCGATATATTATAATAATAGATGAAAAATTAATTCAAGGCTAGATATGAAGCAGCAGTCCAAAGAAGGAGAAACGGGTTTCTGGCATTTTTATGAGGTGGTACTCAGATTACCTAGCAAAAGAGAAGTCTACCACAGGAGGGTGTTACGCTTTACTACAGGACCAATTGAAGGGTATTATTCTAGACAAAAAGAAAATGCTCTTTCATCTGATAATTCTCCTGTACTCACATCTCGGGTTAGTTCCTTATTTGGGCACGTAATTTTTACAAACCAAAAAGAATGGCTTACTGGATGAAGATTAATGTCAAATGATTCGGTTAAAGCTGAGGCAACCGGTTATTTTGTAAAATTTGATAGATCTTACCATACTGAGGTTATTAAAAAGTTGGAACGTTACTGGTATAAATATATTGAATTGCGTGGGGGACTACGTTGAAAAATATAAAAACTCCTCAAAAAATCGTGTTTGCTTTTTAGGTCGAGAACTTTTCGAACGAGCCTTGTATGGAAATTTCAGATATAGAAATATGTGATGATTCGACGGCTATTTGTCATTGCAATACGGCTCATGTCGGCCGTGCATTGTCATCAACTGTACTTTACATCAACTTAGTGGTTTAACTTGTCTAAAAGAATAGTATAGCATTTGCCTTTGATGGTGTAACCTTTTTAAAGGTTCTCAATCAGAAGAATACATTTTACATCCCATTATGAAGTCCATCTTTAATACTGATACTGTCACATTTAAACTAACCAAACCATTTTCCAGCAGCGGAGTTCTTCAATAATTAATATATACATATATGGGGTACCCATAAGTAATCAATTATTTCAGTGGCAAAAAAAAAACGAATATATTTAATTTTTTCTTCAGTCGATTATGTAATCTCCATCGTTATCTAAAACCTCTTTGAGTTTCAATCCCCTGTTCATAAAATTTTGTTTCCTTTAAAGAAAAATATGTTTCTAGGTGAGCTCGCATATCATCGATATTTTTGAAATTTTTATTCCTTAGAGAATCTTCTATGGATCGGAATAAATGAAAATCTGATGGTGCTATGTGTGGAGAAGATGGGGGATGTAGTAAAAACTCCCATTTTAGCTGCCTTATTTTTTCTTGGCTTAATCTTGCTGCATGCGGCCTGACATTATCGTTTTGCAATATTATCCCTCTTCCGTTGGCCAGAGCTGGCCGTTTTACCAACAATTTGTTACGTAATCTATCCAATTGTTGGCAATACATTTTAACCGTAACTGTTTCTCCCGGTTTTAATAGTTCAAAATAAATTATGCCACCACAGTCTCACCAAACTCACTGTAACACCTTATTTAAACTGAAGGATGGTTTAGGAGTGGGTACGGCTAGTTGATTTGGAGAAAGCCATCGTTTGGTACGCTTGTCGTTGTTGAACACGACCCATTTCTGGTCACTAGTAACAATCCTTTGTAAAAAAGGATTACTTCGTTGTTTGCAGAATGAAGATGTGCAAATTGTACGCCCTTGTTCTTTCTTCATCTTCGACAGTAGATGTGGAACCCATATACCCTGCCTGTAAATCTTCCCGATTTCTTGATGATGTCTTTGGACTGTTGACCAAGTAGCCTGAAGAGTGTTGCTATTTCCTGCATACTCAGTGTGGGAACAGTTTCCACCTGTGATTTTAAACCATCATTATCAAAGTCTACAGAGCATCCACTTCGATCGCTATCAGATAATAAGTCAAAATCATATATATATATATATATATATATATATATATATATATATATATATATATATATATATATATATATATATATATATATATATATATATATCGGTTGTTGATAAGACTTTCAAAATGATCTTCGTCAAAAATAATATCAATCTAGTCAAACACTCTCATATGCTTTTAATTAAATAGGTAACAAAAAAAAAATAATAGAGCCTCCAATCTAAAATCAGAGAGAGTAAAGATAACATAGAGCCACAAAACGTGTCTGAAACAGCACTATCTGTCCGTCACCTCTCTAACTTTTCAGCCTAACCTTATAATATTAATTACAGTTAATAATAATAAAGAAAAACTAAATCATTTTATTTTGTTTTTATACTAGGCTAATAAGACAGTGTTAAATTGGATACTCTGATTTTATATTTGTAGATTTCCTATGAATAATTTTATTGCGATCTTGGTAGCTATTTCGCATCTCTTTAACATATAATTCTACATCCTTTGACGTAATTTCTATTAGTGATCACATCAATTACGTTTAATGTCAGATATGCATAACCATATTTATCAATTCCACGGTTTTAATAATTCAAGAATGTGTCGAATTACGAAATAAATTCGTTTTAATTTTTGAATGTTATTTGTTTAATTTTTGAAGTTTTTGAATGTTGAATATATAATAATATATATATATATATATATATATATATATATATATATATATATATATATATATATATATATATATATATATAATATAATGAATATATATATATATATATATATATTTATGTATATGCCTAAAGAGTTGTGCATTAAAAGTGCCAGACATTTAAAATTAGATACCAGTGAGAATCCGTAAATTGTTATTATCTTGAAGAAAAAGTATATAAAAAAGTATTATATACTGAAAATAATCGTCGTTTAAATATCCCTCTCAGTTTCATCTGTTGGAATGCATTCTTGAGATCGTGTGAACACTTTCACACATATCGCGTGAAGTATTTTCAATGGGCCTGAATGTTTCGTTTAAGGCCAAGAATTGTTCGGTGTTTATTTCTGTAAATCAGAGATTTAACATATATATTCCAAGGGTGTGAGATCGCATGATCTTGGCGGCCAGCTGACATTATCAATTCCTGAAATAACACGTCTAGGAAACTTTTCTTGCGATAAATTTTGTGGCGGGATTGAAATTCGATTCTTGTTGAAAGAAGACATTGCTTTTATACACATTCATTAGTTAAGGCCAAAGATATTCTATTAGCACATATCTATTGCGTTCACCATTCACAGTAACGTGATTTCCATCATCGTCTTCAATAAATAAAGTCCTGTTACTCCGCAGCTCAAAAGCCGCACCAAACGATGACTTTCTGAGGATGAACAAGTCATTTTTCAACACTTGAGGATAGTAATCGGTCCGAACTCTCTAAACCAAAAGTATGCTTCGTCGGAAAATAATATTTTTCCTCAAAGTGTGGTTTGCTTTCCAACTTCCAATTTCTACGCAGTGTTGAATCGTGTATCTTTTCATTATGAAGTGACACAATGTACTGAACACAGCAGTCTCTTAGTGACATTTATATTTCAAACAGTGCTGTCAGTATTACGATTTAAAGTTCTGTTACTCGTATTCCAAAACTCTTTATATGGAGATATAACGGATGCTGTAAGAAAAAAGTTATCAGAAAAATTTTCACCTCGATTTAATCTACTACTGACTTTTTTATACAGTGTTATACTAATAATAGAATATATGCTAACAAGTAAAGGACAATTTAACAGTTATAGATTAATTATAAGAATTCTTTCAAGAAACGTCGACTTAAATGCCGATAAAGTTATTGAATATGTTTTGAAAATTACTTATAAGTGTGGAATCAATGATAAATATTTGTCCGACATCAGATCCCATATATAATATAAGGTATTTTGCCGTTTAAATACTGCTAGATATTAGGATTGCAATTCAGTATAAAAATATAACTTCAATGAGTCAGTGGTCTAAATACTTTGAGATTCTGGAAAAATGAAAAGTATGTTGAGTTGTGCGTGTCATGTCATAAGAAAAAGAGTTATTGTTTGTGAAGTAAACGTGGGTTATTGATCAGATTTAGTTATTTCAAGGCCGAATTGAAATATACAAAACATTATTAATTTTTTTCAAATCTAAAATGTATTTCATCATAAATATGTTTCTAAATATCAAATAACCATATGTTTCCGTCATGAATATCCAGATTTAGATTCTTTGTAGTGGCTGTACAACAATATATCACGGATATTTCCACAAATTTTATAGCTAGAATCACTAACAAAGTGTTAAACTATTACTTTTGTACATTAGATCTATAGTTTTTGACTATTTTTAAAAAATGGTAGAGCTCCCGTTTGTCAAGTAATATTTACACAATTTTATGTACCATTTACATCAATACTGTCACATGGAATCGTGGAAAGAACGCTTACCAACTCTACTAGAAATCAACGACATACTCTTTTTGGTAATCCAAAAACACTAAATGTTTCAATTAACAAAAAAGTAACTTATCATTCAATTAAAATAAGATGTATTTATAATATGTATTCATTGTATTGTAGTAATGAGCCAAAAAATAACAAAATTCATAAACGGAGAAAATATGGTGAAATATTGTGAAATTATGTAAAATATAATGAATTGAACATGACGGAAAGAAAGAATATGCAAACCGAACAAAAGAGCTTACGGAAACAGACGGCCGTTACACCGGACTAGTGTCGGGCCTAGTGACTAATTGATATAATATTTAGTTATCAGTAAAATGAAACAAATGTGCTCTAGGTTTCAAGTAATAGGGGAGCGTGGGGTAATGAGAGTGTTCAGCTAATGAGAGCGATGGTGGTTGGACTGAACCTATGATTTTTCGTGCACACTTGGGCACTCTAACGTGTTCATCAACCATCGGGAAAGTTCGCCTAATGCGCCCGACTAGTCAGTGCCCCGCGTTGAGTTACAAAGGAAGATTGTTCATTTTTCGCTCCACGCTTATAAAAAATTACGGATTATCAGTCTCCAAGTAAGCATGAAGATATATGCTTATTGTATTATGTTTATGCTAATTACATACCCAAATCCGTCTTTTTTTAAGTAACATTCGTTAAATTGTGATTGAAAGTCAAATTAAATATTTGTGTTATTAATTTCCAATATGGTGGTTTGCGAGTAATGGGAGCCTACATGTCTCTCATTACTCACCATAGCTCCCATTACCTCATGACAGTTCATAATGTATTTTTGTAGATTTTTAGATTTAGGTATTTTTTAGTAAAATAGCTCGTATAACCACAAAAGCTTATTGGACTGTAGATTCATTACAAAAATACAATCAAAACAGTTTTTTTTTCGAACCAGTTTAGTTTACAAAATATCTCAGAAAACTGGTATACCTTAAGCACCTTGAAGAAGAGATACAATTTAGCTAAAGTTAATGATGGTAGTTACAAATGTCCTTCAAAGTTGAGAAACCATCCTGTGTTCAGTTTTGAGCAAGAAAGAATGCTGGCTGATCATCTTCGTACGATGTCAAATAAATTGTATGGTCTTACGAAAGAACAATTTTGTAAAACATGTTACACCATAGCTGAAAAACTAAGTTTTGCAGAAAGGTTTAAAAAAGCCAATAAAACTGCTGGCAAAGATTAGCTGTCGGTTTTTTACAGCAATATCTTGATCTTAGAATCAGAAAGCCTGAAGCAATGAATATCAATAGAATACTTGGATTTAACAAGACTGAAATAACACGTTTCTTTAATAATTTGGATAAACTGCTGATGAAACATAACTTTGAACCAGAAAGAAGGTACAATGTAGATGACAGTACTGTAACGACTGTACAAGAAACTGAAAAAATAATACCTTTCAAAGGATAAAAACGCCTTGGAGCATCATGTTAAAAATGATCATGTGTTACATCATGGGAAAAAGGTAAAACCGTCACAGTAATATGTGCTATGAGCGCTTCAGGATCTTTCATCCCACCTCTTTTCATTTTTCCTCGACGACGTCACTCATCACAGCTGGAAAGATATGGACTACCAGGAGCTGTTTACACATGTTCTCATAATGGTTGGACAAACGAAAATAAATTAATTTTTGGCTACAACATTTTATAAAACAATCCAAACCTACTGCTGAAAGACCAGTTTTGCTAGTGTTGGATAATCACAACAGTCATTCTACTCTAGAAGCTTACCATACTCATAATACTTACCATTCCACCCCATTCATCACACCGTCTACAACCCCTTGACGTTACTTTTTATTCCCGTCTTAAAAGAGCTTAAAACAAAGAGTGTGATATGAAATCAAAAAATTTGATAAAAATTACACGATATGAGATTACAGAACTATTTAATAAAGCCTATATGAGAATAGCATCTTTAGAAAAGGGAGTTTCAGGTTTTAAAGTAATGGGAATATTTTCTATAAACCCTGCAATTTTTAGTGATGATGATTGCATTACTACTGATGAGGAAGCCAGTCCTGTGGGTAAAACACCAAATTATGTTATTGTTCAGTTCATATATCATGGTACACAACAGTAGCCTGTCATTCAGCGGCCAGCTAACGTCAACGTAGCTACTACGATTCAATCAATATCAAATTATACTCCAGCAGCCAGTTATTGAGTAACTAGTCAACCCTGCCACAAGTCCATCCATTTTAAGTGATTCATAACATCGACCAGTCATTCAATAGCAAGCTACTCTAAGCTCAGTCACGATTCCGTCCACAACATACGTAATACCACAGAAACAAGTCATTCAGCAGTCAAACAACTACTGTTAGCCCTATTCTGATTTGGTCTTCATCAAATGCAACACTAAATCAGACTGTCATTTAGCAGCCAGCTACCAGCAGACCTACCACAACTCCGTCCTCATCAAATGATAACCAACAATGTTAAACCAATATTGATAACAATCAAATATTTTCTGATTTTGCTATTATTATGTCCACTGTAAGCCCAATGCCGCAACCCCACATCACTAGTAAAAACGAGATCTTGAAAAACAAACAGCATTCTGAAATCTTAACAAGCCCACCAATGAAAAGTGTATTAGAAGAAACTGTAATAAAGAAAATGCTGCCAAAGAAAAATGTACCAAAGATAAAGGAGTTAAACAAAGAGGTTTTGTTTTTAAAAACAAAGAGTTAAAAGAGCAAAGAAAAATGTATTCAAGAGTGACGATGAAGAATCGTCTATTGAACAACTAAATGAAAATTTAATTTGCAATGCTGTCAGAAACTCTATGTCCGATTTGTTTAGACACAGGCAAAAGTAGAAAGATGTGGCATCGTTGCGGAAGTTGCGGAAACTGGGCGCATAAAGAATGTCCTGACAGTAATAATCCAGCTTCTTATATTTATGCATTTTGTTTGTATCCTTAAAATGTCTATTCTTTTATTTTGTTTAATAATTTAATATCTTTGTTTATGTTACAAATAGTTCTCTATATTAACTTCATATTTGAGACTGATTGAAAACTTGGCGCTCATTTCACATATTAGCGTTAAATGGGCTCTCATTTCCCAAAGTATGGAGTAATGACAGCGAATGACTTTCGTTGGAAAATCTTTTACCGAATTTTACCGAAATGTACAACTATAGTTGCTAAACTGTGATTATCTGATACTCAAATAAACAAGGTTTATGTTCATAATTAAAAGTTATAATAATTGAAACAAATGTGACTTTTATTAATAAATTTATTTAGTAGGTTCCAATTTCTCCGTGCTCCCTTAGCAGAACAAAATGTAAAAATAATAAAGGATAAAGTGTATTGGAGCAATTATACGATTATGACAATGACATAAGTTATTATTAATATTAGAACATAAATTATTAAATTCATAAATAAAAATGACAAAAATTGGTGTTGTTATAAACAGACAGCAATCAAAACAACACGCGACCAAAAATAAACAACGCTTGCCGAAATATGACGCGCTTCATATTGCCGAGACAATACATGAAAAACAAAAACGACGACATATGGCACCTGTCATCTTTTCGGGTTTAAAAATACCAATGTAACATTTTAAAATTGGGTTTTCGTCGGGCAATAATAGACTAATGGAAGTCTATAACATCGGTGTCGGAAATTATACATTAAATCTAAAAATATCTGCTTGTTGCTACGATAATGATTTCAAACTGGTCGAATAAATAAGATGTTTTGACGTTATTGTAGAACGCGAATAAGATCGATTAGATCACAGAGAAAAGGCGGAAGGAAGTTGAAGCTACTATGTACTGGTTATAGGTTAAAATTTCCACAACAATTATGGCATTAATTAAATGCATATCTCTATAATCAACTTATTTGCTTTCTACTGAGCTATTTAATGTCTTTAACATTTCCCTAGTATTTATCTGTCTACGTGTAACCTATAATTACGAATAAAAAACAAAACCAAAATCAGATTTATCTGAATAAATTTGGATAATTGAACAACTATTTAACTAAAGAACGAAAAACAAAAGAAGAAAAAGAAGAACCAAAGTACGGAAGTATCATTTAAGAAAAACAGACCCCTCATATTCTAAGCATGTTTTCATTGAAGGATTACTCTAATTATTTTGGGTCACAGGTTTGTCTTATAACGTATTAGTAGGGTTTTATACCTAGTATTATAGAGAATTTTAACCCCCCCTTCCACAAAAATTTGTATCGTTGCCTGTTAAATATCTTCTTTACACGTAAATTTGGTGACTTTTTATTTCAAGATGGTTTAATAGCTAGAATAGAAAAATTGAAACACAATTAAATACCAAGAATGATGTTGATGTTTAAGAACCTTGATATTACTTTTGATACAAGAAATGCAGTCATTTATTATGGAGGGGGTCCACTGGAAACGGACTTTTTGAAATGGATAGTACTCGTCTGGGAGCCCTATGGAAAAGGGGCCTGTGACAGGTGCCTATCGACTCTCTCTACGATGTTGTTTAATATCCATCATGCTGCTGTGGGCTCAAGAGCACCGCGTATTTGCTTAGAATATGTTTGTTATTTCATTTTATTTGCTACTGCTTCACATTTGTTCTAACAATGTTTCATGATGGAAGAAAGCAGACAGGAAAATAATCACGAATCATGTTTGGCTTCCGCAATAAACATGGAAGAATAGAACAAGTACATAGACTAGTGAACCAAATTAATAAATATCTAAATGCCAAAAGATACTGTTCTGCAGCTTTTCTTAATATATCTCAGGCTTTTGATAAGGTGTGGCATACTGGATTACAAGTCAAGCCAAAAACGCACTTTCCTCATGCCCGCTATCAGTTGTTTAAATCATATCCAATAGTCAGACACTTTCTAGTGAAACAAGGCCGTGAATACACAGGCTTACTTCCCATCCACTGAGGCGTTCTTCAAAGAAACGCGCTTGGTCCGATACTATACCTCTTATTTACAGCGGACCTACCGAAAACAAGAACAACTTCAGTGGCAACATATGGTTATGACACTACTATTCTGGCATCCCACACTAATCCAACATCAGCCTCAAGTGAACCTAAACAAAATAAAAACATGGCGCATCAAAGCGAATAAAACCAAGTCCATGCATTTGACATTTATATTACGTAGAGAAACATGCCCACCTGTAAGAATTAATAGCTTCCACAAGTCGAAAATACTAAATATCTCGGCATGCATTTAGACCGACACCTAACATGGAAAAAAAACATATATTTACCAAGCGCAAGCAGCTAGGACTCAAACTAAGTCATATGAATTGGTTCATTGGCCGTAAATCGAAATTATCCTTAGACAACAAGGTATAACAAAAAGTTAGACAACAAATCCATTCTTAAGTCGATTTGGACTTATGGAATTCAACTGTGGGGTACGACCTGTAACTCCAATATTAACATCCTGCAAAGGTTCCAGAACAAGGTAGAGAGCCATCGTAGACGCACCTTATTACGTCCCCAACGAGGTCATTTAACATGATATCGCTCTGGAATCCATCAAGGAAGCCATACATCGTTTCAATGCAAATTACAGCAAAAGAGTGCTAGTGCATTCTAATGTGCTGGCCAATCAGTTGAATGTGCGTAATAGCAGTGAAGTGCGTAGGTTAAAACGTCTGCTAGCATCAGACTTGAATAAAAGACTCAGATAAGTTAAACTTAAGACTGAATAGATAAATGTACTCTTGATTTAAGATTTGGATAATAATATTTAAAGGAGATCACTCACTGGAGTGATATTCTACATGTCACTTCTCTCTAGTTAAAACAAATGCTTATTGCCGTCTGGGCAGATTGCAGATGTCTCTAGGAGTTAAATACAAAAAAGAGAAAACAAATATTTGATTATGATCATTATCGATGTAGCAGCCAATTTCTGTTTAAATGGAGTAGTCAATCAACAAAACTGCCGATTTTAGGCCTTAGAAAATACTAATGAATTTAACCAGAAACCAATATATGGTCAGAAACAGGCAAACTTTCGAGAACGGCTTCAAATATGTGTTCGTGCAAATGACCATCACTTGAATGACATAATTTTCCACACTTGAGTTTTGAAAATAACATATTACACCGATTATTTTGACGTTAATAAACATGTATTTTGTCTTCTTTTTCCGGTGATGGACCATGACCTCCATTAATTTCCGTCTTTTCCAGAACGGTTTCTTGCTTTTGTTTGACAGGATCTTATCTTTAAATTTCTCGTGCATCTTTCTGAACATTATATTGCCATCTTGTTTTTGGGCTGCCTTTACTTTTGATTCCGATCACATGTCTTTTTAGTAACCTTTTGGGGATTTATCGTTCTTTCATCCTTTCCGCATATCCAGCTCAGCCCACTATCTATATTTCAATGAAGTCTATTATATTTCCTTCTCCATACATCTGATAAAGTTCTTGCTTGTAACTGATGCGCGTCCTGCTTCCTCTTGAACTGGCCCTTATAATATTCTTCAAACTTTTGACGCAAGCATTTCTTCGGTCGTTTTAATTAATGTCCATGTTTCGCTGCCATATGTGACAACTGTTTTTTGACAAGTTTAGACATCAGTATTTTATGAAAGTCATAAAAGGCTCTATTATCCTTAGTTATTCTATGATTGATTTCCTGTTCAATATTGTTTGTATTATTTAAATATATATTTTTTACAAAAAAAAACGAGCCATGCTTCTTTAAAAAAACATCTTTAAAAAATAGAGTCATGCTTCTTTAGAAAAACGTCCATTTCTCGTGGACGACCTTACATTTTGTGTGTGAAACATTAAATGACGTAGGATTTCAGCTCTACTTTCAAAGGTTTAAGAATTTCTATCAATAATCTCTTGACATAACCATTTATCTCATATTATTATATGAGATAATGAAGATATATTTATCTTCATTAACTGAAGAACATCAGGATATAATTTAAACTTAGGTTTCTATTAATTTAAATGAGACACAATTCGAACTAAATTACATCAAGTTAAGTAATTTACATGTTACTAAATAACATTGGAACTAAGAATAAATCTGATACGATTTAAATCTGATTAAAACCATTGAATTTGTGTAAAAACCACTATTCTCTCTACTCTACAAATATTCACATATTGCAAATATTTCAAATTTGACTTTCTTTTCTCGCCATTCAGACAATTATACACATACAGGGTTTGTCCAATAAGAATCGGGACTGAGATCATAAAAAACCTTTATTGAAGAAATATGTAAAGTAATTTATTAATTTTCAAAATATGATCTTTCTGCATCAATACACCGCTTTCAGTTGTTTTTCCAATTTTTATACGTCCCTTGGAAGTACGTAACTACAAGGTTATTTAAGCACTCCGTCGAAGCGGTTTGGACTGCCTCAATCGTCCCTAAACGATGTCCTTTCAAGCTCCTTTTGATCTGAGGACAAAAATGTCTGGGGAAGCCATACGTGGACTATAAGGTGGTTGGAGCAACGTCGAAACGTTGTGTTTGGTTTGGACTTAGTTGATTAGCAGGGCACGTTGTCATGATGGAGCATCCAGGAATCGACGATTTCTCTTCGAACGCGGCGGACCCTCATATTCAAACATTCGAGTACTTCTGCGTAAAATTTACCATTCACTGTTTGGCTAGCGGGCACAAACTCCTTGTGGATCATACCTTTTGCATCAAAGAAAACAATGAACATCGATTTCACTCTTAACTTGTTCATGCCAACTATTTTTTGTTAAGGAGATGTGTGTGCCACAAAGAAGTTTGCTTGTTGGTATCCGGATCGTACTCGAAGATCCAAATTTTGTCATTGATTATCACTCTGTTCATATATCATAATGTTCATAATAATTTGGATCCGGTACCAAACCTTCCAATAGTTCGCGGCAAATCGTCACACGGTGTTCCTTCTGCTCACCTGACAAAACCTTCGGCATCAACTTCGCACTTGCTTTTTGCATTTGCACATCATCGGTTACAACTGAATGAACAGTTGATTTCTGTAAAATCAACTCCTGTGCCATCAAACGAGCACTTAACCGACAATCAGAGTTCAGAAATTCTCGCAGTTTGACCACATTTTCATCGGGTCGGTTTGCTTTGGTCTTCAACGTTTTTCCGGTCTCCTTTAAATCTTTTATTCCACTTTTATTTCCGTGTTATGTACATGACTTCGTCCTTGTAGCCTCACGGATCATGTGAAAAGTCTCCATAGCGGTTTTGTTCAATTTTAAGCAAAATTTGATTGTACATCGCTGCTCGATGTTTTCTTGCATATTGACTCTTGACGCGAACTTAAACACACGTCCGCACGATCCACGCACTTCAAAGTTTCGAAGACAACTGAACTAGGTTTTTAAGGTTACCTGAACTTTTTACTACGTTTTAATCTTGATTTTGTTATTCTTAATAAACTTTTCTTTAATAAAATTTAGCTTTCGAGTGTTTTTCTTTATCTTAGAATATTCCCTCAGTCTAGCTAGGTGTATTCAAATTCCAGTCGTTTCTCGAAAGTTTGGCTTAGATATCATCTATTGTGTATGTATTAGACCTATATCTTTGTTTAGTGTCTTTATTTTTATTTATATTTGAGTTTTTTTACAATAGAATAAACTTACGAGTGTGTAAATTAAATAATAAGGCTGGTGACGTAGCATTCCATCTGGCAACAATGTTGGCTTCCTCTTGGAGGAGAGGAAGGTCAACGTCTGATGCATCTTCGGTATGATTTTGACTTCCCTAGAGTCACATAGTGATCAGTAGAAATTATTTTCTTGAACCGGATTTTTCTGATATATACTGATAATTAATAATAATTTCGAACAACGGTACGCTATCAAGGTTTGTTTCAAATTTGGGCACAGTCTGACAGAAGCTTTTGCAAAACTTCTGAAGGCATTCTCAAAGGGCCGAGATTCGATTGAAGATGAACCTCGCCGCTGAAGGCATTCAACTGTAACAAGTGATGAAAATATTCACAGAATCCAAGATCATGTGAATGCTAATCATCGGTCCAGGAAAGGGTCATTCGTTGAAAACGGAACATCAATAACACCTTGGTGCTAACTCACAACAATACGCCTTGCCACACAAAGATTTCAATTAACGAATGTTTGGCAAGTAAAAACATCACTGTGGCTCCATAGCCATCATATTCACTAGATTTGAGCCTTGTGACTGTTTGGTTTTCCCAAGATTCAAAATTCACCTCTGGGACACTATTATCAGACATTGAAGTACATTGAAAAGGCCGTAACCGACCGGTTGAAGGCAATTCCAGTATCTTAGTTGCAACACTGCAATTAAGAGAGGACAAAGTATCTCCAGCAGTGTGTGACTTCTCAAAGCAACTACTTTCAAGAAGACAATGTAGAATTGTAACTTGATATTAGCCTCATTACTTTATTTACACACCTTATACATTTTTGATTATGTTTGGCTTTCATATTTCCGGTGTGATGAACATAATTTATAGTTCTTCGGTAACAGGATTATTCCCATTATATTCTTTATTTTTCTGGCCCAGTAAGTCATAGTATTTTTATTCCTTCATTTATTTTACTAGGTAAGGTAGATCTATTTTTTTTAATATATTTAAATTTCTAATATCAAGTAATCTTTTAGTTTTTTTTTGTAATTCAAGCTTATTTATTCGGTATATTTTCACATATTTACCTGATTTTCGAGAAACGCAACGACATATTGTAACTATTTTTTCATTTATGCATAATTTTTTGTTCTAAAATATTAATGACCCTCAAGCGCTTTCGCCATTATGTCATGTTCAATTAATTTAAAATGTCAAATTTATCATATTAGGAAATATGACTAGATTTAATATGTCATTAAGATATATTTAAAGGGTTTTTTTCAAAATGAATCATATTTTCCATCTTGCTAACACAGTCGATAGAGGTTTCTTCTTAAAATAAGTGGTCACGCTAAATATTTAAATATATTAAAGTAGTTCACACGTAAATTCATTTTTCTTACGAATTTGATGAAATCGAAATATGATATTGAGCTAACTGTCCTAAAAAACAAGAGTATTTTCCAATAAAAATGCTTTTGTTTTGGACGATTAGTTACTTATTATACGTATGTTACTTTTTAATTCAGATAACATTTTCGTTAAGTATATGTGATATATTAGTAAGTACAATATCTTATTATCTTAGTAGATTTTTTATGCAGTCCTGGAGCTATTAATAGGTTGAGGAAGTAAATAATATATGCCCTTGAGAAGCATAAACTTTAAGACAATAACTGGAAAAGAAAATTATCAAAATTATTTTATTTTGAATAATCTATTATTGATGTTTAATTAGATAAGTACTTACTACTTAAGGAAATACTAATATACACGAAGACAAATTCCGAGAAAATCGGAATAGCTGCATATTTTCCCATGAAAGAATACTTTCAAAAGTTAAGTTATTCCATACAGGCCACTTCAGTTGAAAACGTTTAAAATATTTAAGAATTGTCATTTTCTGTTATTAATAATATGTCAGTCATGAATTTGGGAGTAAGGACGTAGATGAAATCTGAATATTGAGACCAACTCAATCTATTCTTATAGGAAGTGAAAATTCCAGTAAGGTACATAGGACGACACTAAGCGATAGCAATATAATTTTTTTAGATTATTTTGTGGCCAGAAAAATTTATCAAATAATAAGAAAATTATATTTTTCAATTGAACTGAAAAATTATATCATATTTGTTTATATCATGATAAAAAGATCTGCAGAAAATAATCAGTATGCCCATATGTAATGTCGTTTTTTGATATTGTAAAAAAAATTATTTTATTTAAATGTTAATACAGTTTTGTTCTGCAATAAAATCTCAATTAGCAATCTTCGGCCATTTATCTAAAAAACTGTGAAGGCCCTTTTTGCAAAATGTGGGTGAATTGAGGAAAAATCAAGTGCAATTTTGATGTTGTAATAGGATTTTTTTCTACGAAACAAATGTTCCATAGATCTGAAAATATGGCAATCTGACGGTGCAGTATCAGGAAAATACGGTGGGTGAGAATACACCTTCCAGCCTAACTCTTTGATTTTTTCTTGGGTGCTTCTGGCACTGTGATGTTCTGCATTGTCATGTTGCAGAATCATACTTTTTGATTAATCAGCCTTGGATGGTTTTGAATCAAAGCCATGAGCAGCCTGGCAAACTGAGTAGAATATTATTTAGCACTTAAAGTGAAGACCTGATTTTAGAGTTGAACGCTAATTTTAGAATAAAATAAAACTCTTTCTCCAGTAACAATATGCTGACGAAAAGGATATCTGGCTAACCTGGACAAAAGTACACTGCAGATGGTTACAGACTGAATTTTGTTTTCAATTCAAAGTTGATGGGGCACCCACATTCACAAAAAGTGCAACTTAGTTCAATTATTTTAAACACCGTTGTGTTGTGCATCATGAAGTTTTAAGCTTTGTGGCTAATTCCAGGATGGTTTGTTTGGTTGTTTGGGATTAGCTTCAATTTCAGCAAAGAACAGATCCATGTTAAACTTAACAGGTCCTTCAGACTTTATGCCGTCGAAAGGTTGAAATCACTGTTGACAACTTTTGTAAACCAACGCTAATGCATTCTATTATCTAAGGCCCGAGAAAAAAAGCAGCATTAATGATATTTTTGGCATTCTTTTTTTTTACTGTATAAACATTCTAGGTCTAGTATGGAACTCATCCTCATTTTATTTGCAGATTAATCAACATAGAACGCTGTTTAGCACCGCTAAGTAATTTTTAATTGGCAGCCTTTTTTAAAATACTTTAGAAATATTTCTAATATTTACTAGTATTTTAGTAAATATTCACTATAAATCAAAAATCGATGTAACTACTCATTTTTACAATTACAAGTCAACCATTTTAGCGAGCAATAAAAACAACGTGGTACATTAAATGAACCAGTCCTATCAAATATTGATTTGAACAGTAAATATTTTACAGCATTTTGTTGTCATATCAATGAAACATTTATTTGAAATGCATTAAGGAATTAATTGAGTATATATTTTAAGATGATTTAATTAGCTGTATTGCAATCATAAACCAGAAATGCTTAAAGTCGTATAATTATGGTGATACTTCTAATAATTTTATTTAATAGGTGACGTGACCGTTTTAAATTTGGTCGACGATAGGCGACACTATACTTATCGCTTGCCGATTAAGCGGCGTCGAAAAAGCAGAACACAGACCCGCATCGATCCGTATTGCCGATTATTCCAATTAACCGAATCCCGGAACACGCGAACAAATTGGAACCGGTGTCGATTGACTTTTATTTCCGACTTGACGGCGACGGTAACGGCAACCGACCGCCAGACACTTCCTCGACCAACAATGGAGCCGAAGTTGTTCGCGGACGTGGGCGGTCGCCCTCCAGAGCCCATCGGGCCGGCATGGAAAGGCTCTTGAGGCCCCTTACTTCCCCCCCAACTGGAAATTCGGATTAATGGGAACGGTGAAGTGGAGAACGGCTGGAGAGAGCTGCCGATAATTATTGGGAATAATGAAAACGTTGTTGCGCGGTTATGGGAGTTGGTGGGAAACGCAGTACTAAAGATTTTATATCTTTATGTTCCGTATTTTAATTTGAAGCCACTTAACTAGATTCTTCAGTATTTCGCATTCAAATAAAAATGTATAGGGGCTAGTTCTACAAAACATAAACGAGACAATTTGTTTGTAATATATCTTAAAGCCAAAATTGACAAATGAGTCAATTTTTTACTGGTATTATTAGAATGTAATAACGATTATGTTCCTTGACTCCATTATTCTGAATTAATTTTTCCATAATCCTGGGAACAACATAAGTTTATCTTTTCCAAATAATATGCCCCCCAGTGACCAACGTTGAATTGGGTCCGTTTTATTACTTTTGAGTTTTGTGTTGGGTTCTACTTGATGAAAATTTATCACAAATATTTAATGTAAGATTTTTCCCATACCTCCATTGCGCTCCTACCCATTATTACTTAAATTATCTTCATGGACCTCTTCTATACGTTGCAAAACTTTCTAAGATTGTCAACTAATATAGTAGGTAATGGGCCAAAAGCTAAACAGACTGTGCTATATCTTAATTTCCCGTTAGTTTTACGACCTAATGAACTTCTTACGACAATATTGAGCTCTGAATGAAGAAGGACCTGAATCAGGAAGATTTTTCAAGAATTTCTACAGAAAATCGAAAATGATCCTTTAATTGATGTTCCAGGATGTCCAACAAAACGGCATCTGATTTCGCAGCTGAAAGTTAATGATTTGGTTTGGGATTTAAAATTATCCAAATCACAGTCAGTAAAGGATGGCATATAATTCATGTCAACGTAAACATATATTTATTTCGAAAACGTCAAAAAGACGTCGCGCATATGTGCCTATAGGTTATGCTGTTCCCATAAAGGAATCATGCGAAAACATGTCGTTCTAATGACTATGCTTGGTTTATAAAAGTGATAACCATTTTTCTTGTCATTGTCCCTTTGAGATTGTCACTTTTTACAGAAAGAGTGGCCGCTTCGTCAGGCATTAACTACAGGACTAATAAGTCCGAAGAAACGTATTTATTTCACAGTTGCATATTAAATTAGACTTAATAAAGAATTTGTTGAAGCTATGGAGAGGAACGGAAGGGGTTTTTATATTTAAAACAAGAATATTCTATGATTAGTGAGACAAAACTTAAAGAGGGCATATTTGTGGGTCCACGAAAAGAAAAATAAACAAAGGTGATTGCAAGTTAGTTGCTTGATTAAAGGTAGTCTTAAAGGTAATAGTTAAAGGTAGTCTAGTTTTAAGACAGAAATTTTCTTGGAAATGTGAGAGCTGAAAATTACAAGGATGTTGTGCGTACTCGTTGCCCAAACCCATTAATTTTCCTTTTAACTCGTTGCTTCGATCGGAGGTGTTTCCACATAGATGCAAACAGAGCTATATAACCCCGATATATAAGTCCGGTGATAGATTCGGTGTGAGAAATTATAGATCTGTCTCTCGCCTGAATTGTATTCTAAAACTTTTCGAAAAAATAATTTGTGATGTTCTGAAGAACTCAATAGGTGCTATTCTGCTGCCTGAGCAGAACGGTTTTTGTAGGGGCAGGTCTGCCGCCACTAACTTAATTTTGTACACCCAATATGTGCTGGGTGCGTTGGAGGATCGGTGTTAGGTTGACACTATATATACTGACTTTTCAAGAGCGTTTGACACTGTTGACCATCATATTCTTCTTGGGAAACTAAATTCTATCGGGTTCACTGAACTGGCTAAGATCATACTTAATGAAAAGAACCAAGCGAGTTTGTATTGGGGGATATCCATCAAGTTATATTATCGTTAGCTCAGGCATATCAGTGAAGCCATTTGGGACCCATCTTTTTTAACATTTATATAAACGATTTATGTTTTGGAATCACCAGCTTTTTTTTCGCTGATGATTTAAGAAAAATTCTGAAAAATATGTACTGTTAAAAATGCAGTGGCTTGGCAGGTGGATCTCGATAAAATAAGCAATTGGTGCGTGAAAAATAAAATGCAATAAAATTTCAGCAAATGTAAACATATTACTTTTAATGAAGGCATCTCCCCTGTCTCGACTAATTATTCTATAAGCAACACTGTTCTCGAACGTGTGAATTATATGAGGTATTTGGGGATGTATTTCCACATAACATATAAAAACATTATAAACAAAGTTTATAAAATGTTGGGATTTATCTGTAGTAATGCAAAAGACTTTAAGAATGTCTCTAGCTTCATGCTATTGTATGTAACGTTGGTACGTTCTGTCCTCGAATACTTGACTGTGTCTTCGACTTGTCTTGTCTTGTGTCTGATTCCCGAACTGTGTGGTGCACTCTAGGAGAGTGGAAGCGGTCCAGAACGGATTCCTCTCTACGTAGGGATAGGGCCGACATTTTTATGTTATACATGGTCATTAATGGAATTGTTGGGGGTTCCACCAGGAAGTAAGAAGTTCCATTTTATTTTCTACGAATCATCACCATTACAATTATGGGAAATTTTCATCTTTTTCGAAGATTGTCTTTGATGAAAATAAGTGCAGTTTGGATTTTTTTGGTTGCTCTATGGCAGACTTTAAGAAGCAATTTATAAACTATTAGATTGTATTGACTTTTACGCTTAATTTAAGAAAGTATTGTTAGTTATATTATATTCTTGTATGTAAATATACTCTTTAATTATAAACTCTTTAATTATGATAATTAATAATTGATAATAATAATAACCTACTTAATGCCTGCAAAGAAGTGGGATTTAAGGTGTCTCTAAAAATTCACTTTCTGGACCCTCATCTCGATTTCTTCCTAGAAAACCTGTTAATATCAAGAATGGTTCCATCAAAACAGTTTTTTTTCTGTAATGAAAAGGCGATACTAAGGTAAATGGAGCCTTGCTACTTGTTTACTGCCCGATTATTGCTGGACGTTAATATTAATAACACCATTCTAAGATGATGTTATGATTAATAATAATACGTGTATTGTACTTTCTACACAAAATAATTATGAGTTGATTTTAGGTCACTATGTTTTGTTCAAGTCTCAACTCTCTTTTTGTTTACTACTGTTATTTATAGATTAAAAAAAACAATATAATGGATTTAACTTTTAATTAAAAAAATATATAAATATAATAAATATCATAAAATTTTACTCGGAGAAACCTTAGTCATAAATAAAAATATGAGAACATTTGAAAAAGGTCATACCGTTATTAAAATCTTTTATTGGTAAAGTGAAACGAAACCCCGGTCGAGTTTTTAATTAGTCTTTCCAGCGGGGCTGTTCGCTTCCACCACATCTGTTTCAACTTAAGTAAGTGTTTTATTACCTGAGGAGCCCACGCCTCACGCCTTAGTTGTGGCCATTTTTCATTATTAACGTCAAGAAATTATTGTTTTCATTTACTCGGGCCGGTTGTCTTTCCTATTCCTAGAATAATTGATAGCCGTTTATGTTCATATCGGATTCTAATAGGAAGTTGATATATACATTCATATTTTAACTGAAAATGCATTATTCAGACAAAAAAAAATCAAATCTTACCTTCATATTTATTTACCGCTTAAAATGTAGTTGTCTTATGTGGCTTTTTATATATTCGTATATTGAATATATTTAAATACATTTTTTTAAACATTATCTTTCTTGAATCTACTCAAGAGTTTTTACGAAACTATAGTCACACAAATTGTGTTTAAAAATAAAAGTGATAGATAACAAAGTAAAAAATTGTTTTATTCCTTTTTAAAAATGAACTATCACAAAGTAACGGACAAATTAATCAATAATTTTTTAAGAATTCTATGATATCATTATGTGCAATGGTTAAGTTTGTTGCACTAGCCAATGGATAAGCTGGTTTGGACTGACATGTATCAATGCATCACGTAGAGGAAACATTTGATAAAACTCGATCATTCCAAGTAAGTTCAGTAGGTATCAATAATAATACTGATTAGTTGTGTACTGGAAGCGACTCTTCAAACTTAACAAACTTAAGACCATTTGGTTCTACGATTGAGAAGAATCTATAATGAAATTTTCTCCTATGGCGTTCAACTGATACTTATAGAAGGTTAAGTTCATCGGATAATGGTGAATAGATGCATCTTAACTTTATGTGAATTGAATCAACCTTTCCCATCGTAAAGGCATATTTCGCATGTATTTATACATGCTAATATACCTCATATATATATATATATATATATATATATATATATATATATATATATATATATATATATATATATATATATATATATATATATATATATATATATATATATATATATATATATATATATATATATATATATATATATATATATATATATATATATATATATATATATATATATATATATTAGATATATATTAGAAATTATCTGTTTGGTTTCCAGTCTTCATATGTGGAGACGTTCTATTGGAATCCCATCTTCTCCAGATCAATACCATTCAAATAATTCGGAATTTCATAATCCATGTAGTCGAATAACAAAGCCCTACTTCTTGCGAACGGCGATAAATTGATAAATATGGACAATCAATCTTTATCAACACTGCCAGCAACAGTGGCGATATTTTATTCCATACGAACAGTTTTTTTGTCTTGTTTTTGTTTTAATATCGAGCAACGTGAAATGCGTTTGGAATTTGTCGATATTTCGGCGAATTGGTCTATTATAAAATTCACGAGTATCTAGCGCACAGAACACTGATTTTGATAATAAATTTCGACAATTTACAAACGTAGCGTTCTATGATGATTTACCAGACTATTGAGACACTGATTTACAGACTTGCGCGCATACTCACAGTTTTTTTGATAGCGACCACTAACGGAAGGTCGAACGCACTAAAGGAGTATCATTTATATATATATACATATATTTTGTGTTTACTCACTTTCCGATTCTTGATTCCTAGTATCATCAGATCTTCGTAGACTTAATCCATTTACCTGGTCTCCTTCTTGGTCATTTACTCATATATTCAACATATTCGCACGAATCATCAATTTTTTAAATTTTTATATGGTTTTAACATAGGGTTCTTTAAATTCGCAACTAAACTTGAAATTATACTCTATTCGTTATTTACCATTTTCTTGTATGTCTAGAATTTCCTTGATATAATCCAGTGTTTATCATAACTGTTTAGTAGTAGTTGTTTTGTACTCGTACTTAACATTCGATATCTAAGGGAGTTATCCATATACAAAATATTAGGATATTAGATTGGGTGATTTGAAAACTCTTTAATTCCTGCTTAAATGGTCATTTGGTGAAGTATTGTCTCGCTGATTTAAACTAAACGAATGAATGTGTATCCTAATTTAACAGGGTTGATGCAAAAGTTCGATTAGCATTGCAACTCAAGATGGCATTGCATCTCAAAATCGAAGTGTTTTGTACTGCACGTGTTAAATTTTGTTTGACAGATTCCATACCCGAATGTTGTTTGACAAAAAGAATTTCACCTTTTCAATTTTCCATTATTAAGTTATGAAGACAGAATAATGCTATGAGAGACCGAATTTCATATATGATTTAATTTTAAAAAATATGATCAATTAATAATTATCTAAATTAAAACTGCGGATTTAACTGCACACTTATTTTTAGTATAATTTAAACTCGTACCAATTTTAGATTACTCTAAAAAACTTGAGTCCAAATACATATACTACCTAGGTATATTCATAAATGTTGTATTGAAGACACGTGTCTTCAATATATCAAGGATAAGTATGTTATTTTTCAAACATAAAAATGTAAATATAAATAAAATGTAATTTATTATTGCAAATTGCGATAAAATCGTGTCAAAAATTCTAACGCAATTTTTCATTTTCCAAACGAAGCACACACATGTTTTTACCAAAGAGGTCGTTATCGTCCTTGCGACTAGCGGGCTTTCTTGCCGATGCTTGCATTGCACTTTTTTCAGTGACTTGTCAATGATGGAGGATCCACCCTGATAAGACCCGAGTGATTACTGTGGAGTCATTGGCGGAAGAAAATCAATGTACGTCTACATAAGGTAAAAAATTTTCGATAAAACCCTTTATAATTACTTTTTTTTTATATTCATAAAATACTTTCTTGAAGAAAACATATTAACATATTGAATGATTGATTCTTTCATGTTTTGAAAAGTTTTGCATGAAAAAGGATATATTAAAATTTCTAATTTCGAAAACTTCGATTCATTAAATTTAACTTTAAGCTAAATAATCTTATGATATTGCTAACATAATTAACGGCAAGACTAATTAGGGAGAAGCTGTTAAGAGCTTTCTATGGAGAAAAAAATAGATCAACGCTGGAAAAGTTGATAAACAAAGAAAAGAAAATTATAACTAACCAAACCTAAGTACATCAGAACCCAGAGATTGAGCAGAAAAAGAATTAACGTTAGAATATGTAAAAATAACACTGAATGTAATACCGGTAGGCTCCTCTAGTCTATTGAAAAGACCAAGGAGAATGGAAGACTTCAGAATTATAAATATCAGAGAATGGAAAACAAAAGCATTAAATAAGCAATAATCTTAGTAATTAGAGAAAAGATAATTAACACACACACACACAATGTCGACTTAATTTTATTCAATACACAAATATCTAATGTATCAAATCAACAGAAATTATATCCCCATAAAACGATGTCGAGTCATAACACTGTATGACCAAACATAAATTAATGTGGAAGACTTGCTGAAATTGAAGGAGAAATACAAAATTTAGTCACACCATCAATATTCACCAGAGCCGCTTTTAGAGGTCAACTAATTTCGAGTCCCTTTAACAAAATGTTGATTATTTATTTCGTGAATATAGAAGATGTGAACATAATAAAGCAATGAATCCGATTTTTTATTATTCTTTTAATCAATTGAAATTACAATTCTACTACTTACAATACTACATTCAAAGTAGTTGTCTTGGAAAGTCACACAGCACTGGAGATGGTTTGTCCACTCTTCATAGTAGTGCTGAAACTCAAATTCTAAAATCGCATTTACTGGGTCAGTTACGTCCTTTTCAATATCATCGAATGTCCCAAAAGTGCATCCTTTGGGGTACATTTTCAAACTTGGAAAAAAAAGAAGTCTGGTGAATATGGAGGATGTGGAGTCGCTATTTTTTTTTTAATTATCAAAAACTCGTTAATTGAAATAGTTATGTGGCAATACGCATTGTCGTGATACATCACCCAGGTGTTTTGGTCGTGGTCAGGTTGGAGTGTAAAGTATTGGTTGGAGTGAGGTGTCGTTTCCGGCTCGTGTTCAAAAACACAAGATTCCTCACTAGTAAAGACATGAGGATAATGAAAATGAGGGTCATTTTCAATCCACCCCAAAAAGTCAAGATATATTTTCCTCATGTTGTTTTAATCCTGCCAAAACTTTTTCGGAGCCATTTTAACGCAGATTTTCTTAATCCCCAATTAATTGATCAAAGTCTAACGAATGGTTATGAGTAAAATTCAACTCTTTCCCGATCATTCTGTTTGTCAACCGATGAAGACTCCGAATTTTGTGGACTTTTTCATCACTTCTTGCAGTTGATGACCTTCATCTGTGAGGGTCATTTTCAGTCATGTTTTAGTTCAAACTCAAACTGAAAATGCATCATTGCATCATCCCCTCCAAAGGGAAAGCCAACAGTATTACCAAATCAAAAGTTACGAAACCAGTCTTATTATTTTATTTAAACACGCCGTATTCATTTCAAAAATATTTCTATAAATTTATTACATCATGTTTACTTAGTTCTAAAAAAATCCTGCTCTATATTACACATTACTATTAACCACGTTGACGATCCTGCGCCACTGGAAAATAATAAGAAAGCTATTACGATATCGGCAGATGCTCTCGGTTCAGGGCGCCGACACTATCTCCGGTCGCCTGGCGAGGTGTTAGCTCGTTTCCCGGTGATTAATGACATTTTGCATTAAGCATTGACAGCTTGCATTGTCACTCAGATGCCACATAGGATATTGGGCTGATAGTTTCGGCTACTGAGTTTTTCTTTTCCCATTTAAAAAAGGGTGCACTGTTAAAATGCCCCAGAAATAATTTAATTTCGTTAATAGCATCTTTTATTTCCTGCAGACAACTTTCCTTTAAATTTAGTTACCCTTTTTTAATGTAAAAATAATCTCATTCGCATTCTGGCAATTTCAAGGTCGTTCATGTGGAACGTCTCTGTCATCAAAAAATGTGTAAAATTATAATTTAATAATTATAAGAGTAACTAATTAATTATTTTGTTCATAGTTACAAAGGAAACAAGCACTATTCTGATGATCTTTTTTCTCAAATCTGATCTTGTTTTGTTATGGTAAACCAGATTTCTTCAGGCACTTTCCACGCGTTCAGCGCGAACCGGGCTGATAACGACTTAAAGTCAAAAACCACTCTTGAGAGATACATGGTGACGTTATGGTGGCGGCTGAAGAAATGGGAACTAAAACAGGCCAACATCTGATGCACCTACATTAAGAGTTTAAACTCCCTAGGATCACCTGGTGATCCTTAGCAATCCTTTTCGTGAACCGTTTTTTCTAACGTGTTCTGAAAATGAGTGAGAGCAATTTCGAAGTGCACATTGATTGCACATTGATAGTGCAGTGCACTATCAAGGTTTGTTTCAGATCTAGGCTCAGTGCGACGAACATTTTTGCAAAACTTTAAAGGCTTATAGAAGCCGCGCTTTGTTAAGGGCCTAGGTCTTCATGTGGTTTAAGATATTCTCTGAAGGGCAAGACTTGGCTAAAGGTGAACATCACAGGGAAAACCTTCAGCTGCAAAAAGTGATGAAAATATCAATTGAATTCAGGATTTTATGCGATCTGATCCTTTTTGGAAAGTCAGAATGATTGGAGAAAACTTGAATTTGACTCACATAGCCGTTCATCAGAACTTGATCATTGAGCTGGGATTGAAGAGAATCTGCAGGAAAATGGTTCCTGAAAAGGATTAATAAAAATGATTCTCATTATCTGGAACTGATAATGAGTTTTGGATTCTTGAATACAATCCGAAAAGGAGATGCCAGAGTCAAGTATGTTGCACCACGGCCAAAAAAAAACTGGGGCAGCCATAAAAGGTTTCCATCCCCTAGTGCCCAAGTCTGAAACAAAACTTGATTGAGAGTTTAAACTCATACTGAAGATGCATTAGATGTTGCATGGTTTGATATCTAGAGGGGAAGTCAACAGTGTTGCCATATCGAACGTTACCGCAAGTATTGAGACTATTTAATTATACATCTTGTGGATATACCGATCGTGCTTACTGATTATAAAAAACAACTTCAAGTCCAAAAACAAGTTACGAGCCAAATGTATCCAAAATTCATCTCAAGCATCATAACTGGTGATGAAATATGAGACACACATTCTATACATTCCTGTACTTACCACTTTCATTGTTTTAATTTTTTAGTCCCAGCAAAGATCCAAAAAAACTCGCGCAATGCAAAATTTTTAATATTTTTATATAATAATAAAAATCGTTTATTATTAATATTAATTACATTTAATAATTTTATGCCAATAATTACTTCAAAACGCTATATTTAAAATATCGTACAGGAGAAACGTGAACTCATTTATCACTGTATTAAAAAACAATTATGTTAATTATATTTAGAATGAAAGTAAATCTACCAGAGAAGCAATTTTCAATATCCTGTGAAAGTGGGAAAGAGTTTAAAGATGACACAAGGATCCCGAACCCAGGGAAGTGCATCAAAAATAAAATTGTCAAACATTGAGACTTCTTTACTAACGAATTTATCGTTCATGTAATGTTAAGGACCGTGACATAACATCTGCATTTAATCTCCTTTTAAAAGCTCATAGATGTTGTTCACTTTGTAACTGTTTATTCATAGTTTAATTTTGTTTTATCTAAGTCTGATCTGTTGACTACGTGAGAATGCTTTCTTCCAGTATTACATTTTTAAAGGCAACTTTGTATGTAGGATATACAAAGTACCATACGAGGTGTGTAAATAAAATAATGAGACTGATGGTGTAGGTGGTGATAATTCGATTTAGCAGCTTTGACTTCCTCTTTGGAGTGGTGACAGGACAATATCTGATGCATCTTAATGCATAAAATAATATAATATCTTAATGCATAATATCTGATGCATAAAATGTTTTAATCAACGCATTTTTACCTTTTTTCCTTCCTTCCGCACTAGACTCGTTCGACAAGTTTTCGGCCCGGCAAAGAGAACATAAGATTTTTGAGATTTTTAAAAATGTTTCAATGTAGTCACCTTGCAATCCAATACGTTTAGACCAAAGTCATTTGAATGTTTTACTACCATCAATACAATGCGATTTATTAACCTCTGTTAAATAAGCTGCTCGTTCAGCTTTAACCTCATCGTTTGAAGTAGAAGGTAATTGGAGCCAAATCCGGTGAATACGGCGAATGTGTTAATAGTTCGAAGCGTAATTATAGAATTTTGCAGTAACAACTCGGACGTGTGTATAAACGTGTTGAAACAGCAGACTCTATGAACACGAAACTATTTTCGCTTTTATTTTCAAAGAGTTTTAAAGCAACAACCCGAGCTATAAGTTTAGTCATTTTAGCCCACCATTTAGTAAAATTTGCACCCCACTTTTTTGTGCAAACTTTTTTGTAAGACTTCTTCTTCCTGTAGTGCTTCGGCCCGTTAGTGAGCCTGGACCTGCTTTAGCCTTCGCCTCTAAATGGATCGATCTCCAGCAGCAGCCAGTTTTTGATGTGCTGTAGCTCTTCAGCATCTCTTCTTACATTGTTCTGCCATCGTGCCTTTGGTCTACCTATTTTTCTGTTACCCCTATCCTCTCGACCATGGTTTTCCTTGGTATTCAATTTTCTGACATTCTCCCCGCGTGTCCTGTCCATCTCAGTCTCCAAGTATCTGAATCGTCACATAGCCTTCAATATTCAGATCTTCGTACAATTGCGTAAGTTTGAACTTACACCTGATCCTCCAAATTCCATTGAGATTCACAACACCAAACATTTTTTTTTAGTACTCTTCTTTAAAATACTGCAATCATATCTTCTGCATTCATAAATTGTGGCCTATCATTGTGATACTCGGGTAGTTCCATTTAACAATATTACAAAATATGTTTTGCATCACTCTAGTAGGTTATCCAAGTTGGTTAAAATATCACAATATGCACCCTTAATTAAGGTATCCCTAGGGTGAAAGCTTTTTACTGCCTTAATGTTCTGGTGGAATTTTATTGTCTCCTACTTGTCGTATGCTGCTTCTATCTCTATTTTTAGAAACTCCCGTTTGTTTTCTCTTCCATACACATTTGACCTTTCTTCTCAGGGTTTCGTATTATTCTTATTGTGTTTTTGTGAAGTTTTGTACTCTTTCACTTCAGTCGGGCAGAGCTTCTATTCTTCACCGCATGTTTGTATTCATCGTGGTATCGTTCGTTTCTTTTGTTTTTCCTTTCCTCCTTTCGAGCACCAATTTTCTCCTCCGTAACTTTTTCTATTACAGATTTTATTATTACCTATCTATCGTCTACCGACTCTGCTACTGCTACTGCTGGTTTCTCTAGCAAAAGGTTGGTATTCCTTCTATGTGCTTTCATCAGTTTTTAATCTTTCAATGTCGTATTTTTGTGTCTTAGTTCCTGTTTTCTTGCTGGTGACACAGATCCGTTGTCGTACGTTTTGTTGTACGACTTTAATGATGCTTCTCTATAGCTTCTCACGTCAAGCATTTCTCATGACATGATCTATTTGTAGACTATATGACCATTTGTTGTTTACTGTATCAGGTGAGACCCATATTCTCTTATGGATGTTTTTGCGTGGGAATTTCGTACTCATTACCCTAAAGTCCTAGCATACAGCGATTTGTGTTTCTCTTTTCCCATTGTCATTTGTGTTATCACATAGACTGCATTTGCCTACTATTATGGTATATTCCGATTCATTTCCAATTTGGAAATTAAAGTCCCCTACAACTATCTTAATGTCGTTTCTGGGGCCTTGTCTATCTCTCTTTCCAGCAGCGTATAGAATTCTTCCTTCTCTTCCTCTCTTTTGCCCTCTGTCGCATGTATAGAGAATATTGATAAATTTAGAAATTTTCCCCTCATTCTCACATAGCATATTTATAACAGTGCAGCTCTTCAAGTTAAAATTACTGATGGTTTAACATCACGGAAGGTAAAGGTCGAAAGAGTCCACCTGGGAAACATGATCTCCCCAACATAATTCACGTTAGCACTGGAGGATGTATTTAAGAGTTTGGACTGAGAAGAACGCTGCATAAAAATCAATTGTAGACACTTGAGTCATTTCAGATTTGCGGATGACTCATGGGAATGACGCATCGTTCTCAATGGGAATAATATGAATTAATTACAAGGAATGCTAGAAAATCTATGAACAGAATCGAAAAAAGTGGGTCACAAGTGGGTCACAAGATGAACTTGGATCAAACCTGATGACAGTGGAAAATAAAGCAATACAAATGGATGGTACACAGCTGGAGAAGGATAATGAATACGTATACTTACAGTTGAAATTACAAGAAGCTGAGAATTGAGTTGAGATTACAAGAAGAATTCGTGTGACTTGGGCGGCGGTCGGAAAACTCAACCCAGTTTTGAAAAATTGTAGCATACCAATAAATTGGAAAAGAAAAGTGTTCAGTTGTTGTGTATTGCCAGTTATGACATACGGTATGGAAACAGTAACAGTTTCTGTACATTCTGCGAATCGGTTGAGAACAACTCAAAGGACTATTGAAAGGGCTATGTTGGGTGTTTCCTTCAGAGATCACATTCGAAATGATGAATTTCGGAGAAAGACAAAAGTAGAGTATGTGATAGGTAGCATCCCAGGGTTAAAGTGGAGTTGGGTTAGGTATGAGGCCAATCAAGTCAGCGAAAGGTGGACGAAACATGTAGTACAGCGGCGACCAAGAGAACATAAGAGAAGTATGGAAGACCACTGAAACGGCGGTTAGACGCCATTAAGGAAAATGTTTGGCACCAGGTTGTCCAAGACAGAAACGACTGGGGAACCCATCAGGTGGCCTGTATCCAGTAGTGGATGCTGAATGGATATTAAGAAGAAGAAGAAGATCACGAGAAGAACACTCATTGGTTTAAAACCTAATATTGTTGGCATTAAACCCATAAAAACAAAATACTTTATATTAATTTGAACTTCGCCACTAGCAACGAATCACGCCATCTAACGGATGAATCTAATGAATCACAGGTGATAAATATTATGAGCATTTGGTCAAACTTGCGTCATCTCTGTCTTAAGCTGAGATCTTTTTAACCGACCCTCGTATGTAAACTCCCATTTAGAGTATTTTTTCTTAATTTTATTAAGGAGTCATACATTAAACTCAAAAAGATTTACAACTATCACCAAATCAGTTTTTCAAACGGATTTTGTTCACTTTGTAATCGTTTATTCATGTTCATTCAGTTTTATCTTATCTAAACCTGATCTATTAGTCGCCTACGTGAGAAAGTTTTTTTTTGAATGCGCACATTGTTCATGTATATAACTATTATTATTTTGCTGAAATGGTCTCGGCAAACATAAATGAGAAATTATCTTTGGCCGACGCTTGATAGCGCTTTGTTAAATGCTGAGCAGAAAACCGGAACTGTTAACTTTACAGTTTTGCCTTTATGACATGTTGATTTAAAACAATCATCGGTTCCTTTGATATGACTTTGAACTTATAATCTAAAAAATGTGTATGGTAAAGGTGTATGTGTAACGAAAATTGATGACAAAACTGTTTTGATGACATAAACGTAAATTTAATTAATATTATTCTATAGGTATATTTTCTTGTTACTTATCCTCTATAGCAAAACTTCAGGTTAATAGCAAATATTATAATATTCAAGGAACAACAATATCACATGTATTATTAGTTGTAGCAATAATCACCTTTTCAGACTTTGGTACGTTTCGTTATCATTTATTGAAGCTTTTCAATCAAGTGAATCATCCACAGTACAATTTTTAAAAGCCTTTCTCTACATTGTATACCTTTGCCTGATTTTCTACAAATTTGATATGGGGTGTGGCAAGTGCCCCGCTACCATTTTAATTATTTATAACTTTTAAAAGAAACAAGACAGAATATTGTTTTTCTATAAAATCTATTTATCATTTTTAAAGCAGATATGCTTGAAAACATTTTTTTAAAAGCAAGAGATTTTTTTTTCTTATTTTTTATTAATTTTAAGGATATAGAACATAAAAAAATATTATACATGCACCAGAGCCCTATGGGACCTGGAAGGGCCAGTCAACAAGTTGATACGACGTTAGGAACATAATATACTGTACTTATATAACTAATAACAATTTTACATGAAATGATTATGTGTAGTATGCAACAAAACATTGGACACCGTGACACCAACATCACTCTTACGATACCTGGTAGTTGTGCTTGAACGACAGTAGCGACACTTTGTTTTTTGTCAAGTAGAATAACAAAATGATCAATTCTATCGAAACGAATATCCATATTTTCATTTTGACTGGTCTTCCTTGAGTGTATTTTGGTCTTCCTTGAGAACTGCTACATGGTTTTCTATTATACTGAAGAAGTGATATAGCTTCTTCACTCCTAAAATATAAATGGTGCATGGTACCTTTGTTGGTTTTATACGTATTTGCAAAGCGTTTTGCACGGCCATATCAATGCATTGAGCAATTAGGGAAATATACCATTTTCCCTCTAATGGAAGTACGATAAAAGCTTATGTTCTCATCACAGGGATCTAAGCGGCCCATATTCGAATTATCTTTTTTCACGACATTCAATTTGAACAATCTTTTTACCACGTTGTGGGAAACTTTTAACAATATGAATGGGTTTAGAAAAGAATTGGAGCACATTGTGACAATATTTTTGTCGTTCCACTGAACAGAAACAGTATTATTTTCTGCCATTCAATACTTGTAATCACCTCTTTTTCTTTTCTATCTATGGAGACAAATGGATTGTTGGTAAGTCTATTACAATGAATTGTTTGTTGTAACTCTCTAAATATTTTTGTTTAGCAACAAAATAAGCAAATCACCAGAGTAAATTATCAAAGTAAAAGTGAAATTTATGGCAATTCCACTTAGATCTCAATGTATCTGCGTAAGTAAGAACAACATCAGCCACGTCCCCAAGTTCCGTGTATATAGTTCCAATATGAGTATTTTCGCCCTAATCTGGTAGATTCTACTCATAATTTGTAACTATAATGGATCGGCTTTCCCTTTATATACTATTTGCAGCCATATCTCCCGTAATAGGGTACCACGGCCTCATCGATGCGGTGAGATTATCGCAAAGGTGCATTTTCTAAAAAAATTGCATTCATATGTCTAAACTATGGTCGAAGTTTTGCAAATTTGTCATTTTTGTCCAAATTATTGTTATCTGCGAAATGTAGATTACTCATGATATATTCAAATCTATTTCTTAATATGGCCTCTGCTATGACTTCACTATGGGTATATCTATGTTTTTGACGGTTTCAGAACATTCGACGCCTTGAAGGTTGTAGATATCCGCTCAGTATCAGCACTCACAAAAATTATCTAATTGCACTACCAGAACTACTTGTTCTTGCGATTGAGGCACCAAAAAGTTTTGATTAATATATCTAAAGCATTCACCGTTAACTGGAACTGCATTTCCATTATCATATTCAAAAAAAAATATGATCCAATGATGTTTTGAACATGAATACTTCACATTACTGTAACTTGGCAAGGATTTTCTTTGCCCAGAAATGGCTATTTTGTTTATTCACCTGAACTCTGAGATGAAAATGAGCTTCATCGCTTATTTTTTTTTATTGTCAATTTGGTGGAAGTGGTTTATAATGACAGTAATAAGTATTCTAATGGCATTACAGTGCATTACATGACATTAATGCATTAATAATGACATTATATTATTGTTGTCTGTAGGCAACAGGTCTTGAACAATTTAAATCTTATAGGGAAATATGTCCAAATGACTTCCCAAAATTCAGCGTATACTGCCTGGCAAAATTCCAAATTCTGTGCTACGTCATCAAATCGATGTTTCTAGAGATTCCTCTGCAACTTTGTTTCACACGTGCAATATTTTCGGCGCTTTGTACTGTTCTTGGAATTGTGATGCGGGACCTATCCATAACTGTTTCCTATACTTGGTGCTATAATATCTACATTTAAGTAAATATGTATTTAAGTAGTAGTACCATTTTAGTGCCTTTGATAGAATATCTTATAATCTGCGTGTGAAATCATTGTTTCTAAGTTAATGCATAAAACAAACACAATCGAATAATAATTCTGTCAACTGTTTTTCAATGGCACGTTTTGATTCGCTATGCTGAGATACCCATTTATGAATATTCCAGATGCCCATCGATAGATGCGTTATATCTTTCACGTTCTAAAAATGCAATATGTCACCTTTCATTAAGCTAATAGCAATATACAAAATAACCACAAAAACCTTTGTTATAAAATCTGTAATGTAATGAAATCATCAAAGAACAACAAATTATATCTAAAAAACTATAATTATTGATTTATTCAAATGAATGAATTAACAAGTAGTATATAAAGATATAGAAGAAATTCAACATAAGAAATATATATTCTTTAAATTGTTATTACAAATAATGTAATTTAAATTGTTACAACTTCAACAACAATTTCAGACAATTAAAAACGGAATTTACCATGATTATAGTAAAAGTAATAAATGTGCCAAAATTCAAGAGAATGTATAAAATATGTTGTAAATAATGAAAGATGATATGCCGGTGTACCTAATAATTCGGATAAAAGTTATAATGCCATTAAAAAGAAATTAATGACTAGGTATCCAAAAAAATACTTTTACATTATTTCGTAGCGAAATTTTACCAACTATTAAATTGCTATTATATTTTACTTTATAATAAATTTCTGAAAAACTAAATGATAAAATAAGAATAAGAAATACATTACTATAACATGTAGCAATAAAATATCAAGGCTGATCACAACCTATGAATTTATTGATTGAAATACTTTGCTTAATCTTCAACATGGTACAGAGAATCAGGTATGAGAAGAGAAATTTATACATTGCCTCATTCAATATATAACCAAATTATTTTCCAATGCATTTAAGTTTGTACGATCGTTAAAGCAAAGTAAAGATAACTGAAATAAGCTTAATAACTGAAATAATTTGATGAAAAGCAAAGTAAAGAAGTTGAATTATTAATATGTTATTAATCGATAATAAATACATATCATTCAATTTTTAAGTAAAATCTGACATGTAGTTTTTGCGTAATTAATTTTTAAAAACTGGATATTTAACATGGAGACAATAGGCAATCTCATTTTTCATATAATTCAACTACAACTGCTAAAGATAAATATATTGAAAACTGAGGTTTATATTAATCAATTCTTGTAGATTATGTAAGAATTATAAAAAAAAAATATGTTACCGTGTATGTTTGGAGATACTTTAATTAAAATAATCGAAAATTGACTAAATTATCTGTCAGCCATGATAACTAAATGATACATCCCGGTCGTGAAAGTTTGGCAACGTCGAACGAAAAGTGGCGCGCATTTTGAAATTTAATCATTATCGCTTACTTCAATAGGTTCTAATGATTTATTTTTTCTGTAATCAAAGATAATTGATTTTTTTTATTGTATTATTAACTTCTTCGATTAAAGAATGAAATTAATTATTTTATTTTTATAGCAAAAAATCAATACTGAAAAACAAAAAATATATATATATATATATATATATATATATATATATATATATATATATATAGTTTTTGGGAAAATGCTTTAGCTTTGAGCTTATGTATATGATACTCCAATATTAGCGTTGTTTTAGTAGATGCATTTTTTTCATTCTTGATTTTTTCCCCTAAGTTCGAGGCACTTAGAGCAAACATCAGTGTGAGGGGATCCAAAGTCGATATGGAAGCATATATTGAAAATAAAACCAAAGTAACTCTCTTTTACATTTTCATCGCAAGTGTCTTCTCGTTGAAACATCTTCCACATTTTTCTGATATTTAGATCACTGGCCAGGTAGCAGCGACAAGCAATTTTCGCTGAAATAATGAGACTCCAATGGCTTAAACTTTTTAATGTATTGAATAATTTATTCTTTTTTTTTCGAAAATATATTTCTTTCTCTCTCCACTTTGTATCTCCACCTCGTCTTTCAGTGGCCATTTCCGAACTTTGAAGATGTCGATTTAGTACTCCTTTTACTGTCTCCACCAATACACAAAATTGTAACAAAAGTTTTCTTACACACAGGAACTAACCGTTTATTCCCGTTTCTTTGGACCCAATATGTAATTGAAAACTTTCGGGATGGACCACCTTCTTTTTTCCTGCACGTTTTGGCTTTTGTATATTGCCGAATTTTATTATGAAATTATCCTGAGGAATCTTGTTATTTTGAGAATAAAACACCTTATGAAATATTAACATTAACTTTTTTGAAGATGCTACATCTGAAGGAATTTTTGCAGTGGTTGTATTTTGAGTGTTCAGGAACATTATATATATATATATATATATATATATATATATATATATATATATATATATATATATATATATATATATATATATATATGCTGTAGCAACACAGATATTTGTATTGATGGTTTTTATATTGTAGGTTTTACAGAGTTATCCTCAGCTTATATCTCTTCTTTGAAGCTTGGGTATCATTGAAAAAAATGTTTTTTTTTGGCTAAACCTATATAACTTTGGATAATTTATAGATTACACTAATATTAAAACTATGTTTAATTTATTAAACTAAATAAACAATATGAAGATGATCCCTCGTAAATATGGCACAAGAATGTGCTTATCAATAGATCTTAAATAACAACTCCGAAACATGGCGGAAACATTAAATATCAATTGAGACCATCGCGCGACCAGTTTCTAAATCCGAATGCTATATGTTCATTCATACTCTTCTAAGCTACTGTTGCACCCGGAAGAGCGACTCGCCAAAGTTCATTCACAGATTCAGAAAATATGAATATATATAAATGCGCGATTCGCCTCGATTCCCAAGATTATTTTGGGCACTAAACTGTCCCAATTTTTATCCATCCATATACAGGTACGGCCTCTAATGTTTTCTTATGGAAATGTTATATTCTATTTTACTCTGTGTAAACTATATCTCTGAATCATATCTGAATTTATGAAAGCATATTCGGTTATTTTGAATAAGTTTGGGCAATAGTACCACTTTTACATAATTTAATATCAAAAAATATAAGTTCTTAAGTTAAAAAAATCACTAGTCATGTGGGTTACAGAATTAAATGATGGTATATATATATATATATATATATATATATATATATATATATATATATATATATATATATATATATATATAAATATTAAGAACACTGAATGACGCACAACCAAGGAAGAAAACAGGATTCAGAAGTGGAATGATCCATTCTTGTCCAACAGGCCATAGAAATGCACAATAAATACATAATGTCACTGGGCTTGGCTTTTATTGACTATGAAAAGGTATTTGACTCAATATTAAAGCAATGGATGCATTGCTTAACCAGAGGATAGACAGAGCCAATATAAACCTACTGGGATCCATGTATGATGAAGCTACAGCTATAATTCACATGGATAATTTTGAAGTTAAAATCAATGTAGAACGGGGTGTACGACAGGGTGAGTCAATATCGCCTGTTCTTTTCTCAGCCCGCCTAGAAGAGCTATTCGTCAATATGTATTGGAAACAGTTTTCCTATCACAAGACCTAGGATGAGCTACAAACACATACAAGAGCTGGAAAGGGCCGGAGAAACATTTAGTTTGAAAATAAATCTAAAAAAGTCAGATTATGTTCAACAAATTTGCTGACAACAGAATTTTTTTTATTTTGGGATGCGATTTAGAGATTGTGGACCCACATATATATTGAACAAAGGATTTCAATGCAGGGTGATACTGCCCAGGAAGTGGAACGACGTATTAAGTGTGTCTGGCAGGCATTTGGCAGGCTCAACATAATTAAGTTGAATTGCAAAGCGGGACAGAGATACCTGCACATGTATCAGAGAACAAAAGAACGTATGTGACATCATTGGAAGGGTGAAGGTATTGAGAGGTGGGTAGGCCATATAGCGAGGCGATGTGACGACAGATTGACTAAAGCATTCCTGGGATTGATACCGCTTGAACATAAACGTGTTTGTAAACTTACAAAATGTATTTGTTGCACTATTTATTAGTAGTATCATTTGTCACCACAAATATTACTAAAATTTCGCCTAGATTTGTTCACCGTGTTTTCAAGTTTTTTATGTCTTCTGAGCACCTGACAAATATTTAAAAACACCTCTTAAATACATTTGATTATTTAAAATACATCATTTTCGATGTTTGCATTTCATCGATAATTTTTTCCATAAAAGAATCTACGACATGCATGTCTCTTCTTTTTTCCTTCCATGGCATCTTCTTCGATTGAGTTATTTTAACACTTTTTTTACTATGTATATGGAGAGAAACTACTCTTCCTACTATATACTCTTTAGAGAGAAAGCAGGCCAACACCTAGTGCGTCTTCAGTACAAGTTTGAACTGCATAGAGTCACTTGGTGGTTCGTAGCAACTCTTTTCGTGAAGCAGATTTTTCTAGTGCTTTCTGAAAATGACTGTCAACAATTTCTGGCTACAGTACATCATTATCAAGTTTTGTTTCAGACTTGGCCACAGTGCGACAGGAACGTTTACAAAAATTCAACAGGCAATGGAAGCGGTGTTTTGTTAAGAGTACAGGTTTTCAGGCCTAGACTCGATTGAAGATGAACCTCGCAGCAGTATTATAACTGGTGACGAGTTTTGGATTTTTAAGTACGACCCAGAAGCGAACCACCAGAGTCAGGTATGGTAGACTTCAACCTCGCCACGCACAAAAAAAGCCAGCAAATGAGCAAACCAAAGATCAAAAGCATGCTGATTTCCTTTTTTGATCGTCTAAGGCCAGAGGATTTTGATAAACATATTTTTGTTTACAGCATGCCCATGAAAGACTTCGAGAAAAGATCATTCGTGTGGAAATACGCCTTGCAATACAGCGATTTCTGTTAAGAAGTTTTTCGCAAGTAGAAACATCACTGTGGCTCCACAGCCCCGTTATTCATTTGACTTGAATCATCTTTTTCTTTTTTTTTTCTTTTTTCCAATATTCAAAATTCGCCTCAAGGGACACCATTTTGGGACAATCGGGGGCGTTGAAAAGGCCGTTACTGACCGGTTGAAGGCGATTCCACTATCTGAGTTCCAGCACTCCTATTAAGAGTAGATCAACCGTCTCTATCCCTGTGTGGCTTCCCAAGGCACATATTTTGAAGTAGATAATGTGGTAGAATTGTAATTTCTATTGAAAAAACAATTAAAAGTCGGACTTAATCAAGTTTATTACTTTATTTATACACCACGCACATACAGTTATGAACATACATATGTTATGAATATACTTGTTCACAAATCTTAACATAAGCTAAGTAAGCTAGTAAGAATAATAGTTCGGCTCTGCATCTTAGCGGAGCGCAAAATCTTATTAAGTGGTTTAATGTACGACATCCCTCGAACATCCGGTTTTATATTTAGATCTGTCTTACGGACGTTATTATAACTGGATATGCCGTGGAATTACCGTCAACTGTGATCGTCGTGAGGTAGCAAGGACTTTCTTCGACAAAAAGATTAGATTCCAACAATCTAAAAATATAAAATATTTGTTCATATATATATATATATATATATATATATATATATATATATATATATATATATATATATATATATATATATATATATATATATATAAATTGTTAAATAAAACACTAAAAAATTAATTTATTCATCAAAATTTATTTTGTCGCCTTCAAAGTAGGTCCCATCGAGTGCACTACAACAATGCCACCGCTTGATCCAATCCTCCCTACAATGTAGGCTGAGTGAGGTATAACCTTCAGCTTCTTCAGTTGATTTTTTTTACGGCCTCAGTTCACTCAAAACGCCTTCCTCGAAGTGGTAATTTTAGTTTCGGAAACAGTAAAAAGTCAAACGGGGATATATCAGACGAGTACAGTGCTTGGTCAATTACGTTCGTTGAGTTTTTGACCAAAAACTCTTGCACAACGATGGTTTTGTATGATGGTGCATTATCGTGGTACAATATCCCGCAAGATCCTCGTTCCACAAGTTTGACCGTTTTCGGCGGATATTCTTGCGCAAGATCTCAAGGTCCATCTTTGGTCGCTTTGCAAGAAATAAATGTATTCGAAAACTATCAGCATGACCTTGATTTTTGAGCGCCTTTGACGTGTTATTTTGAGTCCCACGTCTTGTCGCCCGTTATGATACGTTTTATAGGGGGGGTCCGAAGAAGATCGGGTGTCATATCTTCAGCGACCTGCTTTCGATATTCTTTTTGGACAAATTGAACTCGTTTGGAAGCAGTCGTAAAGCGACGCATTTTACGCAAAAAATATCATTTGTAACTTTATGAAAGGATTTAAAAGATATGTTCATCTCTTGAGCCAATTCTCTAAGACTCGTACAATGTTTTAGTCGTTTGTAGACGTTGAAGGTCGACCAGAATGAGGCAAGTCAATTACCACTTCTCGATCCTCTTTGAACGCTTCATACCATTCACATGCCTGAGTTTTTGATATATATATGATTAATCGTAGATTCGCCATAGTTAAACTCAACAAACACTTGACGTCGACTAACAAAACAAGCCGATGTAAACAAACTGGTTGACCTATTGCTCTCGAATTAGACATCGTAACTAGGCATAGGGCTGTCTTGTATTATAAATGAAATTATATAGATTTTTTTTGCGGGTTTTGTAAATGAGGAATAATATATATTTATAGAAAAAGAGAAAGTTTACCCGTGCTCCACGTAGTGCTTTGTCATTCCTTCATCCGTTACCCAAAGAGTCAGCAAGCGTCTCTCAGGTTTCTGGCTTTAAGCCGTCATCAGTTGGACTCAAGCTGAACGTCTGGATAGCGAATAAAGGTGCGTCTAAAGCCATGATCATATAAATCAGCCATGTCGAATAGGGGCTACAATTACATGCAGCTATGCTATCCTGCGGTAAACGACCGCAACAGTCAGATTGTGCGAGACCGTTCGTGGCCCGTCTAACATTGGGTAAGTACCAAGTATGTACGAAAAATAGTGAAGTGGGCTCGGGTAGAAAGATATTAAAAAGCAAAGAAAGTTCACCTGTGCTCCACGTAAGTGATTTACCATTTCTTCATCCACCACCCAAAGCGTCATCAAGGGTTTCCCCTAGGTTGAGCACGGGTGAACTTTCTTTGCTTTTTAATACTTTTCTCCACACACACATAAGCTATTCATTCAAGAATCGGTCCAAGAAATATACAAAATAATGTTTGATTAAAATTTAAAGAATGCTTGGATGATACATAAAATAATATGAGCATAAAATCTATTCAATAAAAATATATTTAACAGGGTGAATAGCGAAATTTTAATAGAAAAAAACTTGAAGTAATAGTGAATGCAACTGTTGAGTGTTTTGAATTCCGTGAGTGATTCCGTTTGTTAGCACATTTTTAACTAATAAATATTAATTGGTTATTTTTAAGTTAGCTATAGCAACTATCACTTTACTCATTAGATTTCATGGCTCCAAAAAAAAACACTCTTATAATTTCATCATATTAACAATTAAAAGAATTAACACGTGATATCATTCATATTCATTAGCAATAATATAAAATATTTCTTGCTAGTTATTCTTAAGTAATGGAAAAATAATATAATAATATGCAATTGTTTTATTTAATTTTGCAATCGGAATAATATCAAGCATTACAAATAACCTTTACACTTATAGAAATATAATATATAAGGTTGGTATAAATTCAGTACCATAAACACTAAACGATAGTAACTATAACACTGTCACAAAAAAACAACACGCATTTTGGAAAGAACAAATTATTGAATGGCCTTTTCTTAATATGAGCAATATTCTATTTTTTGCAAAAGTATAAATAGATAATGGGGCTCAAAATAGTTGGTGATAGGGCCTCGGAAACAGTCTAGGCTCTCGACATTTGGACTGTAATAAAATTCTGTGCAAAGTTCACACTGTAATAAAAACGCCACACTCGTCCACACTCTAACAAAAATACCAACAAATTCTATCTCTACATCCTCTTCGTGAACCTTGAGCCCTACAGTTCACTCATTAGAATACGTAGGACGCTGCTAACAGAGGAGGGTAGGGGCGAATCCTCGGCACCAAAGGTCAGAATCTGTCGGCTACAGTATGGTAATGTAATGCCTCCTGTAATAAGTCTCCTGTCATCCTGGATAGGTGGGTTCAGCGTGGAGCTCAATAAAGAATACCCTTCAACATAAAGCGGACATGACGACAAGCACGAATTTGGGGGTGGGTTCGTTATAGTTAAAATATTATTTTAGTCAATTATACAAATATATGGATAATGTAGACTATGTGATAATGATAGTATAATGTAGGGTTTACTGACTCGCATGGGCTGGACATATAGCGAGAATGCTATAAAGTCGAATCCCAAGGAGAATCATGGAAGGGCGAATAGGGGCCAACAGAAAGAGTGGTAAATCAAAGACACGGTTGCAGAACAATGTAAGAACAGATGCTAAATAACTACTGCATATCAAAAACTGGAGATGCGCTGCTGGAGATCGACCTGGTTTGGGGGCAAAAGGAGGAAGCAGGAGAAGAAGATATATAGATAATATCTTTATATCTTTCGATCATAGTCAGGTGACTTCTCCTGGAATTTAGCGAGTGAGATTTATGATCCGACTAATGTGGGTTTAATAAACTGACAGTGATTATTCCCAAAACAATTCTATATATTTCAGACTAATATTGGAAATTCAAGAGATGCATGTGTACTCTAGCCCAGAAAGAGTATAAAGAAACAAATAATATTATATTGGAGGTCAAAATACGAGTCATTTGTTCCGATTATTACTTAGCTTGGTAACCCCCCCAGGAAAATACCAGGCTTGTGTACTATATTTTAATAGAACGCATTGTAAAATCCAACAAGGAATGCTCCTCAGTCATTCCAATTAGAAGCTAGGCAAGGTCTTCTATCTTGGTCAGTTGTCAGTTAATAGACTTTCATTAATGGCTAGCTGATGACAGTGATTCGGAGTTTTTGTGATTTTTTTATAATATCTAGTCTAATTTTCTTGGATGTCGACTGGTAAAAACCAAGGTTATTCAGTTACAATATAATATTATCTATTATTGGAGTGTTTTGTTGGTTGTGCTTGGGGAAGTTTAGTTGATCATTCGTGGTTATTATATATCTATTTCTGTAGGATTTTTATTTCTAATTGTTCTAGTAGGTCTAATTTTTTCATTTCCTTTCTGAATGTAATAGTTAAACATTGTTTACATCTATAAAATGATCAATACAAAGTGTAGACATTCAAGTGCTTTTTATGTTATTTAAGATATATTTTTTAGTGCTCTTTTATTCTCCATCCAATACTTTTTTCACTTTGACTGATATATACCGCTTCACAATCTTTACAGTTGATTTTATATACAATTGATTAATCTAAACTATCAGTTTTGTTCTTGTTATTGACTTGTTTACACAAATGGTCTTACATCTTAGTTTATTTAATTTTTTACAAACAATAATATTCAGTTTAGAAGTGTAATTAATAAATTTAAATGATTTGGTTTTTAATTCTGTAGAATTCTTTTAAATTTAACTTTCTTATACTGTTTATATTTTAATAACTTGTCAATTAATCCCTCTTTATAATCGTTGGTTTCCGCTATCTGTTTAGTGGTACTGAGTTCTTTATTAAAATTATCTATGAGTAAGAAATTAATTTCATCATTCAAGTCCAATTAAAAATAAAACTTCTGAGTAACTTCTGAAAAACTTGTAACTTTCTTTCCGTACCATTCCAATTGCAAAAAACATCGTCTGCGTATCTGTGTCAATGTGATGCATTGTTGGTTAGTGAGTGGATTTTTTTAATTCAAAATAACATTTTTGAAATCAGCCATAAAAATTTCAGCTGAGAAAGGTGAGATAGGGGAACCCATTATTCTTTAAAAAGCTAATATTTACAAAATGTTTCAACCAACCAAAGGAACCAACTGCGGTATCCATAAATATTATTGTCATGAATTGTCCTTTATTCATTGAATCATTCAATTCATTGAATTCATTGAATGATATTCTTATAATCTATTCTTTAACATAGGACATAAAAAAGTAAATCAATGATATCATCTTTCTGAAACATCGTTATATGCCACGATTCCACTCTTTAAAAGTTGATTATCATATTTAGGTATCGCAATCATTTAATTACTCATTCCCTTATCCTTATATTCAAATAAATAGCGACCAATGATTCCACCAAATTATAAACTAAATATATTAAACAGATTAAATTTTTTTTGAGTAGATTTTAAATTTTAATTTTAAATATGTCTCTTTTGTTTAGTATTGGTTTAAATAAGAATCGATTTGGATGTTCGTCTTCTAATTTTATAACCCTATATAATTCAACAAATGAATAATTCATATTCTACATGTTGGATACAATTATTGCAAAAAAAAGTAGTGAGCAAGCTTCATATCTATCAGATTGAACATGTTTTAAATGTCGCAAAAAAACTTTTAATTCAATTACAAATTATATATAATATTTTTTTCTTTTAATTTAATCATCAGTTCAAGAATAGTTCAAAAATTATTGTTCCTAACGTATATCTGAGGCTTTTGCAACAAAGTTACTTTTCATAAAAACATAATGCTTTTGAAAAAAACTTTGCCTCTTGCAGTCAGGTACTCATTCACAATGGCGATTCAGCTTCAGCTTCTCAAACAATAAATATAAATTCTAAAACTTATCGTCATGATCTTTTTCATAAAACGGACAAGAAATGTTTGTAAAGGTGGTGTCCTTATACTGACATCATACTTTAGATTACTGACTCTAGATAAAAGTAATGAACGCATAATTCATCCACTGAAAAATTTATTTACAAAACTTTCCAGATCTGCATTAATTATCGAAAAATGTACATAAGTGGTGATTGGTTTGATGCGGTTTTGGTCAGCTGTTAATATTTTCGACACCCAACGAGCATGCACTTTTTTAAGACCTTTGAGATTTGCAATTCTGCGTAAATTTTAGTATAAGCATTCACTCACTGGATACTACGAGGTGTGTAAAGTAATCCCTTTCAAAGTCGTTGCCTTGGGTATCTACACAGCGATTTCTTCACTGTTTATAGTAGTGTTGGAACTCAGTTATTTGAGTCGCTTTCAGCTGATCGGTTACAGCTTTTTCAATGTTTTTCACTCTCACAAAATGGCGACCTTTGAGACGAATTTTCAATTTTGGGAAAAGGAAAAAGTCACTAGGACTCAAGTCTGGTGAACAACGAGGATGCAGAGCTACAGTGATTTTAGTTACCAAAAACTGAGGAAAGGTGCATTGTCGTTCGTTCTTGATGTTCGGTTTTATATGAATGATCCTTCTTCGAAGTCTTTCAAGAAATGTTCTTTGAATTTAAGGCACAAATTCCTTATGAACGAGCCCTGACCATCAACCGACGATCAGAACGCACAAGACCATGAATTAGTGGACATTTTTATCATTTCTTACAGTTGCGAGATTCATCTTCAATGGTCTCGACCTCCCGAGAATGCCTTAACCCACCTGAAAATTTCGATCCTTAACTGACACTGTTTCCTTAAGCCTGTTGAAGTTTGGAAAAAGTTTCTTCTACCGCACTGTGCCCAAGTCTGAAACAAAACTTGTTAATGCGCCGTTGCTTCAAATTGTTACCACTAATTACGTTACTATTTTCAGAACGCACTACAAAAATCTAGTTCATAAAAAGAATTACTATGGACAAACAAGTGAGTCTAGGAAGTTCAACCTCATACCGAACACATATCATATGTTGGAAAACCAACAGTGTTTTTAGATCGGACACTACACCATCAGCCCTATTAATTTATTCACACATCTTGTATGCCATAGACCAAATCAAAAAGCCACTATCTTTGGAGCTCTAATAGTGAAGCACCCTCGTAATCACAGTAAATTTCAGTACAACTTTTTAAAATTATAAAATGTCTATAGGAATTGTTTTGAAAAAAAATCATCGAAATAATTCAGTGTTTTTTATAGTTTAAATATTATATGATATAGTTATGATATGTTTTAATTGTGCATTGTAAAAATGATCAATGAAAAATCCTCACGCGCGATGGACATTTAGTGATGTTCATGGGTACAATATAATTCGATGCATTTTGTCGCATAATCTTTGACGAAGCTTAGGGGATTCGACTGCAGTAAGCCTTCTCCCTATTTGCTCCATCATATCATATCTATTCATCAAATTGGCGCACAAAGACGATACACGGCCTTTTCATACAAATTGCCCGTGTACGTCCTCTTTATAAAACATAACCCTATGTTTCGTGTTTTATTGTGTACAGTGTTTCTTTTAGACACCTGAGTTCCTTTTATGGACGTCATATTCTTTATTTCCGTTTTTATGCCGTCTTTTATACGAGGTCTCCGAGGCCATTTTATATATCGACAATAAAGGAGCAGAGAGGACTTTGGCGCATTCTGCCCGTATAAATATAAAATGTATGGAATAATTTATTTCTCCTGGCTGGCTGACTGGTTGGCTACTGGACGTTGTGGTATATTTCTAACAACGACCTGCCGAATCCACAGTGCCAATAAATCAACTGGGAAATATGTTTTACACAACATATTCTTATTATTTTATTCTCAGATCAATAACCAACTCTTATTACTACATAAGTTGTCTAAAAAACGACAGAACTTTTAGAAGCTGAATGTGTTTATTGTGTGATTGTATTTAGAACCTAGAAAGAAATGTTTTTACAATATTTTTTTTTACAGCGAGCCAGATTCATTAAATTTTACATTTTGGGGGATAAAACTAGTCATAGTTCAGCGGATTGAACAAATTGGTTCACTGGCCAAGGCCACAATGCCTTTTCGAACCAAAAACTGACTAATGGCCATTATTTTAAAGTGTTATTTTTCAGCTTCAAAACGAGGTATTATTTATGAGCCTACTGTGTGTATGACCTGAAAAATCAGTTGTAGGGGCGATGTCGTCCGAACAGCAACATTCAAGATACTGCCTACTTTTCAACTGTGAAAAGAAAATGCTGCAAAAATTTAGGACATGATTTGTGAAGCAATTCCTACTTGGAAATGTTTACTTAAATCAAGTAGAACTTCCGGGTTATTCGAAAAAGTGGAGGATGAACTGATGAATGAACTGAAACTGATGAATGGATGAATGGAGGATAGAATTTTAAAGGTATTATCTGCTTCAATCTAGATTCAGACAATCAAGCTGCGAACATAGACTTTTCTTGTATGCGGATCAATTAGAGCAAACAGAAAGCGGCTTCTGATGCAGGAGAATTCCAAACATCTTATTACTACACAAATGAAGGACTAACGTTAAAAATTCAACGCTGTTGCACTTCTACCGCATTTAACATACTTTCTAGAGTTTGTGCTATCAGTCTTTTATCTTTCCGGTTCATTTGAATACTTCTTGCGTCGACGGTACTTCAATAATTTGAACGAGGTTACAATGGGGTGCCGTAAATGTTTTGATTCCAAGAAATGCGGGATCGTTACACTTGACCGTGAACCATAAAGTTCTATGGTTCTAAATGGTCTTTATTTTAAAGTTTTTTTTAGTTATAAAATTTACGCATAATCACAACCTCATCGCCTTAATATTTTACAGTTATATTGATAGACCGCGAACAAAAAGATAAAGATTACAAAGAATGATTTTTCATTGTTTTCTTTTTCGACGGCAATCAATCTATCGATAGATACGTTAAGGATTCTATTAAGTTTCAAAACATAAAAGAACAGATACCTACACTATGAATATTTAACAGGCTTTAACAAGTTTACTTTATGAGTAACTTAATATTGTAGCTGTAGGTGCCTTCTGTGTTTACGACTACCTATCAATTACTAAAACGAACAATAAAACAATCTTATAATTGTTTCTGTCAGGAAATAACAGTCGATCTGATATGAAATGGAATAATATGTTTGCCAAAAATAAAGTCGAGAAGAAAGTTGCGTACATATTTTTTCTCAACTGAAACTGGTCTCGTTATGTAAATTAGTTTAAAAGATATATGAAATCATTTATCACATGTTGGGAGACAATTATCTTAGAAATCTCACCGAATCTCCAGCCAGGAAGTAATAATGTTGATATTCATCGAGCTATAAAAATGTGGTTAACAACAAGGTTGAATTTCGAAAGCGCCCAAGTAAAATTTTTGGAAGTATAATAATGTTGAAATATATTCACTGTTGACGTTAGGATTAGAACACAAAGTTTATAGGAAGTATTAAGTAATTGAACAATAATTTGAGATTAGGATCAAGTCAGTATCTATTCCATGTTCTTTGATAACTGGAGCGTAATGTGATCATTAAACCATATACATTGGTTCCTGATGAATCTTCTAAGCACTATCCTGAGCTTACAATCCTAGAAAAATTCACTTGAACCATGTCGAAAACTCTTAATTTTTATATACATTAATGTATTGTCCTATTAACTTATTGTATTATTGCAAAAAGCAAAAATAAATGTTAATCTCTTTTACAAACCACTATTTCGTTCGTAGAAAATTTTCACCTCTACATTGATTTTTAAATTTCAGAAATAGAAAAGTAGGGATGAGGCTGAATCAGGTAAGTAAGGGGGATAATCGACAATTACAAACCATATTTCATTGTTTTTTCAGAGCAATATGGGGCGAGGGTCGTTGGAAAAGTTATGTTCAAGGTCTGACAAAGAGAATAAAATCTTTTTGAAGAAGTTATGTTGTTTTTGGTTCTCAATATACAATTCTTCAAAATAAGCGGTTGACTGTCCCTGCTTTGATATCATCATTTGAGTCCAGGGAGCCATTTCTTGAGGTTTTGGAAGACGAAGTAATCGCTGGGAGTCATATTTGACGTAATATGGTGTATGAAGAAGCCCTTTAAATTGTAGGTCATTGCGTTTTGCAGCAACAATTCGTGACGTGTGCAGTATCAGAGCGCACTTTTGTTTGACCAGGTGTGCACGTGAACCCTTAAGTACTATAGTGCAATAATAAAAAATAGAAAAAAAATCCAAAAAAGCTTATTTTTACAAGTATATTACATTTTAAAACAAGTATATTACATCTAAAGAAATATATTTTAATAAAATAAAATTAAACTATATCGAATTCTGCATGTCCTACAAAGTCATAAAAATTAACCCAAACTAGAAGTCATGCGCATAAAATAAAAATATAATTCTGTTAATTACTTTGTTTCATTAAGTCTGAGAGTTATGTGCAGTTTCCACATACTTTATTTGCATATTCCAAGCATATTGGTATTTTGCATGACACGCACGTGTACGTAGTTTTTCTCTTTAGTCTAGGAGGGCAGAGCCTACATATGATTAGTTTCCTTTGGGATTCCTGATTTAAAAGCTTTTTAGAAAATATATCAGGAAGGTTTGGAAAATTCTGCGAATTAAATAATAAACCTCCTTATTAATTCTATGGTTTTCAAACCTTTTGGTCATCATTGGTTTCACCAATTGAAATGCAACAGAGTCAATAAAATTGAATCTGGTAATATCGCAGTTACCTATTTTGTATAAAGACTGATAAATAATAAAAGAATTATCCATAGAGATGTCTATCAGTTGGAAAAAAAAATGCTGAAGTCCATCGTCTGGTACCTCCACTACAAGTAAATTTGTTACATTTCTCATCTATACCGTCAAAGCCGCCTTTAGTAGAATTGTAATAGGATATAATTTATGGCTTGTTGATATCATCATCATTGACTTTAGAATGATGCATGGGTGAAATCTGTAGTACAATTTAGGTTTTTAGGAATGTAAGAAAGAAGTGTTGAATCTTTAGTAAAACCATAAAGATATGAACCTTCATCTCTCGTTTTATTTGCCATAAAATAATTCCGCACATCTTTTTATTTTTTCGTAACGTGTCTACGTACGTAAAAGATTCCTTTTTATAATTCTTCTACGCTCTCTAGGGAGGACAATCAATTGTCAGCAGTTATATTTCTATGTATTCCGTTTTATATATTATGACATTTTTCTATGAAATATATTTTTATGTAAGCTGTTGAAACCGATTGAGTCGGCTTGCTCAATTTTTTCTCTTCATGTGTCAGCACTCACATCAACTTTAATCTATATTTTGTCAGTTTATTAGGTATATACATTCTGATCGCACATACTATACAACATATTAAAAAGTTAGATATAGCGGTTCTATCCGAGTCAATTTTTTTAACATTATCTGCTCGATTTTAGAAATCGTCAAATCTTAGTGCTGCTAGAATGATTGCAAATCATTTTGTAGACATGATCGCTCAAAAAATATCTAGACTTCAACCATTATTCGCAAATATTGATCTCAAAACTTTTTGGTTTGATTTAAACATAATCATAAACAATAACAAACCGATAAAAGCTCGAAGTTTAATTTCATCCAAATCAGCAACAATATATAAATGACTAGTTTTATAGAGATTTTGAAACTCCGTTAATTTTTCATTAGTATGTTTTAAAATTAAATTAACCATATTAGGAGAAAAAATTGAGCTCCATACAGCCAAGACATCATTTTGATTATGTCGTAAAGGTAGATGAATTACAAAATTATGTTCCGGTGTTCTGACATTTCTGGTAGGTTCTATTTGACCATTTGAACCTATTTTCACCATAGAAATAATTCTGTTCAGCTTCCTCTGTTTCTTTATTTTCATTACCGCTTGCATCATCTTCTGATTGGGAGAAATGGTCGCTAAAGTCCGTATCATCATCAAGTTCATCTTCTAAGTCACTTAGATTAGTATCAATTTCGTTATACCATTTCTTCAAAGTTTCTTCCAAATTTGGATCATTTCAGCGATTTTGAAGTTAAAATATTCATTATTAAGTTCTGTGATAAAATAATTTTGTTACATAGTTAATGTGGTGAGGTCTTAGAGATCGCTTGTAAAGTTTTAAATTAAATAATAAATGTATAATTGAACTTACCGTGCAGTCTCCTCATCAGCGCACGTGTAACTGATTTATAGGAAGGTACACAAGCGCTTATAATGCTAGAGTTATTAGAAGTGGGGGAAGACAAAAATTCGACGCGTCAAGCGGTCTCATAGACCGCACCACAGTACTTAAGGGTTAAATTTCAGTATAAACTCATTATCACTGAACAGTTTTAATCATGTTCTGATTATCACCATGTGTTCCAAAATTAAAATTGTTAAATAACACTGAATATCACTCTTAGTTAATCCATTAGAGAAGCACAATACTTCCAGCGAGTGTCCTTTTTACCAGGTAGTTTATAAACATCAAATCACTAGAATCCCAAAAAACTGTACCTTCAACTGCTCCCTCACACTGAGTGGTATCTTGCTTCGTCTCTGGCATGTAACAGTGAATTTCATATATTGTTTTAAGACACCAAAGCTACTCAGCAGAATGGAATTAAATGAATCTTAAAGACTCTTGAGAAGTGGTCATTCGAATGCGTCTTTGGTTTGTCAATGCGTCATACCCAAAAGATGCTACTGTAATATGCTACTGCAATATGCTACTGCAATATGATACTGCAATGTGCTACTGCAATATGCTACTGAAATATGCTACTGCAATATGCTACTGCAACATGCTACTGAAATAGGCAATTGCGATATGACACTGTAATATGCTACTGCAATGTACTAATACTGGCACTAATGAAACAGACCCTGCTAAACTGTCTTATAAATGGTTCAGTGGGTCAACAAATAATTGTACTGTGTAAAATTTAATAGACAATGCGGTATTTACTTGTAGAATCGAGTGTAGTTAATTTATCAGATGTAACTTCAAAGAAAGATGACAACCGTACAATCCAAAATACTAAAATAGAAGCGCTTCTTAGATTTACCCTTGCACCTCGACAGTTCCGGCTGAACTATTGCCAACAAACGTGTTTAGTTATATAGAGACAACATATTCATACCACTTTCAAAATAGAACCAGCCAGTATGTATATGTATATGGTCTTTCAACTTAAAGTTTGAATTAAAGAAAAGGTTTATACATACTATCTGCTTTACTAAGTCCATTTTACAAATCTAAACTATACAAAAGAAATTCATATTACAACTACAGGAGGGCGAGGTAATGAACTTGTTTGATATATCATTGTTCCTGAATGTACTGATTTCACAGATCTTGAAATATTTTGGAGACAGATATTAAGATCATAACTCAATTCCTTGAGTCATGGGGGAATAACAATCGGCATTCCACAGATTTTTCAGTATTAATATTATTGATATTCAAATGACTCAATGTGTTCAAGAGACTGCATAAGTGCTAGAAATTTGCAGTATAATTGTTTATAAAGTGGGAATATATTTGAAAATGAACACAAAAATGACACAAAATGTATTTCTAAAATTTGTTAGTAAGATTTGCCAAACCGAAGAAAATTTGTGGGTTGCATCATGAGCCCACGGAAACGACGAACAATGACGAAGAAGCAAGATTCTGAATGCCAAAAACCCCTATTACTTCAGCCAAAAAAAATAAATTTCCATGGACAAATCAAAGAGGAAATCAATGTTATTTATTTTCTTTGACAATTGTTCAACAACTGTTTCAATTTGGAATCTCTCAATCTCGAATATTGGAATCTTCGGTATGAAATACCAAACTCGAAGAGATTTACGCGCCTTTCGTTAACGTAGCGAAACGCGTGTCGAAAAGTAAAATAAAGTGATTTGGTGTTTAAATGTAAATCTCTTCAACTATAAAAACTTTATTATTTAATATTATTTTTAATCTAGAGACCTCTTTACGGAAAACTCATTGGCTTAACTTTAGGTGGAGCTAACAATGGAAATCCCGTGTGCATGTCTGGAAATAAACTTATGTGGATTAGAAGAAGGCAATAGCACAATTGAATATCTAGATAATTAAACGTGACAAATGATAATTTAGAGGTAAGTTATCATTTGATATTATTAAAAACATACATAACATTACGGAAAAATAACGGACCTTTTTAAATAAAAAAAAAATAGTTATTTTGCCAAAACTATTTTTATTCAAAATACATCCCTTCTGCATCAATACATCCCTAGGCGTATTCAACCAATACTAGCATATATATTTTTATGTCGTTTTTCGGAATCGCCTCAATGATCCTCGTCACGGCTTTTTAAACTTAAATAACACTGTCATAAAACATTCCTTTTATACCTAGTTTAAGTTTCGGGAATGGAACAGACACACGAAGATAATTCAGAACAATACGGAGGATGTTGAAGCACACAGGTTTTTTTTTACCACAAATTCACGAACGGAGATGGTTCTCATTTAAGGCGTGAGGAACAAATCGAGCACAGACTTTCCTTTTCTTTATATCCTTTGTCAAAATTTCGTGATCTTTGGTCCTACTTAATTCTTCTGCTATGTGTCTAACAGTGGAATTCGCATCGTAGGCGTTTCACGCATTTTTCCATCAACTCATCGCGGTTTTTGTTTTTTGGCCGGCCTAGCTTTGGATCGTCTTCCCAAGCATCACGACTGTCCTGGAATCGCTTATACACTTGAATACACATGTGCGGGATAAGCAATCATCACTATAAACTGTTTTATGAGTTCAAATAAAAGTTGTATGGAGCTTGAAATAAAATTTTATATTAGCTCTTTGTGCCATCGTATTTTTGTGATGAGGTGACAAAAGGTAATGCCACTTTAACCGCTATAACTTGACAATCGGTTAATCAATTCTGATGATGGCCATCTTTTTGATAGAGGAGATATACAGCTTTCAAATGATGTATTGTTTCAATAGATGGTGCTAGTAGTTTTCTTTAAATTTAAAAAGTTCCGTTATTTGTTTCCAAACATGCTGGGTATATCTACTCTGACGTCTCTCTAGAATTAAATCAAACATACTTCCACTATATTTCGTTTAATTAGTAGTAACCGAAATAATTCAATATTGACATATTTACGCAAGGCATTAAAATTATGTTGCATTCTAATTATTTTCCTTATTTTTTTTGTTGTATGATTGCCACACATTTCAGCAACAAAAAATGGTGTTTATATTATAATTTTGCTAATAATTGATTTTTTATCATAAAATATAATTTTAAATTTGGTTCATAATTGATACTAATGCAACTGATTTAAAAATATAATTAGTACTATAGTCCAGAAGGGAAAAGTCTCGACGTACCATTTTAAATGAACATGAAGTGTTACAACGGTTGGCTACTGTACTACGTCGAAAGAGAGAAGCACAGAATAAATGGACATTAATTTTTGCAAATATTTATTTTTATAAAGAGTTAAGAATAACCGTTGTAAGTAGAATATTTTTTTTTGTAAATACGACTGACTAAATTATGTTTTGAATATAACATGACACCTCAGCTTTAAACCGGTCGAATGGATGCGATGAACCGCATTCTCTGATACTTTGTATAATAAATCAGGCTGAATTCTATGAATTGAGTACTTGTTATTCAATTAAAATTACATCAATTACTCTTGATTTGTTTGCTTGTCTTACACTGACATATGTGCACTTGTTGCTTTTTTTAAAGATATTGATCCACAAAAGGTTTCCATTCTTGGAACCTTTCAATTGGAACCTTTGGCGTGAAATACTAAATTCAAGGAGATTTATCTCTAAACAATAAATGACTTTTTTTTAATTTCTCATCGCGCGTTTAGTTAACAATGTTTGCATCATCAGGAGATGATTCAGTCTACTGATTAGAATTGAATAATCCTTTGAAGATGCTAAATATGTTAGCGAATCGAGAAATTCAAAACAAGTCATCTGGTTTTTACTGATAAATCTCAATGAGTTCAGCACAAACTGTATTGCAAATCGAAAGTGGCATTAACAGTGTTAACAGTAAACCATCCTAGTAGATCCACATTTCATTCAAGTCTGTTCATTTTAGCGATATAGAAATATTTGCAAAAAACTCAAGATTGTATAAAAACACCAAGTTTTAAAAAGCAGATTACTCTTAATTGAATGAATAGAAATTAAAACAGAAGCTAGAGTTAACACAACTTTAGACTACCTCATATCAAAATATTAGTAATTTCCACAATTAGAAAATTTTTCACCTATGTCAAATTTTGTTGCAAAAGATCTCCTATACAACCCGAAAAATATAAAAATTGAGCGATCTGATTGAAAACAAGCTTCAAGATGCAGATTTAAGATATTAATTATTTTGAAATAAAATAAGATATATTTAGTTTGAGAAAAATTGTAGTAGCTATTTAGCCATTCAAAATTTACCGGCATGATTTTTAAAAATAAACAGAGGCAGTTATTAAGATGTAAAATAAAACAATATCAAAAACTGTATATTTTTAAGATAAAATTAATTCAATATATATATATAAAATATTATTAAAAGTAGTGGTTGTATTATTACCAGAAATATAATTATTACTATTTATTAGTTTATATCTCATGTGCTACTTAACACGAATAGACATTATATTGTATGTCAGTTGTGTTATATGGTTACACTATTCTTGTATCGTGTTTTAGTAGCAGCTAATTCTTCCGCAAATCTGGTTGTAGTATTGATAAATACATACATATATATATATATATATATATATATATATATATATATATATATATATATATATATATATATATATATATATATATATATATATATATGACTGGAGATAGAGAAAAGGTTTAAGTACAAGAGTTGTACAACCAAGTAGATGGCATAATTTAAAATTACTTTTATTTATGTAGAGTATCTCACAAAACGGTGGTGGGGTATAGTTTTGTTTTTTTCTTATTAAATATCCTATATATTAATCCATTTTTACATTGTGCTATTGATTATAATATATTATTACAACAATTACAATATATATATTATTACAACTCTCAATGAATATCCAATGCAATTAAAGCAGGCAGATGGCTTACTTTCCACAAAAATGGGTATATCAACCGGCATAACTTCGACTATTACAGCAATGAAAATCCAAGATTCATTATCCCTTTAGATCATCAGCATAGATGGTCTCTTAATATGTGGGTATTATCATCCATCGCCTCCTAGGGTCAAATTTTTTTGAAAATAGATTTAATGGTGATAGTTTTCTCAATTTTTTGTAGAATTACCTTTAATGGTAGCGAGGTTATTGAGGTAGAAATTACGCATTTGAATGTTTGCTGAAAATAGACTCCGAGAACTGAGACCATTCTGTGGCATTTCAGTTTAGAAGAACAAATTGCATTAGATATCACTTATTCCTTTCATCTGAGTGTATACTACGATATATTCTTTAAACTGTCCCATTTTTTCCACCGTTCTCGAATATTAGAAATAAATCGAATACAAAATACATACATATGAGGCAATATTGAATATTTAAGTACATTTTTATAAAGTGTTCTGACTACTAGCTACTGTCAAAATTCTTACAACCCTAACCGTCTATTATTAATTATTGTTAGAATATCCTAAAAAAAGGAAGCAAATTATGCATCAACGGAAAATATCTCAAATTCTTGCTGTGGCATCTCTCGTGTCACTTCTCGATTCATTGTCAAATGTCGACAATCGACTCGACCTTTCATCAATCAGGATGGAACGCGACTAAAAAACGAACCGTCTTGACAAATTTGTTACGGTTGTTTCGCCGAAAGAAGGACTGATCTCTTATTTTTATGCTGCCAACACTTCCGCGAGTATTCTAGAAATTAGATTAATGGTTTGTGTCGCCTTTGCTAACATAATTGTTAGCTGAATCTATAGGAAAATATAATTTAATTACTGTATTGTACAAGAATATAATAAAATCAGTTAATTATTTAAATTAAATACTAGAGCGATCTACAAATGAGTACCCTGTTTTTTAATATCATTCTTTTATTTCTTATTCCTAGTACCAATAAATCCAGGGTGTCAGGGAAAGCAGTAAACCAACGATTCTTCACGTAATTTTTTATAAAAGTTCTTCACAAGGGTTAAAAACCTCCCAATCTCTCGATAAAAAATATTGCAAGATACTAAATTACCAATCAAAAAGCTGTGATAAGAATTAAGATTTAAGCAAAAATGTGCAAAATCATATTTGGCAAATATCAATTGGTTATTTCTTAAGGAATAAAGCAGAAATAAACTAATGAACATTGTTAAAAGAATTTTTTTAGATTTAGAATCACGTTATACGGTAATATAGCAAATAATGTTATTTGAACATATTTAAAATATATTGAAACATATTGTATATAATGAAAAATATTTCAGTATAATATTCATGCATTTAAGTTCGATTTAAAACCAAAAGTATTTTCTGTACACGAATTTCACGATATGCTTCGTATTTACGGAATTCCGAAGGGGATCGGCGCATTTACGGGAACGATACACAGAAAGACGCCTTCCAGCTCGGCAAACGTTTTTCCAAGTTTCTCGAAGACTTTTGAATACGGGTAGTGTGGTTTCAAAATTTCAAGAAAGTGGACGGTAGCGAGAAACGGCCCCTGAAGTCGAAAAACAAATTTTACATCTTGTTGTAGAGGATTCTACTAGACGCACTCGAAGTGTTGCGCCACAAGTTGTAGTTTCTCATTCGATTATACATTGAACACTAAAAGAGCAATTACTTTACCCTTAGCATGTACAAAAGTAACAATCACTGTTACCCGTTCATTTTTCTCACAGGTAAAAATATTGTGAATGATTTAACGGCCAAAACAAAAAGAATCCAAATTTTTTGTTGAATATTTGGATATCGCCCGACGAAGCTTCTTTTGTCACGAATGGGATGATGGACATTTTGTATAGTTAATTTAATAAAACAATTAATCATGTATTTCTTAGTATGACGTGAATCGTTATAGTGTGAAAAATTAGTGCTAGTAGTTTCAACTTTGAGTCTAAATGACAATAATGTGTAAGTTTTCCATTTTTTTTAATAACGAAACAAACCAAATGTATACTGAAACGTATGGAGTAAATGGCTATAAAAATATTACGTTGTATTTTAAAATAAAACCTTAAGAGGCCAAGGCAACAGCAACTGACAAGCATTAAAAAAAATATAACTAATATTAAAATTAAGAAGGAATTTGGATCTTCCTACATATATCAAAAGTATTTGTGTTTTTGAGGTACTTAGTTATTCACTGTTTAAAACATTAATACCTTTAGGTTATTTCTCAAAATATAGGCCGTTGTTTTCGATGATTTCTGATGACAATTCAACCCATCTGAGCCGGTAACTCTATTCCTCTTCGGTATCACGAGAAGTCTTTGGAGGCGAAAAACTAGACTCAACCTGTTTTTACCTCTTCTTTAGCCCTGAATATTTTTCCTCGCGAAAAGTTAGCCATGGACCGGAACAAGTGGTAATTCAATGGAGCAAGGACATGATGGATATCATAGCCGGAAAATTATTAATTTTTGAGGTGGTCTTGCTGCAAGAGGACTTTTTTAAGGTTGGCCCAACCCAGATATATTTCGGCCATAATAGCGTGTAAGTTGAGCTGAGTAGAGTTCTGAATATATCGCCCTGCTATCAGGAACCAACTAGAAGTGTTGCAAAAATTCAAAATTTCACCAAATTTCTATAAAAATCTTTGTGATACATGTCTCCCTTCCGGAACTTTTTGGATCTGTTTTTGAGCTGAGTGGTGCGGATTGATACGATATCTTCCTCTCTACTTCGTAAATTTTATGTCATGTCAGTAGCTTTGAAATCATTTTTAAAATAATGCCTTAAAATTGCTTTAATTTCGCATCTTATTTTACTCATTATACTTCACCTGTTTTTGTTAAAAACCTTCCACTAAATATTTCACTGTGGAATCACTTTAATATTGACGAAGGAATAGTCATTTGTCGGAGCAACAGGGTGAAGTCGGATTAACCATCTGAGAAGTGAAGTAAAATCCTTTATTTATAAATAAAGGTAAAAATGGAATTACTTTTATTTCACCTTAGAATTTCAAGTTAAATTAAATAGAAATGCATCACATATCTTTTGCAGAAGACCTAGTCTTAATTGCACAGAAAACGAAGATCTGAAGTATAAATGACATGTCTAGCATTATAAACTGAGAAAACGACAGTTGCATACAATCTGACATAAAAGTAATATCATGGTTATAGTGAATATCGTAGTGACCGTTATAGTAGAAAATACGAAATTGAGGATAGTCACTTCAAATACTGGGAGATTATAATTAAGATAACATAGGGATGTAACCAGCAGATGTTTGATAAAATAAAAGTGTCAACCAAAATAAAAGTAATAGTGAATAATTTAATATCCGTTCCTGCACGGATATTTGGTTCATAATGTTGGACGGTGAATAAATAACAGAACAACGGAATGCAAGTTAACAAGATGGAGTCATTGAGAAGAATTGCACATTAAGACTAATCGAGAAAAGGCCAAACATCGAAACTAATAAAATATTTGAGGAAGTTAAAGTCTCGGTGATGTGCAGATTGACAACTAAGAGGTTAACAAAGATTGTCTGGAAAATAAAGAAAACTAAAAAGAGAATCAGCGCTAAACTTAGAATGAAGGCGAATTACGATCAGGAGATATTTGAATGCAAAAAGATTGGAATCGAGCAATGCAATAGAACTTATATGTTAACGGCACAAAAATAGATTGAAATCTTAAAAAAAACAGCAGAAAACGTTGTCCAAATTTCCTTTGAAAATACACAATACATGACCTGTTGCAGGTCATGTATTGTGAACACTAAGAACACCATTTTTAAAAACAAAATATGGTAACATCAAACGAGTTTTTCAATTTAAATATTTGGGTGAAATAATCATGGAAAACGGGTTGGAAAAAGCGGCCAATAAGATGGTAGATGTCAAAAATTGGAAACTGCATTAAGACTTACACACAATATTTACAACAAAAAATGCATATCTAAAAACACAAAACTGAGACATTGGATCACAGTTATTAAGCCAGAATGTTTATATGGCGCAGAAACGCTCATTTTGAATAGAAAAAAAGACATCGAGGAGATTGAAAAGAAAGAAAGAAAAATCTTAGGCCCCAAGAAAATAAATAGCACAACATACTGACTTCGAGAAAACAAAGAAATCAAACAATACACAGATATACGTAGCGATATGGGAAAAATAAGACTTAAGTTTTTTGGACATATAAAACGAAGTTTTTCGGACACATAAAGGAACTAATGACTGGGGAATGTTAGATTTGATACCTAATCTGCAAATACTGGTATATTGACGTACTTTAATAGATTTATATCGTTGTAAGTTTTTCGAACACTTAAAACGAATTAATCCGAGTAGGCTAACTAAACAAATAGTTGAATTTTATGAAAATAGGAGTAGAGCTAGAATAGAAACACTTGTATGGATTGCTGCAATTAAAGAGGACCTAAGATCAGCAAATATTACACAAAGTGAAATTTCGGGATAGAGGCTGTTTCAGATACAAGGTTAACGTTTGGGAGGTTAGCCAGAGAGAAAAATATAGGAAGACCAGAACAACTTGGTCTGACGAAAGGAAAAAGTTCATAGTGAAAGAATGAAATCAGTATGGGCGCAAAGAAAGGTTAACAACAACAAACGCCTCTAACCGTACTTCGCGTAGTCCACCAGGGCCCATACGTGAATAATGATAATAATAATAATAATATAATGTTATGAAAAAAAATTCACTAAACTCTAATACAAACAAAAAACGATTTTATTTACTTTTATTTATTTATTTAATTTTCATATATATTAATTTCGTCCAGTTTATTGAAGTTCCACTCTGAAAAAACGGAACATTCAACAAGTGTCAATACTAATGACAGGGGAATGTTAGATTTGGTACCTAATCTGCAAATAGTGGTAGATTGACCTACTATAATTGATTTATATCGCTGGCTTTACATCCAGATACAGCCAAAGAAATAAACTAGTGCAACTAAAGCAATCAGGCGAAATGGACAACTTCGTCGCAGTACAACAGACTCGATAAGGAATATTAAAAAAAGGATGAGTAAAAGTATACAAAGGAATCCCCTATCGATATAGCACACTGAACTTGAGACCAATACCAATACCTTGGGAATATTTTTAACAAAAGCAAATAATCAAAACAAACAAAATATTAAAAATACAAATAAAAATTTTAAAAAAGTGAAGATTAAAAAACAAATACGATAATGCATGTTAGAGCTTGTCTATAATAGTACTTTTAAACACAAAGTTTTTGTTTATATAACTTTTATTTTTTATTTTGTTTTAGTTTATATAATCAGTTAATAATTAATTAATAAATGTATCTGTATACTACTTTCCACCTTTAATTTGGAACATAAATTCAAAGTGGCAACTAAATCAAAGCTACCCCGACGACTTTACGACCCCAATGTCGCTTCTTTATTGTTTTTAATTGCAATTGAGCGGTAAGCTGATACACAAAGAGCATACTGCCGCTATCATTAACAATATTTCGTTTAAATATTAACGAGTAATAAACGAATTCTCTGTTGTTTAGCTCGGGCTAATTCGGTTAACAATATTTGATTACCCATAAAGCAAAACTCTGGAACTGAATAAATTATTAAAGAAAGACAGTCAAGTTTTAAATGCTGGACATTTTTGGATGTTTGGTTTTCGTTTTTGAACATAATATCATTTATTTGCGTATTTTTTTAATTCGATACGATGATTATTGATGAGATATTTTCAAAGAAAGATAATTAGATAATTAGTAGTATGTGTGTGTGTGTATATCTATCTATCTATATATATATATATATATATATATATATATATATATATATATATATATATATATATATATATATAATTATGTATATATATATATATATATATATATATATATATATATATATATATATATATATATATATATATATATATATATATATATATATATATATATATATATATATATATATATATATATATATATATATATATATATATATATATGTATATATATATATATATATATATATATATGTATATATATATATATATATATATATATATATATATATATATATATATATATATATATATATATATATAATACCTCGAACTTACGCGAATGGAAATGGACACAGTTTTTTTCCAGTCATTTAAAGTTATTTGTGAAATTTTATTCCAAGATTTTTTAATGATGTTCCGGTATCTAAAACATTAAATTGTTTCCGAAGGTCTACAGCAGAGGGGAATGTGCAAATGATCGACCCATGTAATAAGCTTTAAATGTTTTGATGACATCGGTTTATCGGGTCCATCCTGGTCCATTGGTTGAAGCAAGCTGGTTGTATTTGGTTGCAAAAATTTTTACACGTGGGTCGAAATAAGTGAAAGTAGCAGGAGGATAGCCTGGTGCATTGTCGATTAATAGCATCATCTTAAATAGGATTTGTTTTAATTTGCAATAATTTTCGACTTCGGGTATGAAGTGATGATCAAATCAATCCTCAAAAAGGAAGGCTCTCATCCAAGTTTTAGGATTTGGAAATCTCCCAAATCTCCTAAATCACGGACAAACCAGTTTTACATTTATTTTTTAAAGATTTTGGATTTTCCGAGCGATACACTAAGAGAGGTTTAACTTACAGTTACCAGCAGCATTACCACCAACCATCAATGTCAATCGATCTTTGGAGGTTTTAAAACCTGGAAAGGTCTTTTCTTTACGCGCGATTAAAGTTCTTTTAGGCATCTTCTTCCAGAATAATCCAGTCTCATCCACGTTGGATATGGTTTGTCATAGCCTTGAGTTTCCCTGGATAGACAGACGCAGTCTCTTTATCAGCACTTACCGCCTTTCCACTTTCCGCGATGATATGCCAGTTACAACAACTTTTGAAGCGGCTGAAGAACCCCTTATTAGCTTAAAAGATTTAATCTTTGGCCACTTCACCAGTTTCTTCTTTTAATCTCTCAAAAATCAGCTTAACTTGAAAGCACAACGTGTTCCAATCTACAGGACTTAGTTGACTATCAGACCATAATTTAAACATTGTTTCCATCTCAGTGATAATACAATGAGGTTTACGAATGATGTTAGAATTCAAAGATTAAGCATTTTTTACAGCTTCGAGAAGATTTTTTTTTATTTTTAATAATTGTTCTGACTGCCGATTTTGGTAGATCAAGCATCTTTGCCAATTTACCAACTTTTAGTTTTGTATCGAAATCCTTGATAATGTTTACTATATATATATATATATATATATATATATATATATATATATATATATATATATTTACATAAAATTTCCCCGCTCATAAATGGACTAACCATAATGGCAGAAGATTGGTTGAATTATGTTCGCAGTTTAATCTAAAAATAATGTCAACCTATTTTAAGAAGAAAATAACAAAACAAAAGACCTGGAGTTGCCCAAACACGTACATGGGTGAATTTCAAATTGATCATGTTGCCATATTGTACCCCAATTATAAAGAGATTTTGAATGTTTAAGTCAGGAAAGGAACTAACGTTGACACGGATCACTACTTGACTAGAATCAAACTTAGCTTAAAACCTCGAAAACTTATTCAAAAGAGACTGCTAATACCAAAGTTCGATCCTACGAAAATAAAACCAACCCTAACAGAAAAGCTTGATAAACAACCAGCACAGAACTGGAAAGAATTAAAATAAAAAAATATTAAAACAGCCTCAAAGTTGGCCCCTTTACAAAAACGTAGAAACATCCATGGTGGAATGAAATTTGCGAACAAGCAGTATTAAGCCGAAGTAAAGCATTTAAAGAGTGGAACAGCCAAAAACAGCAATAAACTATAACATCTTTTTGTTTTAACATCATAACATAACATCTGCTTGTAAAAAAAAGTAAAAAAAGAAACATCGAATCTAATTAGACAAACTAAAAGTAAATATGAAACCACTAAACTTAATGAAATAGAAAAAGATTTTCAAAAAATAACACCCTAAATTTTTACAAAATATTTAAAACTAAATTAACAGGCTATCAAAGCCAAAGTCTTTGCTTCCAAAAACAACACGGATAATTAGCTCAAAATAACCAAGACAATTGTAAAGAACTTGCGAAATATTTTGAACAACTACTAAACTGTCCTAAACCCTTAAACAGATTACCAACACTAAACAATACACATAAACAAATTCATTAACACCAAATGAAGATGAAATAATTAGTCAAATCAAGCGACTTAAAAATAACAAAGCTTCTGGTGAAGATGGAATCACTGCTGAACTTTTGAAATCCGCTGGTTCAGGTACAATCAAGGAAATATCTAAAATTCTACAAGAAGTTTGGCGAACTGAAAAGATTCCGGAAGATCGGAAAGATGTTCTAATCCATCCACTATATAAGAAAGAAGATAGAACTGATATAAACAACTACAGAGGGATATCTCTTCTCCCAGTTTGTTACAAGATTCTATCTCAATGTCTATTAGACAGAGCACAGGGACAGTTAGAACCTAAAATTGGTGAATATCAAGCAGGTTTTCGACCGGGCAGATCCTGCCCTGAACAGATCCTGAATCTAAAGTTGATTCTAAGACCTCAAAAACTGTACAATAAAAATCTCGTCTGTACATTTGTGGATTTCAAAAAAGTATATGATGCTATTGACGGCGAATTTTTATCCCATATCTTGAAAGAACAAGGACTAGATTTGAAAACGCTGGCAATTATTAAAGCCACACTAACTAACACAAGGACAAAAGTTAAATTCATGGGTGACATCTCAGAGCCCTTCGAAATTAAAACTGGAGTGAGACAAGGATATGGACTCTCGCCACTCTTATTTAACTGTGTTCTAGAAAAAGTAACACAGTAGTGGCGTGAAAAAAAAGTAGGCCCAGAATATTGACCAGCCCATTAAACTGGGGAGAACCAACATTAAAATTAATTGTTTGGCGTTTGCTGATGATCTAGCAATTTTGACTCAAGATATATTAACGGCACAAAAACAGATTGAAATCCTAAAAGAAACAGCAGAAAAGGTAGGACTCCAAATTTCCTTTAAAAGATACAATACATGACTTGCAACAGACTAAGAACACCATTTCTAAAAGCAAAATATGGTAACATCAGACGAGTCTCTCAATTCAAATATTTGGGTGAAATAATCATGGAAAACGGATTGAAAAAAGTGGCCAATAAGAGTAGATGTCAAAAAAATGGAAACTGCATTGAGACTTATACAAAAATTTACAACAAAAATTGAATATCTAAAAACACAAAACTGAGACATTATAACACAGTTATTAAGCCAGAATGTCTATAAGGGGCAGAAACGCTCATTTTGAATAGAGAAAGAGACATCGAGGAGATTGAAAAGAAGGAAACAAAAATCATAAGAAAGAGAAATAGCCCAAACAAATAAATAGCACAACATACCGACTTCGAGAAACCAAAGAAATCAAACAGTACACGGATGTACATAGCGATATGAGAAAAAGAAGACTTAAGTTTTACGGACACATAAAATGGATGAATCCGAGTAGGCTAACTAGATAAATAGTCGAATTTTATGAAAATAGGACTAGAGCTATAGTAGAAATAATTAAATTGATTGCTGCAATTAAAGAGGACCTAAGATCAGCAAATATTACACAAAGTGAAATTCCGGATAGAGGCTCTTTCAAACACAAGGTTAACGTTTGGGAGGTTGGCCAGAAAGAAAAATGTAGGAAGACTGGAACAACTTGGTCTGACGAAAGGAGAAAAGCTCATAGCGAAAGAATGAAATTAGTATGGGCGCAAAGGGTAACAACTACAAACGCCTCTAACTGTACTTCGCGTGGTCCACCAGGGCCTATACATGAATAATAATAATAATAATATATATACATAGCAATATATAATAATAATGTATAAGTAAAGTGTCAGAGCCTTAGAAACAGAGGCTTGAGCGAAACAAAGCTTTTATAGTTTCCAACTACTTTTTCTGATTATGATGGATACGATCATTTATATAACAGCAAGGAACAAACAGAGAGCAATTCATTGAAATTTAATGGAGGTGCTGCAGGACATAGAGGTCGCAGACCATGTATTCTTATGGTCGACATATATTCGAAATATGCATATTAAAATAAACAATCTAGTGTAATAGCTTATAATGAAATTTCGTATTTCGCGCTTGTAGCAAACGCCAGTTAATGTTGGCCGGTTAAGAAAAGAAGAAGAATGTTAAGTGTTTAGTAATTGTACACGTTTTCAGAATAAATAATGTCGTTTTTTGTTAATCAACCGTTTTTTTAATTTATGAAGCCATCCTTACACTAGTAAGACAATCAATGGAAATTCACTTTAACATAAACACATATAAAACAAAATTTTAAGAATGAACACCTATATAGAGGCAGCAGTCATACACACAGAAAACATACCATTAAAAAGCGTAGAAGAACTGACTTTGATAGCATAATTTCAAACAACTGAGAAACAACAACTCACATTTAACAAAGAACAGATAAGGCAAAAAAATATTTTTCAGCATGGGAAAAATTTGATACTTAAAAAATTATACATAATATATGTACATCTAGGGTGTAAGCGTTATAAGTTTTGTAAATTAAACCAACGATTTTTTATAATATTTTGAACTAAAAGTTTCCTTAAAATATGTACCCAAAATGCAAGTCAGAACTTTTTTCTATTTCTCTACGAATTGGTTACGTCACCAATTGTTTGGCACATTAATGTCGTTTAATCTCAAAGTTGAAATTACTAGCTGAAATTTTTTTCACTATAACGCGTTTTAAACGATTCACGTTACATTAAGAAACACTTAATGAATTGTTTTAATCAATTAAATGGTCAAAACGTCCACCAAATCAAAACCACCAAACTCAAAAAAATATTATGAAAAAATAAACTACGTTAACAAGACAATGATGATATGAAATTCTGGTTTGCAAAATTCGAAATATATTTTTTTTCTAAGGAACTACAATACGTTTTGGTACCACTGGTATATGCCTAATAACCAAATATCCATTCTAATCATCGTGCATGCATTATAACTAATCACCTACATTTATAACATTTAATTTAGAATCATTTCAGCTTATTAAATAATTTATATGTTGAGTCCTAGATGGACATTTCGAACATTGAATGAATTAAATATCTCATAATTCTGCAGTTATGTATATATATATATATATATATATATATATATATATATATATATATATATATATATATATATATATATATATATATATTTATACATTTATGTTTATAGTTATGTATATATATATATATATATATATATATATATATATATATATATATATATATATATATATATATATATATATATATATATATATATCTAGCCTTTTAGTACAAAACTAAAACCGTTGCACGTCATCGATGACGCTATTATAGAAAAGCAGAAATACCACTACAAAAATTAAATAAAAAAATTATCAAATGGAATGTATTCAATAAATTTCAAATTTAGCGGCTGTGTTCGGTTGGCAGTATATGCGACGTTGTCGGGTTTAAAATTTGTCTTGTTGCTATTTATTGACACGTTTGAAGGTTATCCCATTTGTATCTAAACATTTACTTTCATTTTTACCTTGCGATCGAAAACAGTTTCTTTAAGAACTTAAGTCGCGCCTGTAAATTGCCAAATCATTTAAATCGTCGTTGTCAAGAGTTTGTGGCCTCTCTGATACACTATTTTGAACAAGAACGAGATAATAATGGTCCATTGTTACTCCTTGCCTCTGGTCGAGAGGTATGTTAAGTTAATTGCTAATACTTGGATATGTTTAGTATAAGTCATATTTTTTTACTATGTTGCAGCAGCCTTAAAATTGAGTATGTCCACTGTTAGTACTATTTCACAAAAAGTGAAAAACAATGAAGTTTTAAAATGGCTTAGAAAACGCAATTTTATTAAAAGGGTTACCAATTCTACAGCTTTAGATACAAGTTTTATTCGTTACACCATTTACATCATATATGAACACAATAAGTACTTGTAACCTAAGAATTGCAGAAAAGACTGTTCTTAAACCGATCGTAAGCACCTCCAGTTTAATGTAAATTTTCAGCGCAGCATGTAACTTAGAATTCCTTACAAGAACAATTAAAGGATAAACAACTGTTTGACGGATGCCGTATGTTATTGCGCAACGTATTGAAAGAAGTAGGTTTTAAATGAAAAAAAGATGATCCAAACGAGGCCTTATGGAACTTCCCAACGTTGCCCTAAAACATATAGATTTTTTGAGAGGTTAAGGAAAGAAAAAACGCCTTGTACAAATTTGTCTTCTTAGAAGAAATATGGATTTTTCAAAATGGTACTGTAAGTCATTCATGGCAAGAAAGTACTCCCCTTAATTATAAATTCTGAAGATGATAGCACTGATTCCAGCCAGTACTTTTTAGACTCCGATTAATGAAAATAAGTGCATTCAGATATATCATTGTTTTTTTTTGTTTAGTAGTTGTATATTAAATATCAATAAATGTCAGATTATATAAGATTTTTATTTTAATAACCATTCAAAATGTTCGATGGTTTTTGAAAAAATTTCGATGGTTTTTGAACGCTACATTTTTACATGTACCAAATCTATCCAGAGGTACTAAATCAACGACACTTGCAGATTTTCAACATTTATTATAATTTTGTAATTTGCATTTAATTGGGAGATATTTTTTAAAATTGTTAATAAAATAAAATTGTAAAAATAATTCGCTAAATAAGGTTATGATATTTAATTGCAATCTGGCAACCGTGCAGCTGAAATTTTGACCACGTGCTTAATGATGTGCAACGGTTTTAATTTTGTACATAATATATATATATATATATATATATATATATATATATATATATATATATATATATATATATATATATATATATATATATATATATATATATAACATTTTGTAAGTTGCTTGACTGGGTAAAACCCCACCTATCCCTTCATTGGAGGGCACATATTTCGTATCTTAATGTTCAGACTCCTAAGGGTACCGACATATACTCTCTCGTCAAGAATATGGATACCCCATATATATATATATATATGCCCACAAGGTAGCGTAACGGAACCGTAGAGGGAAAATATTACAGAAATCTTTCACCCTTTCTCCACGTGGTGCCACCGATCGCCTTCGCCGAACTGTCAACCATGCGACGTCACGTGTCTCTCGGGACCGGTTTCTAGCCTTTCAGCCGTCATCAGCCGAGCTCTAGACGAACGCAAGGAAATCAGTTCGGAGAGGCAATCGGGGCCAGACCAGATCTGATTCTGATATTACAGATTTCTGTAATATATATATATATATATATATATATATATATATATATATATATATATATATATGTATATATATATATATATATATATATATATATATATATATATATATATATATATATATATGTATATATATATATATGTATATATATATATATATATATATATATATATATATATATATATATATATATATATATATATATATATATATATATATATTTATATGTACTGTTAGATTTTCGTGGACTGCCTCCAATGAGACAGCAGTAGCTGAGTGTCATCACACACCCAACCGTTAAGTTCCACAATCTCATGTGGAACACACAACAACCTGCGTCACCGCTTAAATGAACACGTTTGTTGGTTGCTTGACCGGGAAGGAGCCCCACCTATCCCTTCAACTGAATGGCATATGTTTCGTCTCTCGAGAATCAGACTCTTCAGGGCGCCGACATATACCATACTATCAAGAATAGGGAGACCCTATCCACAGCCAACGAGCGCCCTGAAGAGTCTAAACCTTGAGAGACGAAATATATGTCATGCAGTTGAAGAGATATGTGGGACTTCTTCGCGGTCAAGCAACCAACAAAAGTGTTTATATATATATATATATATATATATATATATATATATATATATATATATATATATATATATATATATATATATATATATATATATATGTGTGTGTGTGTGTACATACATACATGTCAAAAGTAGCCACATTCATAATTTGTTTTAGCAATCAAAATTAGCTCTAGACAAAAACACACGTCAATTTAGAATCATTTATTTTTATTTATCATTTTAAATGTCTTGAAAATCCTAATTAAACTGCCTGTACAAAACTGAAATCGGTTGATTCGTTCTCGAAATAGAGGGAAAAATAATAGTATATTACTATCGATAGCTGTAAAAAGCATTTTATGTGGGAGTGATAAATTTTTAACTAACACAAAAAAAAATTATTAAATAAATGTAATTTTAAAAACACGATTTAAAAATGTACTTTATTAAATGCCAAAAATGTCCACCACTGTTAGCTTAGCAATGGTATAATTTGTTCCCAAATTCTTTTCGAACGTTTTAAAATATATCCTTATTAATTAACTCGCATGTATGTGTAACTCTATTTCTTAAATCCTGAATATTATACGGCAAAGTTTTGTATACAACTGTCTTTATATAACCCCGAAGAAAGAAATCCAGTGGCGTTATATCGGAAACCTTTGATACAGTCATTGTCGAACATGCAATGCGCAGTGTGGTGGTGGGCCGTCATGTTGAAGGTATAAATTTTGTTCATTCAACAGTGGGTTTTCTTCTTCATCGATTTGGTTTTCTAAGAACTGTATTATGAGCGGATCGATTTTTTTCCAATATGTTTAAGTACAATTCACTGGTTAAATTTTCTTCAATAAAAATCGGACCTATTATTTCATTCCCCATAATTCCAACCCAAACGTTAATCTTTTGGGGAAATTGCTTATGGCCCTCTCGAAACACATGTTGAATGTTATTATCCCAGTGTCTGCAATTATGTTTATTTACAAAGCCATTAAGGAAAAATATTGCTTCATCACTGAAACAAATATTATTTATTAAATTCGGATCATTTTGGATGCTCTCAGTAATTATTTCACAAAACTGAATCCTTCTGTCATAATCATCTTCGCTGAGCTGCTGAAGAATACTAAATTTGTAAAGAAAGAACTTGTTTTGTTTTAAAATTTTATATTTGAAACCAATGGAAATATTTGTTAACTTAGCGACTTGTGGTTCAACAGTGGTTGGATCAACGGCGAAATGGCCTAAAATTTCAATCTGTGCGGTTTCATTTAGAACTCTCGGCTGCTTATCCACTTTGTTACATACGGACCCAGTCTCTTCAAATGTTTGAACAAGTTTTATTACGTATTGATATCCTATATTTTTGTTCGGATGCCTTTCAATAAAAAGTCGGGCTGTTTTGCGGGCACATTTATCTTCAACACCATAAATAAAAATAATTAAAATTTTCTCTTTTAAAGTATACATCCTTAAATTCTGTCACTGTCACTGCAACTGTCACCACTTGACACACAATTGAAAATCGGCCCTTCTGATAAAAATGTTTTTAATTTTAGCTGCCATGAGGAATACATTGTGCATTAAAACACAAATGAGTGACGAGTTAAAATATAAAGACTCTTATCTTACTTTTTATATCAGGAAAAGAAATATAGTGTGCGTAAAAAAAAAATTAAAACAAACAATGTTGCTTGCTATTCCGTTAAATGCTTTTTAAATTTATTTTTCCCTTTATTACGAGAACGGATCAACCCATTTCAGTTCTGTAAACTCAGTTTAATTACATTTTCCGAGACCTTTAAGATGATATGGGTTGATATTTAATTTTTTTACGTAGAGGTGACTGGAGGTAAGGAGGTCAAACAAAATATAATGGACATTGGTTTTGAACTTCCCCTCGATATCTAAATTGGCGTATTTTTTGTCTAGAGCTAATTTTCATTGGTAAAGGAAATAACCAGGGTGGCTTTCTTATTTGGTGGATCGTTATTTCTATATTACTGAACTATATTAGTTTGATGCCAAGCCAAATTAGCAAAATTTGTATAAAAGTAAGAAATCTTGCTTGTTATTCATATTAATTTGAAAAAAATGTGGTAACATATATTTTCTAATACTTTTATCGGAATAAATGAGAATGAACTCTGAATCAATGGAATGTCATAGCATAAAATAAATATGACATGAATGTCATAAAATAAAACATATCATTAAAATGATAATGAAAAATAAAGCAATGTTAGGGAAAAAAATAAAAAGATTTAAATTTAGCGACAACGTTGAATCTGAGGAAGCGTCCTTTAGACCACTAATTACAACTGCCCCTCTGTACTCCTCTCATGTAATAACAAGTTGCAACCATTTAATCTCAAACCAACTTCATTAGTAAAACAAACATCCTTTCCCGGATAACCCATCGACAAAGAGAACGTGAAAATGCATTTATAATTTTAATTCTCGGTCGGATTATCGCCGCTCGGCGAGTACAAGAGCGAATCTTTGCGGGAGGATTGCCGGATGCTGCCAACCGAAAAGCAGTACGGAGTTTCGGTTTTTGTGTTAGCAGCATTGCGAAAAAGACATCGCCGAGCCATGAAAGCTTTGTAAAGTGTATTAAACGGGCTGTTGGTAGCGGACTTTTATCTTGTTAAAAATTCTATAATCTGCTGCTACAATGCTTAAAATACTGTAAAATTTTCGCTTCGAATTTTTTCCGAATTGGTGCATAATTAACAAACAGAAAAGAAATTTGTTTTGTTTTATATTAAAACGGGCCTCAAACTCAATGTATTTTATTTCAAATTAGTAGCATCGTTTTTTGATAAAAATAGATATTTTTCTGTAGGAGTCTTTCAAATTGAACGATTATTCTTGATTAAAACACAGATGGCGTTGTAAATTTGCGTTGGTCTAGTTTCATTTCAGAAATATAATATATGACATAATAAAAATGGAGTCGTACGCAATACAACAACGCGTTAAAATTGGTGAATTATTTTATGAAAATGGCCGTTCAGTGAAAATGTTTTTTAGAAAATTACGTGATATTTACGGTTTGCACAATCGTCCATCTGGAAGCACTATCAATCGAATTGTACAAAAATTTCATGAAACTGGTTCGGTGGAAGATAAAAGAAGATCAATATCTAGTTGTAATGGTCGTTCACAAGAGCAAATTTATTTGGTACGTAAATGTATTGCTAAAGACCCAGAAATTTCCATTAGTCAACGTTCACAACAATTTGGACTCAGTGAATCTACAACATGGCGTATTTTACGAAAGCATTTAGCTCTGAAGGCATTTAATGTTCAAATAAAACAGGAACTAAAGCCACTGGATCATTCAAAAGGTCGTGCATTTGTCAATTGGATCAAAGAAGAAACAGATGATTTTTCTTAAAAAATCATCTTTTCAGATGGAGATGATTTTTTCAGATGATTTTGAAATTGGTGGCTATACTAATAAGCAAAATTGCCTCATCTGGGGTAAGGAAAATCCACTATTGATTCTTAAGAAATCTTTACATCCTCAACGAGTCACTGTTTGTTGTGCATTATGGTGAGGAGGGGTAATTGGGCCGCATTTCATTCGGAATGCTGTTGGTGAAGCTGTAATTGTGAATGGTATCGTATACCAATCATTTCACGAAATCGTTCCTGAAATGATTACTGGATTTTTGTAGGCTGAATTGAATAGTATTGATCTGAAGTATATGTGGCTCCAACAGGATGGTGCCACATTCCGCTAATGCGACAATTATCCTAAGGCTAAAAGAATTATCCTAAGGCTAAAACAAACATAACATCGGAACGATTCTATACTACAATACAATGCCCGACCACTTGTTGCAAGCTCGGCGAAAGAAGAACTGTTGGAAATCCATTGGGAATTTCTACCATACTCAGTTAATTCTCCATACTTGGTGTTTCAGATTACCACCGTTTCCAATCCATACAAAACGACACTCATTTCGAATATACATTGTACTTATTATGAAGAATATATTTGGTATATACTAAGGTGTAATAAAGATATTTACGTTTTTTCCTGTCTTTATAAATAAAAGATTATGCTTCACTGTAAAATATTCAGTCGGCGGATTTTAATAAAAATGTAAATATGAGTGAAGTAAGTCTCGAAATTAAGAGAATTTTAAGATATTATTTTAAAAAAGGCTTCAAGCAACTAACGCCCCTCGTGAGATTTGCCAACTGAGGGACACGGTGCCTTTTCAATCCGCCCTGCTCAGCTCTAGTTTAAAAAGTTCCGGGAGAGAGACATACATTTTCAGAAAGGGGAAAATCAGGTCATCCGTGGTCTCTCGATGCAGACGTTTTAAGAGCAGACTCATCGTGGTACCGAAGAAGAAAACAATTACTGACTTAAAAACTGGTTGAGGTCATCAAAAAAACTGCCTATATTTCGAAGAATAACTTCCATGTATACATTGTTTAAACAGAGGATAATTAAGCACCTAAAAAATACAAATATTTTTGTTTCACCCTAGTATCTAAGAAGTTCCTTCGTAGTAATATTAAAATGGAAAAACAATATAGAAACGATAGAAAATCTTCCTCTAAAGCTGTAACTGCAACTTCATCTGAAGCAATAGAAGAAAGTTACACAATTCTATGTTAGACAAGACTATTTCTTGTAATATTATACTGTTGCATTTTTAAATTAAAACTTACTCTAGCAAGAGTAGATATGTGGACAACATTCTCGTAGGATCAAGTACGATTAATCAAAGGTCAACAGATAGACTAAATCATTCGGTAGGAACAATGAATTAAAACGGATTGACATGAGCATACAAATTACAAAATCGTTGACTGTATTAACAAATTTCACATTTCTGGGTGTGATAAATTGTCGTTACCGAAATATCTCAACTGTTTGGTACTCTAAAAAAAGTATGAAAATTCGTTATGCAACAAAATTTTACATGTTTAAATCGTTAAAAATAGTGTATAAATGTCCACTTAAAAATTAAGCCCTTCTGTCTCAACTATCAGTAGTAACACTACAGAATTCTCAACAGGTAACATACCTGATACTTAATAAAAATATTTTTTATATAAATGAAGAACAATTATTGTAAAGTTGTTTGTTATTGATATTATTACACATAAACTGCCAAAAATATATCTTGTTTTAGATATATTGACTGTAAAATGTAGCCATGTTTGATTAATTCAATATTTGGAAAAATTAAAATGAGTCTGCCATTCACAATGCTGGTTTCAACATTTTTGACCAGCTTCCCTGTTCTCCAGATTCGATCCAGGTAACTATTTTTTTATGAGAACGAACATGTAATCGCTGCTATGAATGAGTTGATGGCAGTCCAGGACAAGAGAAAAATATTTCTTATTCTTCATGCTCCATACACCTAATACATTAATTAGCTTGTCAATATTTTAAAAGATTATATTGGAAAATATATTTATTTCGAACATATACTGTAGCTTCCTACCAATAATAAATTAAATAGGAGAAATACATAATATTTTTCGAAAACATACTCGGGCACGTAAATTATCATTTTAAACTGCTTATTTTTTAATAAGGAAAAAATTTAGTCTGGTTATTCCTAAAATGAAATACGACCTAATCCTTATTTGTCTTAATTGAAATTCTCCTTTTGTAGCCATTTTTGAAAAATTTTTACTACCATACATATCTATTAAATTTTGGTTATTAATTTCTACAGAATTTCTTTAACATTTTAAGAGAAAAAATGTAAGAAAAAGACGAAAACTGTATTTAAAATTATATCTTTGTTGGCATAATAAATACTTAGTATTATTCATTTACCAGATAAGAGTATTCTAATAAAATTAAATTCGTTTCTGACATTAGTAGTAATTTCTTGTACAGTAATTTCCTCACACTTGGTCTTAAAAAAATTGATACATCCGCAAAAGTAGTAAGAGCAATTCCAGTGACGCATTCTGACTTACGCAAAATAGAAATTTAAATAGCCAAATTCAAAATAAGTCAATTAAATTACCGCCAAGTCAATTATTGAAGAAAACTGCAACTACTAGTGCGTCACCAACAATTCCATCCTGATTGTCAACTGCAAGCGATTACCCGAAGACTATTTATTTATTGTCTATTGAGTGTTAGTAAAGGAGTTAGGAATATTTCAAGATCCTATCCACATGATTTTTCATCATTATAATAGAAGTAAGGCTCGTTCCTAATTTATTCCGTACGAGTTCCGTGTGAAGATAATCATACGAAACAACGTTTAAAAAACTTCGCTTCCTAAAATCACGTCTTGTAATGAATCTATTTCAAAATGTTGTTAAAATATATAATAAAACAAAACCAAAATAATAAAAAAAAACAATAGGTATAAAGGATAATATAATATACAACGTATCTGCTGAAATACCAAAAGATGTCACTAATACTTTACATATAACATTTGCAAAATTATACTCACATGTGTGATGATAATTTCTGTGCAATTTAAGAACTTTCAGAAAACTCTTCAAGAAAGGTACATAAAAAGAATTAAGAATATAACAGCATTCACGTTCCTTGATTCCTTATACATTTTCTATAAGTCACTGATCTGTCGTTTCATAAGGATTACCTTTGTGCAATTCATTTAGGTGGAATATCTTCCCAAAAAATCTTACTTCTTAAATTATAAATGTTTCTCTAAGAAATATTGATCTCTCTAATGATAAAATGTATGTAAGTGATTTTGCTCTAGTTTTCAATCTACGTTTTACTTTCAAATTACCAAATCATCTTATGTAGGACTAATACCTATGTAGATAATGTATGGATACTTTTGATCATTCATACATAACATAATTTAAATAAAAATTACGAAACCACGAATTGAATGTGGAGTACTTGTCACGAGAAATAATATCATAAATATAAAAATATTGATTTTATTCAGATTTTTGCTACTATATGATGTATTCAAAAAATGTTCAACTATTTAACAAGATTTTGCAAATATTTCGCATCATGACTAATGTTATTTAATGTTTAACTGAATCAGTAAGTGATAGCTATTGAAATTATAACGTACAGCTTAAGTAATGACTAATATAACCCATAATAATAATTACACAGACCAACAGTTGTTTTAGTTGCGGGGTATTTGGAGTTGATTTTATACGAATTTGATGCCCTGAATTTAAATATGACATTAATTTTTGCATAAGAGTTCAAATTTCCAAGATACTACATTTTAAGTTTTTTAAGTTAAACCCATGAATAAAAAAAAACTAAACACATACAAATATTAATACATACATAAATAGAAGACAGAAGAGGAAAAAGTCATCAGTGAAAGCAACTAGTCACTGAACATTCCAGTATCTTCTTTTCCGTGACATTCTTGAATATCTTTTGAAACAGTCTCTTTTTAAACTCCACCAGTAATCCGCCATTATGTGCGTATCTCATCTTCGTTGGTAGCGGTCCTCCATAGTTTTAATATCCTGGTGAAATTTTTCACTTTGTTCCTCACTGGTGTCTCCTAAATTTTGAGGAAAATGGTAATAGTGACTGTGTAAATAGTGCACCTTAATGATCATGTTATACCCAAGTGATCTGAAACTGTTAAGCATCTTGTTAAACATAGTTTTCAGCTTTGCGTTTGCCCAGAAAATTTGCAACAAAAAAGTCCAGGCTATTCATTCAGCATCATTCATCGAATTTATGAAAGCGGGATCCTTAATGAGTTGTCTTGTTTGTGGGCCGTCAAATTTTCCTGCTTTAATTGTTTCCGTACTCAACTGATGCATTTTTTCCCTATATGATGATCAATTATTATCAAGAGCCTTAAAAAACTGTTTCATTAGGCCGAGCTTGAATGCAGCGGAGAAAAAATGATTTTCTCTGATCCAACTAAAGGGTCGTTAATGACATGCTTTTCGCCAACGTTCATGTTTTCTCTCTTAGGCCATTTTTTTTCTATGCCAGTGGTGTGTTTTGTCTCTCCTATCCCAGGAGCATAAGAAGCAAGGATATTTTGTGGATGTACACACCCATACTTGAATGTACTGAATTGAAATATCATTGATAGATAAGTAGATGTATCTAAAAAAGTAGAGCGGATAGAGAAAAACTAATTCCATATTAGAATTTAGTGCCCCAAATATTGTTAAAATCAGTTTCAAAATCCTAGGCATCAAAAAATGTTTTTTTTTTGTAGGTCTGTGTTATATAACCAAGACAAAAATAGAGCTGACAAAAATTTTTAAACGCAGTCATTATAAATACAATCAAAAATATTCCGGAAAATAGTTTACTATTTCCAATAGAGAATATTTATTTTAATGGAAATTAAATATCCTCTTAGATTAAATGTCCCCTTAGATCAGCTTGAGCCCAGCTAATGACGGCTTAAGGCCAGAAATCGGTCTTGGGAAACATTTGCTGGCTCTTTGGATGGCGGATGGGGGAATGACAAAACACCAACATGGAACGCAGGTGAATTTTTTTAACAACGTAAATTTTACCAACAATTCTTCACATCATTTGAAACAAAAAACTTTCTTACAAAAATGTTCCTTACAAGAAGGGTCAAAAACCTTGTGGTTTCGGCCAAAAAAAATACGACTATATTAAATTGCCAATCGAAAAGTTATGATACAAATAACCATTTTAAGCTAACATGTGTAAAAGCATATAATATATAAAAAAAAGCAAATAACAATTGGAAATTATCAAACTAATAAACTACAAATACATTAATAAACATTCTTAAAACAGCCTTTTTTTAATTAAGAATAAACCATTCATCAGCGAAATGATCCCCACATGTTGGCGACAAAATAATTTGCAGTATGTGTACTTAAATTTAATTTAAAACCAAAATTGTATTCTGTGCGCGAATATCAAGACATGCTTCTTATTTACGAAGAAGCACTAAGCAAATTAGTAATATACCAGAACCTTTTCCGGATTTTCCGGAAAATAGGTTAGAGCGGTATAAAGCTTGTACAGACCAATGTGATTTGTGTCAAATGTGAATCGGTTTAAACTTATTGTGATATGAAAAAATAGTTCTAGTAATTTCAACTTAGATGTTAAACCACATTAATGATAAATTTTCCTTTTTTTTATAAAAGAACAAACCAAATTTATGCTGAAGCGTATGAAATAAATGGCTAATAAAACATTACATTTTATTTTAAAGAATACCTTAAGAGGACAGTGAAACAAAAAACTAAAACTGGCAAGGTGGCCAATTGTTAGGAAGGTATAAGAATAGATATACAATAGACAAGGAAACTTTTTGTTCAAAATAATGTAAATAATCGTTGGTTAAATGTACGAAAGTTATTGCCCTTATAGCCTGTAGATGTCATTTGTACTAAATACACATAAAGAAGAGAATGCCAGACATTGATGAAAGCACAGGCAGTATGAATAGCACAAGCATAGAGAAAACAAAAATAAACCTCAATTAATATCAGACCATGATTAACAGCTATGTTAAACATAGAAATATTATCGATTATCGAAAGAAGTATACAGACAGACAAACAGAGAAGAATTGGTCATTATATATATATATATATATATATATATATATATATATATATATATATATATATATATATATATATATATATATATATATATATATGTATTACCTAAATCAGATCGAAATGTGATGCCATGAGGTTTTTGAATGTAAGGACAACTACTGACAGGAGCGAAATCAAACTATTGAATCAAATGATCCTTCATAATTGATCAACTTTAATTGTTATAAGAATTAATTGATGATTATTAAAATAATTTTAATAAGTTGTGAAACCCACCTTCCCAATTCCTATGTAAATTATTTTAGAAAAATCAGGGAAATTCAAACGCGCTTCGAATCCAAAACGAAACAAAAATTCAGGAACATTAAATAACGTCATTATGGCATTTACGGCGGGCCCTTTCCAGAAATGGGGAAAAGGGCAATTTCCAGGCCGCGTCTTTGCGCGACGTTCACCGTTTGTTCGCAGCCAAACGGCTTCAAACAGAACGTCGTTATAAGTTCGGGGCTATTCATAAAATATGTATCGGCTGGCAAACAGGGATGCGGCCTCGGATAATCCATGTTGTTACCGGTTACCGTTTTCGAGATAATATGGTTATCCCGTTAGTCCTTTCGGCCTTTAACTGATTCGGGAAACGAGACCAAGAATGGAATTTGCTCTGCTCGAAGGCTGGCGAGGGAACGAGGAAAGTGTGGCTGTATATTTTATGATCTATCATAAAGTTTCGTTTTAATAAGTTTCTACACCTAATTGATGGAAAAGTATACCAGGGTAGATTGAAAAGTTTGAAAAACTTATTTTTTCTCAGATATGAATACCACTGTTCTAAGTTTCATTGACACATGCGAATAAAACAGAACTACAGCTTATGTCTATGTTTAAGTTCTAAGTTCCATAAAAATTATATCTAATTTTTTTAAAATATCACTGACATTTCGTAAATTATCCAAAGGATCAAATAAGGTATGTATTATATCCATAACGATTCGCAATTCCAGTAAATTTTCTTAAAATAATTGTTCATAATGAACTAGGGGTTTATAAAAAGTTAAACATATTTATTAAAAAGGAAACAGGTAATTCTGTGTGCTTTTTTATAAAAAATATTTTAGTGAGACTTGATGATGAATGATGAGATAGGGTTCTTAGGAAGCAGATATGCATTCATTGGCACTATGTCAATGAATAAACAATATGTATGTAATTGTAATGCTGATAAATGCTTAGGCTCACAAACCGCCACGACCGATAAAATCGTCACAAAAATCCACAATGTCGTATTAAATGATCTAGAAATGAAGATATGCGAGCTTGCATTGTAAACATTTCGATAGACCGTGTCCACTCTATTTTACACAATGTTTTGTGTATGAAAAAGTTTTCCGCTCTATGGGTACCATGTTCATTAACAGTTCACCAAAGATGTATTCGAACACTTCCAAAGAGTGTTTAGACTTATTTAAACGCCATTTTGCTTTTTTCAATATATTATAATAAGATATGAAACATGGATTTACATGTTAAAGATGAAGCAGCATTTTAAACAGTGGATGAAGGATGAATTATTAATTATTTTTATTTCTTTTTATGAATACAAGCAACATTTCAATTGTCATTTATCATTACTTTTTATTTATCTTTACTTTTATTTAAAACAGGTGTTCCCGGTCAAAAAATGTATACTGACAATGTAAATCTATTAAGAAGGGATGTCCCTTTTATGCAACACAAACAATTTGGTTTCTGAATTTAATGTACATGGTCGTAAAAGTATCGGAGAGCCTATAGTAGACGTGCAAAAGATACATAACAAGTATTGTATATAATTTCAGAAAATAAATACAATTAAAAGTGCATTTTATAGCTGAATATGGAGAGATTTGATATGAATCAGCTTTTGACGTTTTAACTAAGGAAGTGTAGATAAATAAAATAAGTTTTTTGTTAAAAATAAAAAAATTGTTAAAAAGAATTATCATATAGGCAATATACCTGCCCACAAAACATTTTACAACCATATTTTTTGGTCTTTAGAATTGAGAAACTGAATTTATGATATACGTATCGCAACAGTTTGTATATTTCTTTATTATGAAAATAACCCTTTTGTGAAAAGTGAAAAAAAAATGTCTTTAGTTCAAATTGTAATTATGAACTGACAAATATTTGAGAAATATTATCGACCGAGCATTAATTTCAAAAATCGTCATATCCTGTTTTCCAAAGACGAGTTACCATCAATGTGGTTACCATCACATAATCTTACAAAAGGCTGATAATTTGTAAAACAAAAAAAAATCGAACATAAATGACAACTATTGAATTTTCCAATCAAATAAAAACAAGATTTAAAGTAAACATTATTTGTAGTTCTAACTTTCAAAAACCAACTTGTTGGAAAAATCTATACTTTGATTCCTTTTCTAGTTACATTTATGTTCTTACCTTTCTTTGGTTTTAATCTGATTTTACTGCTTCCTCCTACATTCATTTTCACAATATACTAAATATTGTCACTAAAAATGGACCTACATATTTCAAACCCTGAGGAAATGCTATTATGCCGATAACAAGTAAAATGCCGAAGAGAAAGAATAGAGAGTTGAAAAAGAAATTGTACAGAATCACTAAATCACTTTTTTTATACGTCTAGATGCGCGTTTTGCTAATCAAGTGAGTCATCAGGAGATGAATCAATCTTCTCCTGATGAATTGATTCCATCATCTCCTGACGCAAATAAATCATTCTAACATGATTAGCAAAACACGAATTGAGAAGTATAAAAAGTGATTCGATATATAGTGGTAAATCTTCTCGAGTGTAGTGTTTCACAGCAAAGGTTCCAAAAGACTAATTGATCAATAAATCTATTGAAGTCTTTGAACATATCAAAAGCGCAACATTTAGGTTATATGAAAATGTGATGTGTTTTAAAGCAAGATATAGAGATGAGACCGGAGTTATAAACAGAATGAACGAAATGGATCGAGAAGGCTGAGAAAGAAAAGTTGTATACAAAATACTTGAGTGAAAATAAACAAAATTGGTTTTGACAAGACGAACAAACGAGGAATCGTACGACCTTCATAAAAATCCATTAATATGTGCTCAATTTATAATTTATAAAGACAATGCATATTGGGCAATGTAAATGTAAACAATTACTAATTTTTCTGTACTGATCCCGCTCTAAAAACGACTTGCGACTTGATTAATTCTGTACATTCTTTTAGCTTCTGTTCTGAGGATTTTACCAATATATCTGGATTTATGGTATTATCTATGCTTTAATGTAATTGTACATGTGCCTTCAGTTAATTAATATATTATATGAAATATAAATATGCTCTACACTTTATTAATTCTTATGACACTTTCACCAGAGCTTTATTTAATTTTTAGGATATTTCGTGTTTTATTTTTATAATTAATACTGTAAATAACAATGTACGGAAAATACATATGTATTCGTATTTTTTCTATTTAGATATAATAAATCAAATCCAGGAAGTATAAAACATAAACCAAGTATTTCAACAAACATAACAGATTTGAATTTATTTATAGTAAAGTAATAGTATAAAAGGTGATTAAATTAACAATAGGAAGAAACTATATTTGATATTATCTCATCATAAGTTGACTATACTATACTAGAGTGTACTACACTGCAATAACTGAAATTGCAATAAAATTTCTAGCATTAATAATATTGACCAAATTCTTCGAAACTGCATAGGTATCTCAAATAAATGGCATTTGAACTGTTTGCATACATATTTTAGCCATACTGTGTTAATATCATTATTTGGCAGTAACAACTATACATTTTGAGTTTTAGTTAAATTTTTGGATTATGCTTGATCTTTGGAATTTCGATATCAATCAAAATAAAAGACCCTGTCGCCGCCTTGCACATTTAATAATCAATTAGAGATGTGACAGAAAGATGGCGCAATTCCCGTCCTGCAACAATCTCGAAAATAAACGCCTCCCACCCTCACCGACTTCGAAAGAATCCCCAGCATTGTTGCCAAAACGAAAACAATCAGGTTAATAAGTACGAAAAAGATTACGCAAGAAAGTGTAGCGGCATCGCCAATGTGTCTCTTGTGGGAGTCTCGAGCCGAGCCTCGCGCCACGCCCCGCCCCTGCAACAATGCCAGTTCGCGGACCGTTCCTACAGCACACAATTCGCAAAGAGGGCGGTCTGCACACGTGGTGTCGAGGGGAGGTACAGAGGCGGGGTCAGAGCCCGGCGAGAGGGGAGCCGGGTATCCGACCTGCAGCCGAACCGAGCAGAGGCATCCTGGCACGCAGTGAACACGCACAGAACCGGCAAGTTCGTCGAACGTCGTCGTCAAATTGGTCTTACAGCGCGACCGAGGTGTGTTACAATAGCCTGTGGCGAGGTCGTTCAGGTGACAGGTGCACAAACGTGCGGACGTTCCGTGGCGGGCCAATAGAGCTCGGAGTAAACAATAGGTGTGAGGGGTTGCGCATAGTTGCGATTCAAGGGTGCGCATATCCCATTTGCTCTCCGGGTCTGTTTTGTTGCAGTGCGGGCAGTTTGGTTAGCGGCCACGGTGGCTGCCGCACATCTTCAGGGGGTTCGCTCACCGGCGAATCTACAGCCATGTGTTGACTCACTATCTTTACTCACGCAAATTAGGTGAGTCTTAGCCTAAATGCATGAAACTTTACACCCCTCCCCGAATATATTTATATTTCCCCAATATATTTTGAATAATAAATCAACATTTTCCAATGAATTATTAAATATACAGTGGCATAGTGATAAATAACAATTTTATTTATTTTTGTCAATTCTTTAAAAATTAACTATATTCTTTAAAAGGTATTCCATAAAATGTTGTATAATTGAAAGTTCACAAAATAATGATCGTTTTTTGCATGTTTTTTCTTTTCATATTTTTCAAATTGACAACATACATACATACACAAATATTGTTAACCTTTTGTTTTAAGTTAAATATTTGAAATGATAATACATACTACAAAATATTAAATTTAATTACATTTTTGCTATTATTATTAACCAATTCTGTATACAATATTAGATTTGTAATATACACTTCCTCTCAAAGTATTTGCAACATATATTGAATATTAATTATACTATAACACACTTTTGGTACAAAATAAACATACCATTTAGAATTATTGATTTTTAAAATTTTTATTATATTTCTGTTTTGTTGTATACTAATGTCTTGTACGCTAATTTTTGCCTTTTCTCTTGAAGCTTTAATAGAAAGGCTGAGATGGTCATTTCAAGAGATTTGCAATAGTAATTTACTTATCTATAACAAAAGAAAAAATAATTTTCAGACCTAAAAATTTAAAATAATTTAATATCAAATTTAACAATATTAGTACCCACCATAATATATCAACATGTTAGATAACAGCTGAAATATTTAAACGTTAACTGGGACATACACTAAATATATATTCATATTTGTTTATAATATATTGTTGTTTAAAGATTAGTAATTAAGATAAATTGTATTCAACTAATCTGTCATATATTAATTTTGATAATTGAAGTAATATTTATTAAATTTGAATAAAACAGTTTTCAATAGTAAACAAAAGTTCTAAATAGTATCTTAAAATAAGACATGATATGTCAGGTTTAGGGATAACAAATCACAGTTAAAGTTGGGGATGATAAAACTGATATTTGGAAAATAAAATGGAAGGGAAAACCTAAACCTGAAATAAAATAATGCTGAGTTTTATTTAAAATATTTACAACTGATAATAATTAATCAGGAATTTTTAGTTGTGGCATCCGGATATACAGAAACACTTCAAAACGATACCAATGATTTCATGATTTTCTTCATATCAATACTATACATATATGTAATGTTAAATCAGTTTTATTTAATATGCAAATTGAACAAAGTTAAGGTCACAATATAATCCTAGTAAGGGATCTGTGGATATAATAGTTCTCGTGAAACTGTTAAATGTGTGTGAAACATTTAAATATATTAAAGCCATGGGTTAAGTTAAAAAAATAATAATAATAATCAGTTAAATCTGATAAATAATAGATCTGTTTTTCTCGTACTTGTCATATAAGTAGTTGACATCTTTAAATTCGGGATATATAATAAAATAAATACTTTGAACAATGTACAATTACAAATCTGATTGGTAACAAATACATAATGACATTAATAATACTTTAAGGTATTACAGATAAATCAAAAGTCGTCTTGCTGAACATATAACCACAAAAATTGACTTATTTTATAAATTCGCTCGGTTTATCTATCGATACAATCATTGGTTTTTAAGTTGGTATGATTGTCCTTGACAACTCTCAGAAACTTCATATAATTTAACTTGTTAAGTTAGCTATTATAGTTTCTTTTGTAATAGTTATAAATATCTTGTCGGCGTTTTTATAAAAAAATAATAACTTTAGCGAGCAAATAATTTGCATTACTGTTTAACGAAATGTCATTGGCTGATGCATTAAAATGTTAGGAAAATGTTACAGCAATAAAGCTATGTAAAAACATGTTTTTAAATGATGCAAGGACTATTGGAGGTAGATATGCAGTTGAAGATGAACTTCGTTCAGAAAGATCTCCCACGCCCATCAATAAATAAACATTACGACTATCAAGGATGTTGAACTGAGCAATCGCCGATTAAGTAATAAATACCCAACGTCCAGATTTGCGACAAAAAATCATGGATTTGCACCATGACATTGCACACTGCAATAATTATTCGTGAATTTTCCGCTAAAAAATCAAACAAATACCGTTCCACAAGCACCATATTTACCAGATATGGCACCGTGTGAGCTTTTCCTACTCCCTACTCCCTCGATTGAGGGATTACTTTATGGGCACCATTTTGAGTGCATAGAAGATATTCAAGGGAGTTCGCTGGCCGCTTTGAAAGAAACATCAGAGATGGAGTATAAAAACTATCTCGAAAATTGGAATAAATGTATTGCAGTGAGAGGGGATTACTTTGAATGAGCTAGTGAACTTTTCTAGATTCAGAGAGAAAGTTCTCCAATGCAAGTTAGGTAAAAGTCGTAAAAAATATATTTTCAGCTATTGTTTACAACAATAATACAAATGTTTCATAGATATAGCAACAGGTTTGTATTTTGTCGAAACATGGTACTCTAAACCGAACGGTTTATATTACAAGATTAGATTTCAGCACACATTGACTCGAACTGAATATAAGCAAGAAAAGCCGCACATTTATCAAAGCATTATTTACTTCATTAAGTAATCATCTATGATAGATTTTGGATAAAACAAAAATACTTTGAGTTAATTTATAAAATAACCTGTACTGTATAATTACAGTCACTTAATCGGATTATAATAACTAATACAAGTTGATCATATTGCATAAAAATATAGATTGAAAGTTTAATGTTTAATCAAAACTCCTCGAGACCAGATTCCCATCTTTGACCGCTGGCGGAAAAATTGTCGAAGTTCAAATTCCTGCTCTTAATTTACGATAGCGGTTTAAAAAGTTTCCAGTCCGACATTGAACTATCAGGTTTAATTATCAAGGGTATTTTTATTTTTCGTCATATATCATCATCAATCAGCTAGGGGGTACTAGGATGAATATAAGCTTAACTCGAGTAATACCTCCATATTTTGTGTTGCTTCTATTCAATTGGAATTAATGCGTCTTAAATCATCATATCATCTTGTAGGAGGGCGTCCTCCATATGCCATCGGATATCCTGGCAATGTGCCTCGTCCAGTTCCGTTTAGATGTAGCTATTTTATTTTTTAACTACATCTAATGATTTGGTTCTTTTGTAAAGGATTTTAGAATAAGAACGATAGGATTTGAGTTTCAAATAAAACACAGAAAATTCGGCGGAAAAGGGTGCTCATTGTTTTTATTAGATAGTATATTTTATGCCATTTATGACTTAAGCAAATTAACGTTCAAGTGACCACCTTGACTCTTCTTGTACTAGTTGATCCAATTGGCCAATTTTTGATGACTCGGTCTAGTATATCGGGTGGTATGGCGACTATGGTTGCTCGAATTTTGGCTTCAAGTTCATCAAGAGTCTTGGGTTTGTTGGTGTAAGCCTGTGATTTACCATAGCCCTAAAGAATATAGTCTAAGTGTTAAATTACAAGATCTTGGTGGCTAGTTGCACGGGCCATTCCATGAAATTAGCGATTCTCCTAATTTATTGCTCAATAAGTCTATCGTAGTGCGTGCTGTGTGGCAAAATACGCCAGGTCATCATCCTGAATAAGCCCAACTCTTCAGAACGGCGCGGAACAGACACATTATCGTTCTCAGCAACAATTTCACGAACAGTCGAGATAGTTTTTTCACTACGACCATTACGAAATTGTGACGGTGGCTTTTGGTCATCAAGACTCTACTCACGTTCAAACTTATTAATTATACGGTGAATGCCTTGTTAAGAAGGAGCGGAATGACGATCGTGTTTTGAACGAAATGTTCTTTGGATAGCAACAAAATTTCTCGAATTTTGATAAAATTCTTGGACAGTTTTCAAACGTTGTGGCAACGAAAACTTGTTAATGGTGAAATTATAAACTTTCTGACAACAATTAACAGCAAATGTCAAGAATTGGATATCAAATATGGCCGCCATTAGCTGTCAAAATCCTAACGTCCCTATTGGGAAGCAATTTATATTTTCTTATTCCTACTCTATTCTTTGCTTTCTCTCCAAAGCCTATTGTCTTACTTTTATCTTTTTACATGTTAATGTTGCTGAATACGTTTTTGAAATATATTAGAAGTATTGATTTAAAAATATATTTGTGACCTTAAATCAAAAACAACCCATGTCCTATCCTCCTCACGAAGTTGGCTCTTAAAAAGTGAGTCATATATTGTTTCAATATAGTCTCTAATAAATTCAAAAGAGTTTGTCTAAAGCTCCTTTAATAATTCTAATACCTTCCACAAAGTGGGTTTTCGGAAGGTCTGCATAATATCGCTCTACGGGTGTTATGGCTCTATTATTTTATTACCCATCATCTGGTAATATGCCCATCGTCTGGCAATATAGTGTATGTATGAAGAGGCATTTGTGAGCAAGTGCATTATCCTGATAAAAAACGATATTTTTGTTCTACAATCCGGATCTTTTTACATTTCTTTTCATCCGGTATCCGGTTTGTCCTGCAGACTTAGATATCGGATTGTCATTTAACTTTCATCATAACCCCATAATTTCTTATGCGCTTTTAAAAATTGATTGCGTCTTCTGTAAATTGTTTTGGCTGCTGTTTCCTTCCATCATTACAAAATGATATACAAAAAAACTGTTTTATTGTTATTAAAGAATCGGACAATTCGAACGCCTTTTTGTTCCTGGAAAAAAAAATGTTCGATGAGATTTTGTTTGAATGCAGAAAATACGAGACTCATCTTGCACCTAGGTTTTTAATACACAATTCCCTAGTTAACATTTCAAATGCTGATCCACATGAGGTATCTACTGCTCCAACTATCTTACTTACTTTCAATATGTACTGTAAACCCTACACAAAATTATATTATTAATGTAGGGTTTTGTAAAACTTTACCGTGTTTAAATTCAACTACCCACTTTTTTCTGTTGCATAAGTTAAAGCATACCTCTCCTAATACATTTACCATGACGATATGAATTTCCTGATATGTCATTCGTGTTTTGAGTACTCGATGATACAGGATTGATCTGCTATTGCAGATGTTAAAACTTCAAAAAGGGAACATTACAGTACGGTGTTGTTTAAGGTTAATATGGCAAAATGTATCAAGGCAAGCTATCAAATATGTATCAAGGCAAAAACTTTTTTACCAACCTACGTATATGTCACCGATTATGTGCCTCTCTATCAAATAGGTCGATTGAGTTTTTGATTTTCAAACGTTACTAAAACTTTCTCAACAATCCAATAAATAATTCTGACCTACTCTTCTCCTTCCTAATTAAAAATTGTGGTTTATACTTTTATTCAGTTACGCCGAAGGCTTAATTTGTTATGGAAATATACTTCCATTTCGTAAATCACTTTAGTGAAAGAACAAATGATCAATTATTTGAGATACTAAAATGAGCTTTCATCTTAAAGGCTTTTGTATATCCATTTCGTAATTCTAATTATCATTCTGCCAAAAAGAACAAAAAACAATATATTGTTTAGCTAAACATATTGTTTGAAATATTAACGTGAATGTTTATGAATGATTAATGAAGGAATCGATTATCGTTTCAATCACTGTAGGTTTTAATTAATTACAAGAATATATAGCAGTTATTTATTTCAAGACTGTTATTATCTGAAAACAATACAAAGCAAAAAAGACAACAAATACGCGAATTCTTTATGATTGTATAATACTTAATCAGAAACCGTTCGCGAAGTAAAGGCCGTTCAAAGATCGATGTATAATAATTCTTTCTTCTTGCAGTTGGTTTATGTATTAACCGGTATACTACGTTTCTATACTTTTTTCATATATGGTGTTGGATAATGATTGCTATAAATCAAATTCGGGTTTGGAATATCTCAAGATTGCTCCTGGCCATCGAGTCTTTAAATATTAAAATCATCAGTTGGAATGGGAAAGGGAGTTTTATTGAAAACGATTATTGCGTCACAGATGGATATAGCTGGTGGTTTTTTAAAGTACGGGTTTTTGTTTTTAGAATTAATTAATAAGAGCAAATATTTATTCAAGATTTTTTAATGATCTTTTTCTAAAAAAAAAAACAAATACAGTGCCATAACTTCCTAATAAAATGAACATTAATAACACAGGTCGGGATTATTTTTGTAACGTTGATGAGAACGCTCTTTCTGCGTTTCATTTAGGTAGTTATTAAAACACCTTTCCACAGAAATGACCTAGCACCTCCCATTTTCAAGTACCTGCTTCACCTTTAAATCATGGGCTCATTGAAATTGTTTGTACAGATTCAGAGATCGTAGAGGGGGTATTTTCACAGTATTCTACGAACCTTTAAGGGCAGTTAACAACTACCAGTGAACTTCCCTTAATAACTCAGAATGACTCAAATGATTTGGTATGTGTTAAAACAAAAATCGGAACTTCTTGGTTCCAGACTTCAACAGTGGAACCTGTTAGATAAAAATGCAAGTGTTTCACTTTGCCGAAAAAGGAATGTAACATTTTCAAGTTTCTATAAAATTGAAGGATCGCTATGTGTCTGTGGTGATATTGATGGTTTAATGAATGAGCTTAATATGGAACATGTACCTTCCAAGTACCGTATTTTCATAGATACGTCGAAATATAGCCTAAAAAGTCTTGCTTCACAATGGAAACAAAAACCCATTTATTCATTTAGCAAATTCAGTGACAATGAAAGAAACCTATGACAACTTAGCAGCCATATTATATCAAGTTAAATATGAACAGTATCAGTGGGATATTTGTGGGGATTTAAAAGTGATAGGTATTTGCTAGGACTTCAAGGGGGTTTTACAAAGTATTGCTGTTTTTTTATGTCTATGGGACAGTATGGCAACAAAATAATATTAGAGTAAAAAAGATTCGCCTCATAGAACTTCTTTTGAACCTGGTAGTTCAGATATAAAATAAGCTCCCTTGTTAACCCCAAAAAGGTGTTTCTTCCGCCTCTCCAGATTAAGCTTAGACTAATAAAAAACTGAAGAAGGTAATAGTTTTAAGTGCCCAAAAGAAAAATTTCGTCAATTAAGTGATACAAAACTGAAAGAAGGCGTACATACCTCAAATGAGGAAACTTCTAGGCGATTTTCGTTTTCAAGAAAAATTAAATGAAAAGGAATTGGCAGCTTGGAAGTGTAAGTGTAGTGAAAGAATTTCTGGGTAACAAGAAAGATGAAAACTATAAAAATCTCATAGATGAACTCTCTGAAGCCTATGAAATACAAGAAATACATGTCCATAAAAACGCGCTCGAAGAACGAGGAGAGAGGTTTCACCAGGACATCAGGACGATAGAAGCAAGATACCTGGAATGCTGGAACCCATCTATGTTCGGCGACTACTGCTGGTTTTTAAAAGGAGGTGATGCTACAGAACACAAGAGGAAAAAGTGGAAGTTTTTATCGCTGTATGACTCTCTGTATCTCAGTATCTCATGTAATATATGTTTTATTCACATAATCCTTACTAATGTCTTTGCATAGGTTTAACACGTTTTACATATTTATATTAAATAAATTTTAGATTGTAAAAATATGTCGTCCCCTTTTTTTTCCCACCACCGACCCCCTGTAACAAAAAAACTGTACGTGTTACAGTAATTACCATTTTCGGGCTTAGGATTACAAAATACTTCATATACACCTATTTTCAATAATGTTACCTCAAGAAAATTTAAATGTGTTAACCTGCGTAATTTTTGGTGTTCTAAATAAATTCTTACCACAACAATACACCTATGTTAGTGATTTTGTTTCAATTAATATTTTTTATAGTCGATTTCGCCTAGGACCAAATTCAGGAATTCGCCCACCCAATGTTAATTTAAACAGAAATAATTGTAAAGAGACACTCAATGTAATATCATGCAAAAACGAAATTAATAGTGTATAGCATTTTTATCAAACATCATTGTTAAATTAGAGTTGAGTACGGGATTATTGCCATGGTGTAAAATACATGATTTTTTTTCACCTCAAAATACAAAACTGTTAATTATTAATATAATATATACATATTAATTAAACATATTAATTAATAGTTAAACACAGAATATTTAAATTCATTAGCATGTCGCCCTTTTGTTCACATGGAGAGTTTTTTAGAATAATTATCGTCTGTGTTCTTTAGAAAATTTGCAAAAATTCCCTATTTTGCTTTGCATATCTAATTTAAACACTTGTTGCTTGACACAATTCCACGTAACCATTGTCTTCAATTAAATAGAGGGCTTGTTGGACTAGCAGCAATTGTTTTTACCAATTAAAACAGCGAAAGACTTTGAAATAAAACGAATTAACTAGACCTGACAGGTCAATAAGGGAACCAGACAAGGATACATCCTATCGCCAATTCTATTCAACATTTATGGTAAACCAATTCGTCTATATTCGTGCTTTAATATCGAACGATAGCGGTAAGACTCAGGAGATCGGAGAAGATGCGAAATGACAAGAAATACAATGTGAAATTTATTGATGATAAATGCGAATATGATTTACTAAAACAATATTTTGATTATTTATCTTGTGGACTATGTGTATAACAATTCTTCTATCTTAAAGTTCTAATAAACATTGTTTTAATTATTAAGAAAATATAAGTAGTTTTCCTTATATTTTTCGTTTTACATTTTGGATTTTAAATAATATATGACCTAATATTCGGTGCAACACTATTTAAGCTAGCTTGAAATCACAACTTAAATTACACCATCACAAAAAATATAGATAGTAAAAATATTATCATTCCATAAATGCTATATACCACTGAAACATGGACTATTAAAAAACAAGACCTCAAGCGCATTGATTCTTTTGAACTTTGGTTCTGGAGACGGATTCTTCGTATTCTCTTGACTGCCAAATAAACAAATGCATGCGTTATTCAAGAAATCAATAAACCCACAAGGTCTCATTGAACATAGGGATGGCAATAAGATAAAAAGGCTGGTGGTACAGGGACGTATTAAGAGTTTTACATCAGATCACTTGGCAGATGAACAGACCAAAGTAAATATCTAACTGATACATCTCTCCAATATACAACCAAAGAAGTCTGAAATAGAAAACGCTGTCATGTTATCTTCTCTTCGGCGATAAATCTGGAGATATCGCCAGCCAGTAGTGTGTCACTATAGCAGATTCTTCTGAAAACTACACTGTTAGTCAAGCTGTATGCGATCTGGCATTAACTTGCTAAAAGATGGGATTTGAACGAGCTTGCCGATACGACCTAATGCCGGACTGCTATATTTCGGTTACATAACGAATTTAGTCGATTTCGCACAGATAGAAGTCTAAGATGCCGTTCGTTACGTACTTAGATTTTAAGACGTCTAGAACCTCGTACTCAAGGATAACTCTGCTCCTCAAATCATTTTATTCATGCCCTCACAACAATAGAAGCGTAAATGCTCAATCGTCCCGCTATTTCACGAAATCTTTAACCTGATTGTTTCATACCAATAGTTCGTCCCTTTTCAAATTCAGATAATTGCCTGATACGCTGAGGTGAACAAACTCGGATTATTTGAACACTTATATCTGAACACATCTCCCCGACAAATTTTCTATTCCCTTTTTGTAAAATGAAGTTGATTTTGAAATAAAATATTCTTTGAGTGCAGTTTTAATAGCTATCTCAGTAGCGAATGCGGTGGACGAGGAAGTGCTTCCTAGCCCCCAACTGTTTATATTTTGATTTATTTCTTGGGTGAGTCTAGCCCCATGAGGTCTTGCATTTTTATGCTGCAGAATAGCACCTTTTCGACTAATCAGTCTTGGGCATTTTTAATTCCCGTAATATCCCACCATACTGACCGTAATTCTCTTTTAAGTTGAAGAACAGGTTTTGAACTCATGGAAAAGTGGAAAAGTGGTTATGTTGATATTAACCATTGCTTTTTCTTATGTTGATTGTATAGAATTAACTTTTTCCTTCTCTTCCAGTGTGTTTAAGGATCTTTACCTAACCTGCATAAGTATATGGTTTTTCGATTTGTGGCTAATTCATGGATGATTTATTTGGGGTCAGCTTTCATTTCAGCCAAAATTATACCCTTATCAAAGACAGGTGTTCCGGATTTTATACCGTCGCAAAGACTGAAATCACCGTATGGGTCTTTCAAAATGAGCCAAACCCAACAAAAGTTGTTCGCAGCACTTCGAAGTAAATGGTCGCCTGTTTTTTTGAGATAAACGGGCATCTGACTACAGTACCACTAAAGAATCGTAGAACAGTCAATTAGAAATAAGAAAAACGAAACAGCGACCCAGGATCATTCTTCACCATGACAACGCGAGCTCTCACACATCTGACAGAAGAACTTAATATTTAACCGGTGAAAACATCGAATTGATGGTCCTGGTTTGGCACCCAATGATTTATTCACGGACAATTTTATTGTCCGTGTAGAATAACGTACGTGGTCAATGATTTTCTACGCCAGAAGAAGCGGTTGACGTGTTAAAACTGCATGTTTTGGAGATACCTCAATCGGAATGGAAAACGTGTTATGAAAATTGATTCAAACATATACAAAAGTGTATCTATCGCAGAGAATATTTTGAAAAACAATAAAACCATGATAAACCAATGATAAATATTTGTATATATATATATATATATATATATATATATATATATATATATATATATATATATATATATATATATATATATATTTGTATATATATATATATTTGTATATATATATATATATATATATATATATATATATATATATATATATATATATATATATATATATATATATATTTGTATATATATATATTTGTATATATATATATATATATATATATATATATATATATATATATATATATATATATATATTATTTTTTTATTTATTTGGATTTTCGGTCAGTGTAAATGAGTCATTTAAAAACTTTATAAAAAATTGACATATATTACTTAAAAAAATCAAAAATTAATTGTTTCATTGATATTGAAGTATTCTGATGATGGTTCGTTGTAGAATCGAAACGTAAATAAAACAATAAAAAATTAAAACTTATTTACACTGACCGAAAATCCCAAGAAATAAAACAATAATAATAATGCTAAACGGTCACGAAAATATATGTAATAAAATTCGTATATATATATATATATATATATATATATATATATATATATATATATATATATATATATATATATATATATATATATATATATATATATATATATATATATAATAACATTCAAACTTGAATAATCGTATTTCCATTCAAAATTTTTTATGTCGAAGTTTATATTTTTGAAAGGCTCGATATTCTTAAATACACCCTTCATATAGGGAGGGGGCGACACCATTACCAGCCTCTCTCAAAGTGATGTATTAATATTGAGTTGGGTCAGTGGTGTAACTCGACACCTATTGGGGGAACAATGAATATAGAGTGTTATGCTTGGGCATATGTGTTGAATAGTTACAAGGCTTAACGGGTCAGTGATTTTTAAGGTTTATCGCGTAATTTTTATCGCGAATAAGATAACTGATTTAGAAAACGATCTAGAGCTGGATTTAATCTTTTTGTTTGCTGCGTGGTTTTATATAATACCTACTAATATGGAGTTCTTCTACAAATTTGGTAATGTCTTCTAAAATAATCTTGCTAAATTTGTGCTTATTATTATGTATTTATTATCTACCACCGATATTTTAAACACGATGGAATACCCTATTTATTCTGTCTGTTTAGTATAATAATATTTTATCTTCAAACAAAAATTTAGTATTAGGTAACAAAACAAACATATCCCGTTCTAGGAGATGTTGGAAAAGAAACCTATTTAGAAATTATTATAAGAAACCTATTATAAACCTACGTAGTCGCGGCAAAAGGGTTTGCAAAAAAAAAATTCAAATAAATTAATGTTTCCAAATGCTTTTTTTTCAAAATATTCTCTCCATTAATACTCGTTTACATTTCCTTGGAGCAATCAAAACTATATGGGGAATGAGATATCAATTCTATATTTTTTTGATTTTTTCCTTCCATCAAAATTTGAGTCGGTTGGGAGATAGAGAGTTTACGTGAGGATGGCCATATTTACATTATGGATGCAATGTTTAAACAGTTTAACAATGAGCGTTATTTTATTGTCACTGTCTCGGCAAAATTTTGTTTCTTTTCGATCCACGAATTTAACAGTTTCATAGACATTAAATATTAATAAGTAGTAACACTAACACACTATATAGCTTGAAATATATTAAACATTTTCAAGGAGATATTTCCAGAAATTATTTGCGATACCGGTCTGATGGTATTGTAAATATCCAAGGTTACTCGATTTAAAGGCATTTTTCCTCTGGGGTAGTCTTAAAGTGGTAATTTATTTATTAAAGTAATAGTTTTCTTTGGTAATTCCAACTTTTATTCTTCCTTTTATACTATATCTGTTTTTAAATAACAATATGTTGATCATAGTAAAGTTTAAAATCATCAGTTTCCAGCAGTAGTTGCTTTTCAGTTCGTCGTGTAGTTGTTGCGTATTGCATACTTGAATTGACGTTTTTGCTAGTTAATTAAAAAAATGAGAATATATCAACTATGCACCCCAGCAAGTAACCAAGACAAGTAGTGTTAGTATACCTCGGTATAAATTTGTAATTGTTAGTTGGTATTAACTGGGGTTCATGAAGTTCTCTCTACTTTTCTGCTTCATCGATTTATATAAACTTAATCTCCAAAGTTATTTCCTTCATCTTTCTCTAGCCTAAGTCGATAACCGTTTCCCGGCTTGTTTTTGGTGTATGTGGCAGTGGGTTGTCTTGAAGTAAAATGACTTCTTTTATGCCCTTGCAAGTAAACGGCCTTCTTTCTTCCTTCTTTTTTTCCTTAAGAGCACCACTAACAAATCAGCTGTTGCTGATAACGGTAACTATTTTTGGTCTTCTCTAGTTCTCAAATAATTAATTATATTCGTTTATTTCTATATATTCTATATAAAAAAAACTTGTCAAGCAATTTTATCAAATTCAATTTTTTTTGGCTCAATATTACAAATCATTTTACATGTGGTATTATATCAATAACAGTCCTAGTTATTTTTTAAATCGAAAAATGTTCAATCCTTTGTTTTAAAAATCACTATAGAAATATGTAATTAAAGGGCAGGGGGCATTTTCATACAAAAAGGGGCTATTAGTATTACCTCAATATCTAGCTGATGAAATATAACAAATCACTTAATGTTTATGAATACCGTTTTCGAAACCAAAAAGAATCTGTTCTTCTGCGGTACCGAATCAAGCACTGCGCCGGAAATGATATAATAAATTATAAGAATATATCCAAAGCGATTTATCCTGTCAATGTTAGATTTAGCCTAGCTTAACAACACGGGCATTTCACGCAGCTCCGTATAAATGATCTTTCATTTTTTAATGCCGTCAATTTATTTAATAGATTAAGAAAGCGGTCGTAAAATATTTAATATAGGTAAATAGATATTTCATTGGGAGCTTTCAATATTTTACTTTCCATGGTGTCAAAACTGCTTCATATTCTATTTTGATTTATATATGATTTTAATTTAATTCCTTCTTTAATTTCAGGTAATTAATCGCAAAGCACACATCGCAATCGTAAGTATAACAGCACGGTGAGCAATTACTGATTAGAATGAATTGAATAGAAAAAATAAATTTTATTTTAAAGCTACCTCTAAAAATATCTTTTAGCTTGTCAAAATTCACCTAATTTTAAATATATTCAACTTGATTCATTAGAAAAATCTTTGGTCTGTGTTATAAAACGGATGCGACTGATCCAGGCATTGTTGGTTAATGGAAACCATATGTGTTTTATTTTCACCTTCCTCTAAACCAGACAAATGAAAAAAAACTGAGGAAAAACTCATCTTTTACTATGACTCATCTTTTATATTTCGTTATACAGATTTATATATATATATATATATATATATATATATATATATATATATATATATATAAATATATATATATATATATATATATATAGATTTACTTGCTTTATTTTTAGTGATTTTGCTGGAAAATAGTTTTTCATCATTCAAAACAATGAAGATATAATACGCAGATAAAAAAATAATATGTAAAATACATATGCAACATGAAATCACTACAAGAAAACTTTACAATATATATTTTACAGAGCCTTCATTAATCCCGAAACCAACGTGACCACTAATTTTCTTAAACTACGACATAATTGTATTATTTTATATACATAACATTTAACTAGTCCTACATTATTTTGAACATAAAGTAAAACTCATGTTAAATTAACCCTATGGGAGTAGATGCCATGGAAGAAAAAAAAGAAGAAGAAAAGCGCATGTCGTAGATTTTTTATGAAATATATTTAGAACAAATGCAAACGAAAATTATTTCTTTTGAGTTATCAAATGTGATTAAGAGGTGTTTTTAAAATATTTTTTGGTGCTCAGGAAGCATAGAAATTAACAAAAATCTGGAATAACAAATCATGATGACATATCTAAGGGAAACTTAAATAGTATCTTTGGAGACAAATGATACCACCTTTAAAAAGTTCAACATAAAAAAAATTAAGTTTCTAAGTTTAAATAAATCCAAGAAGAATAGCTTAAACAAGCCAATCTAATATGCTACGGCGTATTTCATGCAAAAACTTTACTTTTAAATGCATTCCATGTACAGGGTGCGAAGTACGCCCCCGATTATAACTATTAAATAACTAATCGAAAAACTATTTAAAAATTAGGAATACCTCGTTTCAGAAGAACATTAAAATGCTATTTTATTTTTTAAAGAGGCATCTAAAAGGTATCCTCTGCCTTTTCATAACCACACTTCCAATCTAATACCAGAATATTTAATGTTGAATTCATCATGAATTAATTATTTATTATTGAAATCTGAGGTTCGGACCCACTATATTTTGTGTATCCTAATGGTCTGAGCAGTCGCCCCATCTTGCTGAAACTATGTGTCATCATTAACAAGATTAAATCTGAGTAATTGTTGTGTCAATCATGATGTTTCAATCACGTAAATATATTGGGTTACATTTTGAAAATCTCTCGTTACTTCTTGATCGAAATGCTCAATAAAACTGCATGACGACGAGTACCAAATACTGTGAATTTTGTTGAAAAGCGGCTCTGATTCTCTATTTGCGTGCAGTTCTTTCTGTACCAGGAAAGTTAATTTTTAGTGCAGAAAGAGTTTCTCAACTCATGTTTTGATAGCATGACCAGACGCTACCGGATTATTACCGTCAATTTATGAATATATAGGCGGGAACTTTAATACTCAAAATCGCCTATTTTTCTGCCGGATTTTTTATATTAAATTGAAATTGGATTGTAAAGTTTCAATCCAATTCCAGTTTAGCGATTCACAGTTTCACAGTTTTTAAACAATCTCAATAAGCGTTATCAATCACAAATTGAAAATAAATTCCACTACTGCTATATGCGAAAAAACTAAATTTCTAAAATCGGATTCCGACATATTTGAACAGTAACAGTAGTATATCGAATAAAATGGTGTTTTGGTAATGGTCCTTTTTTATATTGTATTTGGGAGATGGTGTCGTGTTCAGGATTTACGTCAAAGCAAAATTATGAATTGAAAGCTCACATTAAAGATGATTAATAAATTTATATTACACAAATTGACGTCCCGGCTCTAAGAGGCCTATAGACGGAGGCTATAGCGGCTCTATAGCGACTTCTATGAATATTAATTATTAGCTAACAAATTGTTGTTGGAAATGATATAGATTTGAACGTAATTAAAAAAAGGTGTCAAATCACAGAAACTGAACTAAATTTATCATCTTCTCAATTGGTGCGTACAATACCGTTTTTTTATATTACTGGTATGGTATGTAACATCATCTTGATGATATGGATTGGTTGTATCTATAATTGCCCTCAGACGACAAAACTATCTACTAGCGTATAACATGTACTATATATATATATATATATATATATATATATATATATATATATATATATATATATATATATATATATATATATATATATATAGATATATATATACGAGGGTGGTTATATATGCAACCAGAGAAATAAATAAAAACAAATATTTAAATTGAAAATGGTTTTATTGTTTTTCAAAGTATTCTCTGCGATGATCAATACACTTTTACATACATTTAAACCAATTTTCATAGAATTTTTTAATCTCTTCTTCTGGCGTCAAAAATCGTTGACCCTGTAGTTTAATCTTTACGGGCGGGAACAAAAAGAAATCATTAGGTGCCCAATCAGCACTGTACGGCGGATGACGTATCAATTCAATGTTTTGACCGGTCAAATATTAAGTTGTTCGGTTCGATCTGTCAAATCTCGCGTTGTCATGATCCTGCATCGCTGGTTGTTTTTTTGTATTCCTTCAAAGAATTCTGGAAAACAAATACCATTCAGCATTGACCGTTCTGCGATTCTCTAGTGGCACTATAGCCACATGCCCATTTAACCAAAAAAAAATAGGCTACATTTTGCTTCGAAGTGCTTCTTGCGCGAACAACTTTTTTTGGGTTTGGCTAATTTTGAAAGACCCATACAGTTGACTGTTATTTACTTTCGGACTCATACGCATACATTCAAGATTCGTCACCTGCCTAAATGTTATACACGCCTCTTGACATACCATGATTGTATTGTATTGTACCCAATCGACATTTTTCACAGCTCAATGTTTATGTAAAATCTTGTGTATGCTTGTCATATTAATGTCCAGGGATTCCTCAACCTCACGGTATCGATGCGCACAGCATCGATGTTTTCTCGTGCAACAACCGATTTTGGACGACCTTCTCTAAATTCATCCGTGGGCGAACGACGGCCACGATTGAATTCACTAAACCAGTGATATACACTGGCATATATATATATATATATATATATATATATATATATATATATATATATATATATATATATATATATATATATATATATATCCATTCGTATACTCAATTATAATACACTCCATGAAATTGCTCCTATCATCATTTTCAAAAAAAGAAACTACTGATCGAATGACATCTTCTCCCCAGAATTAACATCAGACAATGACTCGTTCGTAGTGCATTAATTTATCTTTAATCTTCTTCCTGCTGTGATACTACAGCCCGTCAGTGAGCGTTGAGCTCCTGCAACATTCGCTTCCAACTGGATCGATCTCCAGCAGCCCCTTACCAATTTGATTGCAGAAGTTCTGTAAGTATTTGAACTGCAGAAGTTCTTCAGCATCTCTTCTTACAATGTCCTGCCATCGTGTCTTTAGTCTACCTCTTTTTTCATTATCCCCTATGTGTCCCTCCATGATTTTCCTTGGAACCCTCTTTCTGACATTCTCACCATGTGTGCCCATCTGAATTCCTAAACCCTCACATAGTATACAATATCCAGATCTTTATACAAATACTTGAGTTCGAAGTTATACCTGATCCTCCAAATTCCCTTGTTTGGTGTTCCCAACACTAAAAATTCTTCTGGGTGCTCTTATTTCAGCCACTGCAAGCATATCTTCTATTTTATTTGTGAGGGTCCACGTCTTGCAGCCATAAGTGACTACCGGCCGAATGAGTGTTTTATAGACTCTAACTTTTGTATTCCTTTGAATAAGTTTAGATCTTGGATTTCTCTTTGATATGTTATCATTTTTCCGAGTCCCAAATATGGTGGTTTCGCTTATTAACTTAGCAGCCACGTAAAGATATTTTTCGTCCCGAAACACAATTTTTCGAAAAACATTGCTATTAGCAGCATGCTTTTCAAGATCCAATTTGCAAACATAAGGCACTCTTGGTGAAACAGGTTCCTTTGAATTTTACATTTCAAATGTTATCTCAATTGGCACTTGATTGTGGATTTGGATTTTCTGAATCATATTCCTAAGAGAACCAGTAATTGAATTTTTCTAATGAAATGTGCTCTGGGACTATATAGCGTGATATGGTAAATTTCCCTAGTATATAGAAGTCAGTTCGTTCAGTCAGCCGAATATGAATTTAAATAGTTTCACATGAGAGAACTAGCACAGAATTGAAATCTTATAGTTCTTGATGTCCATGCAGTGAATACAATTTCAAATTGTTTACCGATATACCAATCTTTCAATATCAGATACAAACTCACTGCTCAGCTTTATTCTACTAATAGTTCGATTTCTACGTTTGGCAATTATAATTTTCCAAATATGTAAAAGTCATAAGCTGGACACGCACTCAGCAGAGGTTCATATCAATTTCTTCATTATTTACAACTTAGATTAGATAGACACTGAAAATTCCAGCAAACGCTTAGCGAACCTATCACATTTGATAATAACACTAGGGGCTAGCCATTTTCTATGCTACAAAAAAGGAATTTTTACCATACGTTATAACTTATACTGAAAATTATAATTTGGTCTAAAAAAAGGTTTTTGCGCTGAGCTGATTTTCGTTAAATCCAATGGTATTTCTCAACACTGTCTATTAATCTTACGTCAAGAGCATAGGGATGTCGCACCACTGATAATCGTGGTTTGTTGAACCAAGCAAATAATCAACGAAACTACATTCGTGGATAATCATTAATTTCACTGAAATCGGTGTTCTTTATTGAAATGTTAGAACTGCTTTTCTGTTGTACTACCTGAGATTACGTTTTATCTTCCATTTCGAATAATTTCCTGGTCCATTTTGTTAGTTTAAACTCTCGGTTCAAGTAATGGCTTGTGCACATGGATTTTCAAATTATCCATTGCTTAATAATAGATAATTCAAGAGCCGAGGGACGAACTCAAGATCTAAATAATATTCTAAGCAGGAATTAATAAAATAGTTAAATGCATGCATTAATTTGAAAATACCATATAAATATAAATGAGAAACTTTAAACTAAACTAAATCCAACAGTGAAAATTAATTTTGTGTTTTAAAATTTCTGATTTTACAGAATAAAAAATATATGTAATCTTTCTTTTTCTAAGCAAAAAATCAGAAATTTAAATATTAATTTAGTTATGTTGTCTTCAAAAATTATTCCGTGGGCATCACATCATTAGTTGATTTTAGAGAAATATTGATTGGAGGTCAATATTTTCAGGTACAATAAAGTACATGTTATTTAAATCTAGTAAATTATATTTATTAATTTAATATTTATGTTTTATTTTAAAAGTTAATTTAGAAACTTCATGTAATAAATACATATATAACTAATATATAACTTTCAAAAATGTCTTCTTTCAGGAGAACCATTAAAATGTTTAAAACTGATTTATAAGAGGAATCAAATTATCGTTGTGTTACAATCGATAATACAAAAGAAGTATTAAAATGTGTTTTTGTATTTAATTTATAATCTCATTTATTTAAAATAAACCATTTAAGTTGTTTAAAAGACCGTTATTGTTTTTATAAAATCAGCAAATAAAAAAAAATAACGACAACAAAACCGAACTTTGAAAGCACAAGGTTTTCGAGTGGGATAACTAGGGCGGAATATAAGAAAGAAATCTTTGTTCTACGAAATGGGACATCTGTTTTTACTCAAGATTAGGCACTCCACTGTCGGGCTAATGGCAAGCGAAACTACAGCAGACCAGCCACATGTGGTTGTGTGGGTGAACGATTTCGACCTGGTTTTCAGATGCATCGCATGCTAATGGCCAATTTTAGCTCCACTTCGATATACCTTCCGCAACGTTATTCGGGTTTTTCTCGTTCAAATCTTCTCTCATTAACATTAAACCTATGAAAAAATACTGAATCATTTTCTAAATGCATAGAAATCACTTCAAAAAAAGATTTTGTCGGTTTATTGGTATAAAACACGAAAATAAACTCTTACTTTTTATCACGATATTTTAGAATAATCCATATACATAAATTTTTCAATTTAAAAAAATAAGTATATGATTAATTTTTGTATGTTGAATAGAAAGTATTTTTTGACAATTTAAAGAGATTTTCGTAAGTTTACTTAACACATTTTTTTAAATCATACATATTTTCAAGATTTGTTTGTGGCTGCCAATGATATATGAAACTCAAATAAATTTAAGACTTTGGAGAGTAAATATAGAGGTGTTTTTTATTTCGCGACCAGTGTTATGTTAAACATTACAGAATTTAACTTTCGTAAACCATAAAGCTTTCTTCAATATGTCTGAATAAGTATGTTTTTGCATATAGCATGTTCGTACAAAATTAAAAATATTTGAATATACAAGGTGCGTTTCATGGAAAACAGGAAAAAAAACTAATATTTATTTTTTCGGCAAAAATCATTATTTCTATTCAAAATAGTCTCCTTGCGCGTCAATACAACGTTTTGCACTGTCAATTAGGTTGACGAATGAATTTTTGAGCTCGGCCAAAGATATGTTCTTCAGGATGGCAGTCGACGACATTTGAATGGATTCAATGACGGCATAACACCGTCCTTTCATCGGCAAATGAAATTTTTCGAATAGGTAGAAGTCGCAGAGAGCCAAATCAGGTGAGTAAATTATTAATGGTTAAAATGCAATTTTTGGTAAAAAAATTAGTAATGAGCGTCGAGCGATGGGATGCCACATTATCGGGCAACAAGCGCCAGCTGCCTTGTTGACGGTATTGTGACCGCACACAACAAATACGCGACAACAAATGCTTCATAGTACCAAGTTAAAACACAGCATTGATCGTTTGACCAGATGGAACGAACTCCTTATGCACAATTCCCTCCGAATCGTAGAAACAAATGAACATTGTTTTAATTTTTAACTTCTCGAGATGGCTTTTCTTCGGATTTGGCTCACTCTAGTGTTTTCATTCGGCACTTTGATGCTTGGTCATATCATATTGAAAACACCACATTTCATCACCAGTAACAATACTGTACTTGAAATATTCGCCCTTTTGCGACTCTTTAATAAAGTCTGTGCAATGTTGGATTTGGAGGAATTTTTGTTCGTCAGTCAATTTGTATGGCACAAACCTTCCAAAGTACCAAATGATTAAGTGAATCTTTGGACATATTCAATTAAATTTCCATGTATGGCAACGAAGATTTTGGCTGATTTTTAATAAATTCATGCACAATTTCAATGCTACTTTGAGTAATTGCGGAATTTTTCGGACCAGGAGGTTCGTAGTTCTTGATGTCCTCACGACCTTCTTTAAATCGTTTAAACCACTCGTGGACTCTGCCACGGGATAAACAGTCTTCACCATACACTTGTTTCATTAACTGAAACGTTTCGGTGAATGTTTTACCAAGTTTAAAACAAAACTTAATATTCGCTCTTTGTTCGATGTTAATTTCTGACCGATGGTATAAACACACTGACACTTTAAACGCGATAATTTGGCTTTTAATGATTCGAATGTCATAAAGTTTTCTCAGAACGTCAGTGAAGGATGCACCTTTCTAACGCTTACCCTTGTCTTTTCCGTGAGACGCACCTTGTATATCTTGAATATGAATGAATTGCGAATTTACGTTTGTTGAAGAGGAACGGTTGGTTCCTAATGTATTTCAGTGGCGAGCGCTTTTCATAAACAAATGTTTTCACTAACTCAAGAAAGTAGATAAAGTGAAGGATAGCTGTTGATAACACTTCATGTTAATGATTGAGCAATGTGTTAATTCAGACAGGGTCTTAATAGCCTAGTTAATTAGTAAGCCTAATTAATAGTCTAATTAATTAGTATTATAGCTTAAATACACTCATTTTATGCAATGCTTCCGATCTGATTATCTTTTTTTGTTCGCGATTTTTGATAAGCATTCTGCTAATACTACACTTCATATTACTTGCCAGTTTTTGTGTCTTAATCCACCTTACGCTGCTATAACACTCAACAAGTCTAATAATAGTTTTAAATATTCATAGTTTTTGATCAGAATATTCGGGATGGTCCAAATGTTTGTCTAATTTGATTTTGTGTGACCGTGACCTGCATTTTTCCAATGCGTCAACTGAAATTATCGCTTTGGGAATCAATACATATAATAAATCTAATTCCCTCCAGATTTTAAAGCCTGATATATACCTTAAATGAACCGCAAATTGTGTTGAATAAAAATTTGGATAATAGGGCAAAATTCATTTAATCTCTTACTCATTTAATTCATTTAATCAATACTCTTTTGTTATTGTCTTCATCATTTTTAAATAGACAAGGCCAATACTTGAAAACCACAAAAAGGTGAAAAAAGAAATAACATTTTAATTGTAGTTTGGGTTAAAGCAAATTTACAGCTTAAACTTTTAATCCTTTATTGTTTTTTAGAGCCTTGTATATTTTAAAAGAAAATAAAATATATTTACGGTGTCCTCAAATAAGTTAATCAAAAACCCATCCCAACCCGAATAATTCAACGTTAAAGAGACCCGATCCTACCCCAAAAACCCGAAAACTACTTAAATATTCATCCTGATGCCCCCTCGAGGTTTGTTCGTAAAAGTGCGTGTTGTGTTTGTGAAAAGGCTCTTGTTCTCACAAAACCCCAACCATTAATTTTTTATCACTTTCCGGTATTGTCGCATTTCTGTCACTAAATCAGAAATGCACCCCCTTGCCGGAGAGCGAGAAGTAAAGAAAGAGACAGAGGGTGATTTCAACAAGGCCACATTTCGACACGGTTCACATTTGCTCTGTATTGGATAGTGCCACCTGTTTCCTCTCATGTGTGCAGTTCGTTTTTCAAATCTTAGAGGTGTGCAGTTTGTCATTCTTAAGATATTCAGCAACATATGGATGACATTCAAAGTGATGTTTGGTTTCTGAAATAATGAAAATCTGCAAAGATATATCGAATGTCATTGTTGGAATGAAGAATAACATCCTGCCATTAGTAAAATATTGTTAAATATCGTTCAAATATAAAAAATACATTTACTATAGGGCTATTAATTAACGTGAAACTTTCTTAGGGGTTAATGGGAGTATTTTAAAATTCATAGTCCATAAATAACACATTAAACTGATCATTTTTAAAATGATCTAGTAATTGAAACATCTTTCAAAATATTTTCGACCGAGCACGTTGGCCACCTTCTTTGCCTTAGTTTCTGCACCAAATTTTCTTCTGCTGTTTCAACAATTCTATTCTATGACAAAGTTTGGTTATATTTTGTATTGGTTTTTAATACACTTATTATTTTATGCAGCCTCAGTAAAATAAATCAAGAGGGTTTAGGTCCGGAGAACGAGGAGGCCACTCAATTAAACCACACCGCCTAATCCACCTTTCGGGATGTTCTATGTTCAAATAATGCTTTACAGGACGAGCATAATGCGTTGGGCTGGGCAACCATCTTGTTAAATCACATTTCTGTATAGATATCGAGTAGTACATCTTCCAATAAAGTCTGCAAATCGTTTTGGAGAAATCCAAGTAGTTGGCGCCACTGAAATTTTCTGGTAGCTCAAATGGTCCAATTATTTGTCTATTTAAAATTCCGGTCCACATGTTAACTTTAAATTGATACTGAGCCCGGTTTTCACTCGTTAAATGCGGGTTTTCCGTCTGCCAACTGTGTAAGTTATGCAAGATTAAATGACCGTCTTTTTTAAACGTCGATTCATCAGTCCCTAAAATTTTGTTTAGAAATAGCGGAACTTCACGTTTTCTCGTCAACATTGTTCTGCAAAAATGGATTCTGGGAGCCCTGGAGCATCATTCAAAAATTGAATGCGACAGTATTATTTTTTTATTTGTTTAAAATACATGCCGACTTTGATCACAATATAAAAAAATATTAGTAAATATTTACTTTGTTTGTTTATGTTAAAATATGGCTAGGAACTCAGTCACGAGGTAGAAAAGCAGCGTCACTATCTATATCACTCTATCACATCTGTCCAACTCACTTACATTAATGAAGTCCAGTTTTGAGCACACAAATGTATTTTTTATCATGATATAAGTTTTTGAAATCTGGTCCTTTTGTAAAAAAAAATAAGCAATAATATTTTTCGTGGAAAGAAAAGTGCCAATTGCTGTATAATTTTGACTAAGTGGACCATCTTTTGAAATAACTTAACCAGGATAGTGTAATACATTTTTCTTTTAAGTTGTAGCGTCAAAGTTAGCTGACATAATTTTTTAAACCTCGGCTCAATGAAACTTTTTTACTAAATTAACAACGTTTATTGTTTGATTTGTGACTGCGATTAATATCATGCTTATTTACGATCACATTAAAAATATATATGTATATATATATATATATATATATATATATATATATATATATATATATATATATATATATATATATATATATATAATGAATATAATAGTAGTATTACTTTTTAATTGTTTCAAATACCAGTTGACCTTGATTAGAGTATACAAAAAAATTAGTAAATATTTACTTTGTTTGGGTTATTTACGTCAAAATGTTAGACACACTTGTTTATATTTTCGACCTTTTAAATCTCTGAAGGTTTTATTAGAATTTGTCAATTTAATTCAGTGACTTCATCAATAAAAATGTATGATTCATTAAGTGTTTTTCAGAAGAAAAAAGACGATTCATTTTGTTAACAATGTCCGAACAATGTTAACAATGTCCGAACATTATTAAAAAAACGTTTGTAATTATTGTAAGAGGAAAATTGAAATGTTAAATTGAAAACCAACGTCAAATACTGGATATAAATTAGCTCAAATGGCAGTTTGTGATGATTAATAGGAGGAAATCATTTTTTTCAGATGGAAAAAAATCAATTTGGAGTTCTTAATTGTTGTTCCTTTTATTTTTATGATCTCAGGTAGGAACACAAAATTATCGAAACGGCAAATGAGAGGAGAAAATGTCATGACTTGAGCGATATTATTATTGAACATGTCTGTGGCATGCTTTCAAGAAAAGTTTACAGTGAATTAAGATAATATACAAATGCGAACGATTTGAGAGTGCTGTTCAAGCTTCTTGAATATTGCTGTTCAAGAAATTTCACAACAAACAATAAAACAGTCAGATGATTCATTACCAGATGGAAATGGTGGTGGTGGAAAGATCACAAAATATGAAAATGTTGTCTGTTCAGAGAATAAATATCTGGTTAACTTTCTCTGTCCTATGAAACTGATATGTTTAAAATTTTGACTCATCTAAAATCCATTAAAAATTTAAAATATTATGTTATTTTTCTTGAGAAACATTTTCAGTTCAACTTGAGGTGGGTAAAAATTAACTTTACTGCCATTTTCATATTATTATTTGTTCCGAAAAGGTTTTAAAAATAATTGTTTAACTTTTTAGAGTGTAAAATAGCCAGAGTAGTAAATGATTTTGCAAAATCAGAACGTATTGTGTTATGATATTGATCTTATCTGACTCACTGTTCATATATTTAAATATGGCTGAATAGTCGATATAATAAATTGTAATAAATACATGTATTACTATTGTCCTTTTATAAAAGTTTTCTCTTATATTGCTAACTTAACAAATTATGTAATTTATAATATGCTAAAATGTCACATAGTGGCTATAAAATATATATAAAGTGGATTAGTGTAAATAATAGCGGCGTAAGAAGCAAATTATCATACCTTTTGTGCTTCCATAACTGCTCCATTTATTCACATTGATGTCAGTTACGAAAACAACAACATTCACATGAAGTAATAATACTAGAACTTTATTTTTATGTTATTATATTTTCTCGTTTTCAGATATTGTAACAATTTATCCATTAATTTGGTTAGATTTCATTTCCTTAATCAAACCTGCATTTTAAGAGCCAGCAGAAAATGACAATATTGTAGAAATTACAAATACGAGAGCTGATCAAAAACAGTCTGACAGAGAAACATCAGATTTCAATTTTCAATACTACTTCTATTTTACAATATATTTCATAACTATAATATACTCTGTTTAATTCCGGATGAGCTATACAAAAACTTATGCTGCTATGATTGTAGTCAAAAGGGGACAAAACTGATGAATAAAGTGGATATTCGAACAATTCATACTTAATTAATTCAATTTGACCATCGCCAATACCCTTTTGTAAGCAGGTGCATTGTCCTGGTAATTTTTTTTTGTTCACCTTCGCCATAAGTATTGTATAATATAAGGGTCGTTCAATAAGTTTTTAGAAAATCCAAGAGATGACTCTCGTACCATCGGAAATGGTTTGTTTTTAGAAGTATCATTATTCACCAGATAGCTGTCAAAGTCTCAGTTATATTCATCACTTGGTGTCATTTTTATTGTCGATTGAAGCAAGGGACTTTTGTTTATTTAGAAAAATGGAAAGAAGTTAGTTTCGAGTGGTGGTTAAACACTTATATTTAAAAGACTTAACACCGAAAGAGATCAAAGCTGAATAAGATGAAGTTTATGGCACGTCTGCTCCTGTGTTTGCAACTGTTTATAATTGAGTAAATGAGTTTAATCGTGGCCTTACGTCCACAAAAGATGAACATCGTTCTGGACGTCCAGTGGAAGTGACTTCCGACATGGTTTTAAGTGATCAACGAATCAAAGTGCGCGAAATAGTTGAGGCCACAGGCTTATCGTAAGGTACAGTGTTTTTAAGTTAATTTTGCAAGAAAAATTGCGTGAGAAAAAAAATTTCGGCAAGATGGGTGCCACGTTTGGAGTTTCTACATCGATACATAACTGTGGATGGACATGGATATACTACTACACTTCAGAGACAAATGAATAATGAAAACAGTGGGTTTTTGAAGGCGAGCGGGCTCAGAAGAAGGCGAAAAAAACTTTTTGTGATGCACGCGGAATTATCTACAGCGATTACTTGGAAAAGGGAAAAACAGTAACTGGAGAGTATTATGCGTCGTTATTGCACCGATTTGACGAAGAAATTAAGAAAAATCATTAAGAAAAAATCATTAAGAAAAATCAAAATCCTAATTTGAAAAAGAAAACGATCCTCTTCCATCAACACAATGCTCGGGTGCACACCTGTACAGTTTCAATGACCAAAATCATGGAATTAAAGTTCGAATTATTGCAACATTCGCCGTATTCACCGAATTTGTCCCCCAGTGACTTTTTTTAATTTCCGATCTTAAAAAAATGTCTCAGCGAATATCGAACGAGGAGGTAATCGTCCAAACAGGTGCCTATTTTGAGGACCTTCCGAAATCTTACTTTTTAGACGGCTTAAAAAAGTTGGAGAAACGCTTGGAAAAGTGTATAGAGCACAAAAATAATTTCTGTAATTCGTATATTCTTACTTCCTGAATATCACTAAAGTAAGGTGAAATTCCATAAACTGTGTTTGAGGAACAATTCTTATTTGAAATATTACATGTGGTTTTTGTGATATGCTATTATATAGTATTTTGTTTTAAGCTGTTTAACGCCATCTGGTAATACTTTAATGAATTTGCTTTAAAGGATTATTTCTCTTTGTTCTGCTTTAAAGGATTATTTCTCTTCATTCTCGACGGTAAAAAAATAGGCGGCTGAATCACATCTATTGAAAATGATACACTTGGGATACCTAAATATTGCTAAGGCCCTCGAAAATGTCACAAAAATTTATAATGTCCTATTGAATGAAAGACGACTTAAGATACACTAGCTTACTGACATTCTGAATGTCTCGATGAATGCCGAGATTGATAGTAGTTAATCAAAGATTCGAATCGAAACGATCGCATTTGTAACATTGGAGCTCCTTCGGCGATTTGTAACAGTGAATAAAACATATATTTACCACAAAATCGGAGACGAAGTAGCAATTCAAACAGTGGGTGTGATCATGTAAAAAGTCAACAAAAAACGCATTCCAATGAACACGTCATAAGAGTATTTAGACTTACTTAAACGCGATTCTTCGATGTATTATAATATATGACACATGGATTCATGAAGGAGAAAGTGCGCCAAATAAGGTGAAAACTGCCAACAACATGCATGGCTAGGATTTCTGGAGTTCTGGTAATGTGGTGTTCATAAACAATACAACAAAAGGCAGGACCATCACTGATGAATTTTACGCTTAACCACTGGAGCAATTCAAGGATGCTATTCAGGCTAAACGTCCATATTTGTCTAAAAAAACGTGATTTTTCATCATGATAATGCACCTTTCATCATGATAATACACGTCGCAGTTTATTGTAACAAAACTGCATGACCTACTCTTCGAAGTGCTTTCACGTGCACCCTATTCATTGGATTTGACTCATGGCGGTTATATATTCTTGCCAAATCTAAAGAAATGGCTTGATGCAGAATATTCACTTTAAATAATGTTTATTTTACCGAGTTGGGAAAATATTAATAGCGTTATAATAAGAGTATTAAAAAGCTGGAACGCCGTTGCTATACATTTTGAATTTCAAGGTTAGCACATGAATTTGAATTTCAAGGTTAGAAAATGGTTTACAGGTAATATGCATATTGTATTTATAACGTCTCTACAGTTTTTTCCATTCTTCAGGCTCATGGGCTATATTACTTAGTTCTTGGATAGATTTTCTGATTTCTTTTGCGACTCATATCTTCCAGGTGGTACGGGCTCTACCTCTTTTTTTCCTGGGTATCTGGTTTCCATAATTAGGATGAATAGACAGTCGTTAGCCGGCTTTTTTAAAATATGATATTACGATGTATATTTCCTTATTTTGTTTTCCTCTTTCACATCTTTTTATCCAGTTATTTGTCATAATTCTATGTTTGTTCTATTCTTTTAGACCATCAAATACCCGGTCTATTTTTAAGAGTTCTGTTTGTGAATGCTTGGATTTTTCTTCTGATTGATGTAGTAAACATCCATGTTTCAGAACCATAAAGCAGCACTTATAGATATGGAACTATAAAACAATAAAAATAAATAAATCAATCTTCGGATTGGTAAAACCAAGACTTTAATTCTTGGTACTTAAATTAGTCTTAAGAATGCATACTATCTAATTGAAAACAGAAACTGCAACACATCTAAAATAATTGACATTTGGCGAAAAATGCAAAATTAGGCATTTTCTAAGTAGTTACAGTTTCATATATTATTAGTTAAATTATCAATAAAACGTTTTATATGTAAGGAAAAAAATGAAAAACTGTAATATTTTTTTTTACAAAACTCAGTAAATTTTAAATTACTCCTAGATTAATATTAAGGTGTGTGATTCAACTGAAAATTACAAAATTATTTATGGTAAATAATCTTAAATAAAATATAAAAGAAGATATTGTACAAATATTAAAACTTCTGAAAAGGCCAGTTCGTTTGCTTGATCGCGATACTAACCAGGAATAATTCCAAGGAAACATAAAATGTCTTTACAAGCAGGTTAGACATAATACCCTTGGGCATTTATAACTAGTCCCAATAGTAAACATCATCGAACTCGAAGACGACAAAACAACAAAAGCTCCGGATGAGAAAAAACGGTGTCTTTAACCTGTCGGAGCTTCTTCGATTCGAGCTGTCGCTAGAATTTCTTCCGAACCCGTTATACGTTACACATAAATATTTATTTAGAGATATCTGTTCTTCGTTCCGGTATTTCATTAAGGACCGATTAGAGAGCCTTTACAATAAACCGAAAGCCATAATAAATATGGTAATATAGATTACATAACACAACTAAAAATAAACGTTTGCATACCATTAGGACGGAGCTTTGATTATTTCCCATCGTATCGCTATTTTGTAAAGTGAACAACCTTTTCAAAATTTCAAACCGGTTCGACGATTACCATAACAATTGTCCCCTTGGAAGAGACTCGCATCTCTACAAAACAACCTGTTAATTGTGTAATTATTTCAAAGGATGTGACGTAGGACAAACTGCACGGAACAATAATAGCATTTTTTTCTTATTTTCTTGATTCGACGGTATCTACTGATTCTGTTTTTATCAATATATATACATATATACTATATATATATATATATATATATATATATATATATATATATATATATATATATATATATATACATATATATATATACATATATATAATATTTTTCTTACAATAAACTTTTATAAAAAAATATAAACGTAAATACATTTCGATAATACATGTTCGTTTAGGTAAATTTAATAAGGTCTGTAAATAAACTAATGAAACTGGTGGCAAGACCCTGTTTCGATCTGGAACACTCTTGACATCTCCTTTGGAAGGAGGGCAGGCCATCAGCTGATGTGTCTTCACTATGAGTTTGAACTCCCTAGAGTCATTTGGTGGTTCGTAACAATAATTTTCGTGAACTGGATTTTTCTAGTGCATCTAACAATGGGTGACAAGTAACCAGTAATAATACGTTTTAGAAAATTATGGTCATTTACAATCTGCCTCTAAAAACCAAGACATGTTTCCCTTCTGTTGTACTTTTGTTCCTGCCAAAGGTTTTTCGGAACCATTTCTGCGTAGATTTTCATCATTCCTAATTCATTGCCCACAATCTAACGAACGGTTCTGTGAGTCAAATTTATCTTTTCTTTGCTCATTCTGATGGTCAACCGATGATCATAAAGATCCCGGATCCTGTGTACATTACCATCACTTCTTTCAGTTTAAATTTCGTAAAAGTTTGCGTCGCACTGTGCCTTAATCTAAAACAAAACTTGAAAAGTGGCGCTAAGGAGCTCAAACTCGTACCGAAGATGCATCAGATGTCGGTGTATCTCCCTCCAAATAGGAAGCCACCAGTGCTTCTAGATCGAACGATACACCATCAGTCTCATTACTTTATTTACACACCTCGTATGAGGTAACACCTCGTATGTGGTAACACCTCGTATGTGGTAACACCTCGTACGTGGTAACACCTTGTATGTGGTAAAACCTCGATGTGGTAACACCTCGTATGTGGCAACATCTCGTAGGTGGTAACACCTCTTATGTGGTAACACCTCGTATGTGGTAACACCTCGTATGTGCTATAATTATATTATGTGTATTATATTATGTGTGTAATTATTATTATATCGGCAGCAATTTGAATTCCTTACAGCAATATGAAGAGTTAAAATGTACGTGTTTTACTTTGGTTTACCAAATTTGTTCTGTTCCTTAAATATTCAAACAGCAGACTATTTCTAATACTATAGCTTGTTAAATAAATATTATTTTATTACTATGTGCTATTAAGTTAAATTAATGCTGATTACGGTAAAAAGTCAAAATTTATTGAAAATTATAACAGAGAAAAAAATCTCAGTAAAAGTGTCAGAACTTAGCGTAAGAGCCGCAATAATGTTTGAAATGTAAATGACACTCAAAAGGTATGTCCACACTTGTTCAACTTTTGGTTGTCAAGAGGCATGGATCTGCTGAAAAGTTAGACGCATGCGGTGTTTAACGAGAGGCATGCAAGGACGCAAGGAGAAGTCATGATGCACAAAGAGATGCATAACCTAGCGCACCGGCCCATGTTAAGTATCTTGCGCTTTCGCTTCCCACTCCTTGATATAATCTGCAAGTTTTTACAATAGTGATGACTTAATCTCAAAATCATCTCCTAATAATGCTAACATGGTTAGCGAAACGTGCATCGAGAGCTTTAAAAAAAAAAGGTATTAGTGTTTAGTGGTAAATCTCTTTGAGTTTTGTGTTTCACACCGAAAGTTCCAATAGAAGAATTGATATATGTATATTTAAGAACAAAAAATAAATATATACTTTTGAAAGTAATAAAATTGTAAATTGAGTGTGTAAGGAATATTTTTTATTATTATTATTATTATTCACGTATGGGCCCTGGTGGACCACGCGAAGTACAATTAGAGGCGTTTGTTGTTGTTAGCCTTCCTTTGAGCCCATACTAATTTCATTCTTTCGCTATGAGCTTTTTTCCTTTCGTCAGACCAAGTTGTTCCAGTCTTCCTACATTTTTCTCTCTGGCCAACCTTCCAAACGTTAACCTTGTGCCTGAAACAGCCTCTATCCTGAATTTCACTTTGTGTAATATTTGCTGATCTTAGGTCCTCTTTAATTGCAGCAATCCATTTAATTATTTCTACTTTAGCTCTACTCCTATTTTCATAAAATTCGACTATTTGTCTAGTTAGCCTACCCGGATTCATCCGTTTGATGTGTCCGTAAAACTTAAGTCTTCTTTTTCTCATATCGCTATGTATATCTGTGTATTGTTTGATTTCTTGGTTTTCTCGAAGTCGGTATGTTGTGCTATTTATTTGTTTGGGGCCTAGGATTTTTCTTATGATTTTTCTTTGCTTCTTTTCAATATCCTCGATGTCCCTCTTTCTATTCAAAATGAGCGTTTCTGCAGCATATAGACATTCTGGCTTAATAACCGTGTTGTAATGTCTCAGTTTTGTGTTTTTAGATAGGCATTTTTTGTTGTAAATATTTTGTGTAAGTCTCAATGCCGTTTCCATTTTTTGACATCTACCCTTATTGGCCGCTTTTTCCAACCCATTTTCCATGATTATTTTACCCAAATATTTGAATTGAGAGACTCGTCTGATGTTACCATATTTCGTTTTTAGAAATGGTGTTCTTAGTCTGTTGCAGGTCATGTATTGTGTCTTTTCAAAGGAAATTTGGAGTCCTACCTTTTCTGCTGTTTCATTTAGGATTTCCATCTGTTTCTGTGCCGTTAATACATCTTGAGCTAAAATTGCTAGATCATCAGCAAATGCCAGACAATCAATTTTGATGTTGGTTCTCCCCAGTTTAATGGGCTGGTCAATATTCAGTGCCGACTTTTTTTCACGCCACTCCTGTATTACTTTTTCTAGAACACAGTTAAATAAGAGTGGCGAGAGTCCATCCCCTTGTCTCACACCAGTTTTAATTTCGAAGGGCTCTGAGATGTCACCCATGAATTTAACTTTTGACCTCGTGTTAGTTAACGTTGCTTTAATAATTGCCAGCGTTTTCAGATCTAGTCCTTGTTCTTTCAAGATTCGGAATAAAGATTCGCGATCAATAGAATCATATGCTTTTTTGAAATCCACAAATGTACAGACGAGATTTTTATTGTACAGTTTTTGATGTCTTAGAATCAACTTTAGATTCAGGATCTGTTCAGGGCAGGATCTGCCCGGTCGAAAACCTGCTTGATATTCACCAATGTTCGGTTCTAACTGTCCCTGTGCTCTGTCTAGTAGACATTGAGATAGTATCTTGTAACAAACTGGGAGAAGAGATATTCCTCTATAGTTGTTTACATCCGTTCTATCTCCTTTCTTATGTAGTGGATGGATTAGAGCATCTTTCCAGTCTTCCGGAATCCGTTCGGTTCGCCAAACTTCTTGTAGAATTTTGGTTATTTCCTTGATTGTACCTGGACCAGCGGATTTCAAAAGTTCAGTAGTGATTCCATCTTCACCAGAAGCTTTGTTATTTTTAAGCCGCTTGATTTGCCTAATTATTTCCTCTTCATTCGGTGGTAATGAATCTGGGTTTGTTTGTTTAGGGTTTAGAGTTGGTAATTTGTTTAAGGGCTCAGGACAGTTTAGTATTTGATCAAAATATTTCGCAAGTTCCTTGCAATTGTCTTGGTTATATAGAGCTAATTGTCCGTTTTCCTTTTGAAAGCATAGGCTCTGCGGTTGATTTTTTTATATTTTCTTTTAGTGTGTCTAATTAGCTTCGATGTTTCTTTTCTTACTTCCAAAAAGATGTTATAGTTTATCGCTGTTTTTTGACTGTTCCAATCTTTGAATGCTTTACTTCGGCTTAATACTGCTTGCTCGCAAACTTCATCCCACCACGGATGTTTTCTACGTTTTTGTAAAGGGACCATCTTTAAGGCTGTTTTAATGATTTTTTGTTTTAATTCTTACCAGTTCTGCGCAGGTTGTTTATCAAGTTCTTCTGTTAGGGCTGGTTATATTTTCGTTGGGTCAAACTTTGGTATTAGCAGCCTCGTTTGAATAAGTTTTCGAGGTTTTAAGCTAAGTTTGATTCTAGTCAAGTAGTGATCCGTGTCTATATTTGTCTATATCGTCTATATCGTGTCTATATTTTTTAGTATATATTTTCCTGTAGTAAATTATAGCAATTATTCTAAATATTCCTTTGTCCATATAGATTTTCTGTTTTTTTCCTTTCGTTTTCGTGCTCTTATCAACACCAACATAGCAATACTCATACCGGCTAACATTGCAATGTTAGATGTCACCATGAAACATAAATTACACAGTTAACAGTAGGTATTTACAAAATAAATTGTTTTTAACGATTTAAAAAACCCGTCTTTAGTGAACTCACCAGAAATGTCGAATTAAACTGAAGCAAACATGTGTACAGGAAGCAGTCATGCCTCTTACCCTGCGCTACATTGAAACGCATGTTGATCGGAAAAGCTGAACCAGTGTGGACATACCAATAGACTACTCAACTCAAACACCATGGAAAGATACACGATTCAACAGCGCGTATAAATTATTCGCTTCTACCATTAAAATGCGTGTTCAATTTCCCAAACTTCCCGAGCGTTGCGTGAAGTTTATGGTCAACCTAATCGACCAAGTGAACGGGATATTTAACGCCTCGTCGAAAATGTTTAACGAATTGGCTCAGTTGCACATGAGTCTGTAGCCGTACGTTGTCGGACCGCCTGATTATTGGAGAACTTTGCTGCAGTAAGACGGAGTGTAAGAGAAGATACGAATTTATCTATTTCACGTCCTTCTCGGGAATTCAGCCTTTCTCAGATTACTATGCTAAGAATTTTGCATCATTATCTTCATTGTAAGGCTTATAAAGTTCAATTATCTGAACAAATAAAGTGAGCTGTTCATAATGGGGGCCGAACAATCGCAAATTAGGCTCTAGTAGTTGAAAGGGGAACCCCACTTTAGGGAATCTTTTCCGACGAAGCCCATTTCTTGCTTAATGAGATTATCGCATGTTTTTATGCAACATTATGTTTGTTTATCCAGTTTTGTTTATTATCCTAAAGGCCGATAAAAATCCTCAAGTAATTCACGAGTTCAGACCTCTTCATCCTCATAAAGTCACTGTTTGGTGCGGTTTTTGCACTGAAGTGAGTGATAGGTCCATATTTTTTTGAAGACAATGATGAACATTGCGTTAGTGTTAATGGTGCATGCTATAGGAATATGCTATCAGAATATATTTGGCCTGAACTGATAAATGTGAATAAAATCAATGTTTTCTTTCAACAACATTTCTTTTAATAACAACTGTACACCAAAATCATGCAATGTCACGCCCTTGGAAAATTCTTTGTCGGGATATTTTAAATCTCTGGTTTACAGAAATAAACCCTGAACAATTCTTGACCTTAAACGAAACATTCAAGCCACTATTGTAAATATACCATGCGATGTGTGTGAAAGGGTATACGAAAATTGAGTCCCCAGAATACATTTCACCAGACGAAACCTTGAATGGCATTTGAGCAATATTATTTTCAAAACATAATCCCATTATTTGTTGTCAGATTGAATAATTTCTTGATGATTAAATTACGTTGCAATCCTTATCCAAAATACCTAGGAGTAACAATGGATCGAACACTTTCATATACTTTCATATACTTTTATATATAAACATCAGAAATAATATAATGCACAAAGCGCAAATGCATATACCCTTAAAACATCAACTCTTAGCCTGGTCTACTCGGTTGCTGAATACTGCGTCCCAGTCTGGCTAAACAGCTGCCACGTAAAGATGATTGACACCAAACTAAACGACAATGAGCATAATCAATTGCTGTTTAAGAAGCAGCTTGGCTCTATAGCTGGAGCCAAGATAGAGCTAGCGCTCTATCTTGGCTCCCCACTCTGAGTAATATTGCTTCTTCCGGTATCCGCAGACACGAAAGGTTAGTCAGGGAATATAATAAAATATTATCAAATTCCCAAATCCCAAAACACAATGACTTACCTGTTGTCGGCCTGCGGACACTCTCCGCAGAAGTCTAGATCCTCCCCACTGTTATTAGCAGAACAACTCCTCGGAGAAAAATTCAACCTTAATATTAAATGGAGGAAATTCTGAAATATTTCGAGACTGAGGCAGGCGGCTCATGTCATCGACCCTACATCACCTACTTATCAGGAATGGAGCTTCCCCGCCACGAGTGGAAGACACTTAACCTAATAAGAACGTCCCACGGCATATGCCGCGACTCTTTCTACAAATGGGGACTGACTGGATTGCCAGCTTGTGACTGTGGAGAATTCCGTCATACCTTTCATCACATCGTTGCTGAGTGCCCTCTTACAGCAAATAGTGGTGAACTGAATGATTTCTTTGAAGCTACACACTCCGTGTTGGAATTGACCAATCGCCTCGATTTTAAAATTTGATGCACTTATTGTGATGTGTTTTACCTAATGTTGAACTTTATTATATATATTTTTATCTTTTTGTTTTTTATGGTTTTTATATTTTATATATTTTAGAATCTATTTTATATTTTATATGTTTTTGTAGTTTATTTTATATTTTATAACTTTTTGTTTTAGAATTTAATCTGTTTATGTGCTATATTTTAAAGTATATACCTGATTCAAAAATGTGAGCCATACGCTAAATAATAAAATATCTTGATGATGTTAACATAGTTATCGAAACGTACTCCGAGAAATTTAAAAATGTGATTTAGTGTTTAGTGGTAAATCTATTCGAATTTAATGTTTCGCACAGAAGGTTACAATAGAAGAATTGTACCATTCTTTGTTCTTCAAGATAAAATAAAAATTACGCGATTATCACTTGAATTGTCATTGCGTCTCATTTAAAAGGTCTGACCCTTTCATTGGACAATCTTTTAGTAAGAAATAGTGTTGTTTTCTTTAGAAGTATGAGATTACTGAAAAAAAATGTTCTTGCAATTAAGCTAAGAAGATTCTTCAAGATCAGAAAATATGGTTTTTAATGCTTATTAATGAAAATGTACAACTTCTGCGTATTATGTATTTCAAAATGGAATTTACCTGGAAATATTTTAATTAAGATTCTAAGAAGCGATGGAAAATATATTAACAGAGCTCTATTGTGACCAAATATATTGGCGAAAATCTTATAACGTCATTGTCTAAAATATTTCATTTTTTAATTAATCCGTTCATGCAGGCGGTTCTGACCAAATGCAAGAAAGCTTATAAAAGTCGAAAAGAGTGGAATTTTCGATCTCAAGATAAAGGCTATTATTTTTCTCTCATCTGTTCCAATTAAAAACCCTGTCTGCAATATCAACTGCAAATTCAACTTCGCAGACAACCGGTCAGGGTAATAAAAATAAAGATAGGAATAAGTCGAGTTTATCTGTGATGTTTTAAATTAAATAATCAGATTTCCTTGTTGTTTTTACGTGGATAACGCGTCCGACATACCGCAATATCGCTTGATGTTTCCTTTATTAGAGAAGTCGAGTTTAGCTCATAACTTCTTTTTGTTTAATTACGGAAACCACATCAAATATCAACGTTCAGATGTAGATAGAAAAGCACAATTACATTATATGACTGTGAATTATATTGTACCATTAAGCAATTACCGTTTCTATCATTTCATTTCTTAAGTTACTTTACTTACTCTAGCCATTTCAAAATAAAAAATATGTCATAGTATATTATTGAAAAATAATTTATTAAAAAAAAATTAGGTGTACTAAAACATACTTTAATACCACTCAGTACCTGGACGCCCAGGAGGGCTACATATGATGATGAGACGATCATGATGAAGTCATATGCGACATATGTCGTAAAGTCCGCATTAGATATTTCTCTTAGATGGGATTTAAGATAATCATGTATGATCCTCCACTTTGAAAAATCGATGTGACCTTATTTGTTGAGGAGTAGAGATTTCAAAACTGGTGACAAAGTTTTGTTAAATCATTTTATGTCAAATGTAATATGGTTTATTAAACAATATGTTATATGAGGGTTTCCATTTATATATCCGGAATTAGCAACAATGGTGTTGCTAGGCGCCATATGACATATACATCGTAAAGTTTGACATTTTAAACTATATACGTGCTCAGAACGTTTAGTCATACGGACGCTATTTGTGTTGTTTAGTGGCTTAAAAATTTCATCTCGATCAAAAAATTGAAATACCTTGTGAGAATTTTAATGCGATGATTTTCTATGACTTTAGACGTTCGACGTGGAATAACAGCGCATTGATCAACTCACTTCGACTTTTGACGATTCAGCACCATCTAAAACCACTGTATATCACTGGTTTAGTGAATTCGGAAGGTCGTCTAAAATCGGTTGTTGTGCCAGAAAACAGTGATACTATGCGCGAACTGGTGAAGCAAGATCGTCATGTGACATACCGTGAGATTGAGGCATCCCTGGGCATTCGTATGACAAACATACACAATATCTTTCATAAACATTCAGCTGTGAGAAAGATTTGTGCGCCTTGGATTCCAGATAATTTGACTATCGCTCACTACAATACTACAGTAGCTACAATGCTACTAGAGAATCGTAGAATGGTCAAACAACTGTCGATGCAGGATTATTCTTCACTCTGGAAACGCGAGCTCACACAATGGGCTTTAACATAGAATTGATGGATCATCCGCTCCGCTAGATCATCCGATCGGTTCTGATTTGGCACCCAATGATTTTTTTTTTGTTCCCGTCCGTGAAGAATAAATTGAGTGGCCAACGATTTTCGACGCCAGAAGAAGCGGTTGATGCGTTCAAAATGCATGTTTTGGGGATACATCAATCAGAATGGAAAAAGTGCTATGAAAATTGGTTCAAACAGATAAATAAATAAATATTTTGAAAAACAATAAAACCATTTTCAATGATAAATATTTGTTTTTATTTATTATTCCGGATTCATAAATAGTAACCTTCGTATCTGGTCTTTTATAATACCAAGGTAAAAGTATGATTTGTTAACGTACTGATTATAAAACTTAGAAAATATACAAAAAAAAAACAAAATTGTGTTCATTTATATCATGAATATTTCGAACGAAAGTCAAGTCAAATATTTTTAAGTATCAAAACAAAGAAGGTCCTTTAGCTCGGCATTCGGGCAGATGATTTGAAATATTGTTTCGATGTCATCAAACGAATTAAATAAATATGCACCCACCAACCGCCATTATTCACCGCAAAGAATCCGATATTCATTTATTCGAAATGGAACTTTAGTTTTCTTCTTCTTTCTTTCGTATGAAAGCCTATTTATTTTCCGATGTGAAGCCGGCGAACCGTTTAACAACGGATCATCTAACTCAGGGTCTGGAGGACAAAAGTAGACTTGTTCCGAATTGTTCGAAAAAGACAAGGCCATATTTCACCGAAAGGCGGATGTGTGCTTCCTTAAAATAGTACAGAAGATAGTTGTTTACTGTGCAGCCGCATTTATCATAATCGTCAGCGATGAAAGGTTTTCCAGTGCAGAACTTTCCGGAATAAGTTTACACAGACATCCATATTTTATTTTCAACCTATATTTACCGATGGTCTGCTATAGAGATTTAACATATCAATTTTTACGGTTTTGTATACCTATACTCCAAATTCTATACAAATTTACTTTATATTATAGATTAATCAAGAATTATTAGACAATCAAACTGCCATCATTATATTTTATTTAAGTTAGAAACATAAGTGACAAAACAAGCATTGCAAAAATTGCATATAATTATTATAACTAAATCAAATGCTCAAATGATTAAACATATTATAGATTTTATGATGGAATAAAGGAAAGTACTTTCATAAATTAAGCAACGATCATTTTGAGCAAAATTTTTCCTTAAAATATCAATCTGAAATGTAACTATTTTCGCCGAAATCATTATTTTATTTTCCTAACAATTGGCAACGTTGCCAGTTTTAGTTTTTTGTTTCATTGTCTTCTTAAGAGATTATTTGAAAAAAAAATAATATTTTTATTTTCAGCATAAATTTTGTTTGGTTACAAAAAACAAGGAAAACTTACATATTATTGTTGTTTAATATCAAAGTTGAAATTATTAGCACTAATTTTTCACACCATAACCCGTTTTAAACGATTCACATCACGTTCAGAAACACATGATTAATTGTTTTATTAAATTAATTGTTCATATCCACCATCCCATTCCTGGTGAAAGCTGCTTCGTCGGTTGATAAAATATTGAACAATATTTTTGCCTGTGTTAAAAAACACATTATGATCATTTTCAAACATCATTTTTGATCCTTGTTGTAAGAAACAACTTTTTCTTTAAAACAATGTGAATAATCGTTGGTTAAATTTACGAAAATACTTTCCCTTACACCCTGTATATAGTTGAAAAATTTAGTTCAACTATTCCTATTAAATAATTAACATATAATCGTCCGTATATCAGAATTTTTTAGGAATCTATTTTCAGCAAAAAAATCAGAGAAACGTAAATCAATTATTTTTAATACACTGGATATTCTTTTTGTTGGGAGTTGATCTACGAGTAGTACATATTGGACAACTATATTATTATCTTGACGTTTGAGAAACTGTAGTCATTCAGTATAGCAGAACCTGTACAATTTATTCAGTATTATTATGAAAATAGTCTGTAATATGTTTTTTGCCTTTAACTTGGTATATTTTCATATAAATGGAGACATAAACAAGCAAAATTGCCATATATGATAGGAAAATCTAAGAAAGATTTTCAACAATTACATCATGAAAAAGTAATTGTAAATAAACGAACTAAGATTTATATCAAAAATGTCCATTCTATTTTCAACTTGTATTACAATTATTTCGACACATAGTGCCTTTACAAAAATCCGAACACTATATTGAAACAGGCACTGTGTGTCTAAACAATTGAAATACAAGTTTAAAATTCAGTGGACATTTAGATATAAATTATAGTCCGTTTATTTAAAATACATTTATATCAAATACTGACTACCCCAGTTAAATAAAAAGTCACTGTTTAGTTTGGTTTATGATTTATGATAAGAAGTTGTCACTCCACAATTTTTTGAAGATATTGACGACTGGCTAATGGGCAAAGGATTTTAAGAAATTGATGATAATTCGTAAAGCAGGAAAAAGCAGACATTTGAATCATATTATTTTAGTATAAATAGCAACTATCTAAACTTCGAATTAGATATTCTGTCTGTCGGAAAAGATAACTGATACGAAATGAAATACAATTAATGGCATTTTGTATTTAAGGCTTTATTTTTTTTTAATAAACTCCTAATGAAACAATGTAAGCTGGAGGCGGTCGTAAAGTTTTTGAAATATTTTTTGGTATTCAGGTTTGGGAATCACATTTACAGTTGCGGTCGAACTTGGCTGGATGTGGTCAGTTTCCGTTTTTGGACTAGTGAATACGGAGGATTGTCAAGCACGGCACTACTTTTTTTAGACAAAAAAATTGTAGTTGAGAAAAAGAATTAAAATCGCCCTTAAACTCCATGGTGAACCTGGCAGAAGTTCATTTTTTTCAGATTGAATTGTTATAGATGGACCTGGTTCCGAATCATTTTCAATGTTCTCTCAGTCATCTAATAATCTGCAATCAACAAGATATGGTAGTACCTTGAATATTCTGGTCATGGAAGCTTAAGTGCTTCATTACATAATGCATGTATTTATTTAAAATTAACGTTACTGATTATGCGACGTTAGGACCAGTTACCTTTTCTAATGAACAGACTAATAAAACTAAAACAAAATTTAGTTTAATTCCAATTTATAAAATCTTCCTTTGTCAGAGACCCTGTACTTTCGATATTTGTTTTTAATTTTGAACGGCCGAAGCCATTCATTTCATAATATTAGAAGTTTAAATGAATTTTAGTAACTCACTTTCTTTTTAATATACAGGGTGCGTCACCAAAATCTAGATAATTGTCAATTTGAATTTTCCACTGTATTAAACTTCAGCTGTAAGTTCATAGGCTTTTTGGTTAATGGGTTATAGGTTATAGGTTAAGCTTTTTGTACGTTAATAGCTTTTGCTATTCTCATAAGCCAGAAGCATGAGTAATGGAATACAAACCAAATGATCGAACTATTAACACTGAGTGCAAGATATAATCGAAAAGCGACGATAATTAAGAGCCTTCGCCTTTGACTGGAATTTTGATTATTTCGATACCCAAAATCAATCATTTACATCACTTTTGTGAAGTGTATGGCTTTGAAGTAGCCCAAAGAAGGTTCAGTTAACATGGCATAGAAGAGCCTGCAGAATTTTCTGCAGAAGGAAATGGTTACGTTTTGGGGTTAGAGGCGGATCAGCAACTAAGGTTATTTAGCGACAGGACCTACAGCTTAACGTGGGTTCAGAACTATGGTCATCAGCTACCGACAGCCCAAGCCAGCATCTCCCTCAGGTTATCAACTCTTGGTTATGTGCTTACCTATAAATCTACCAGGAAGCCTACAGAATGGCGAGTGATCAAAGTAGAACACCTCTCAGAAGGCATCCGACCTTACCCAGCCTTTAACTGGCGTGACTGAGGGGTAATTCGTTGTCGGATTTTACAGTTTTGCCTTGAAACAATCACAGACATTTAAGTGTAGATATGTGTGCGCGTGTGTGTGTATGTGTAAGTGTATATGTGTTTGTGTGGTAGGAAGTAAATACAGACAGAAGAAAGAAAGAAAAACAACCAACCGAGAGTTGGGATCGAACTAACTACCGCGCCAACTGCGGTTTCGGCACTGCCGCGAGAATTCACCGCCTTACCGTCGCAGCCAACATGACCGGCGCAGAAGGACCCTGTCAGTTCTCAAAAAAGTTCATTAGCTAATTGCAGAAATCCAGGACAATCTTGGCGAAAATATTTGTACGAGTGGGTTGAAAATTCATTAAATTGCAAAAGAGGATCTACGCTGCATATCATATACGATTAAGGTAAGCTTTATGAGGCTGACGTAGGCATCCCAACATGTCATCTCGGTAGATCATCATTGAAGCAGCATTCTGGAATTTAGATAAAGAGGTGTTACAGAGGACATGGACGCAGATGGAGGTGTTACAGTGGACACAGGATGAGGATTGATGTATTTATTGAAGCTATTAAGGGAGATATATTAAATACATATATTATAGAGGGAGGATCCCTCTAAAAACATGTAAAACGTTTTTAGTAATTTAAAATTTTTCAGTAATAACATTTTAAACTCAAAGATTTATCCCAAAAAAAATGTGTTTTCACTAATTAGATTGAATTATCTCCTGATGATGTTAACATGGTTAGCGAAATGCGCGTAATTGAAAACAAGTGATATAGTGTTTTATTGTAAATCTCTTTGAGTTTAGTATTTCACACCAAAAATTCCAATATAAGAATTGATTAATAAAATTTGGTTTAAAAGAATGTTTGTTTAGTATAGATTTTGGTGACGCGCCCTTTACAAATTTTGTTGCTGTTATTCACATATTTCTGGAAGTTCCCTGCTATATTTAGTAAAGCTACATCTATTAAAATGAAAATCGTAGAGCACAAGTCCATTCAGCCTTCCCCACTCCTAAATTCGACTGTATTGTTCCCCGTATTGACATGTGCACGTCTCATTGATCCCCGGTGATGAAATACAAGGGACGCACCATCAGACATGTAATAAAAACTTCAACGTTTACATAATGACTGTGTTACAATGGGTGTCATCAGCTCCGCTTGTTCGCCGAGGAAGTCATTTTCCTCGGGATATCGAGGCCTCACTTGACCCAATCTGGAATTTATTGTCTGCCATACATCCTACATCGTTATTCTGTAGGATGGTCGGGGAAATTTCGTACGAGCTAACGGGGGAACTTTTTTTTTAATTTTGACGATATTGTTCTTAGAGCATATTTACAAGAACTGATGTAAATACAGTTGTAGTCAGACCATTGTATGATAATGGATGTTTTCCTACATTGTTAGAAAGAAATATGTATATTATTATAAATTAAACCTGAAATTGTTACATAGATATTTGTTATTGTCATAAAATACATTGGTAAAATATATTGGTAAGTTTGTTTTGCTGTTTAATTTTTATATTTGAAAAAAATGATAACTTTATTCAGTGGTTGACCCAAGTCAGTTTTCATTATGTTAAATCAAAATTATTGTTAATTCAAGCAACTTTCTTTTGTTTTTATATTTTCGAACCAAGCCTTAAAATTAATTTGGTAAAGTATTGTATATATGTATACCATTTTCTGGCTCTTAATTGATCTTTTATATGTTTTCGTGATTCATAAAATCCAATGTTTACCATGAAATTTATACGATGTGTATGATGAAAGTATGATTTCTATTCGTTCAGCACAAAAATAATTCGAAAAGTTCAAAAACGAGAAATCGACCTCGAAAAACACATTCGGAAATACCTGTTACGATAGATGCTAAAGTCGTCATCTTTCTCAATTTCTTAAAAATGCCACACATTTTTATTAACGTCAAATTAAAAAAAAAGGCAAAATTTTAAACATTAAAAAAAATTGTCAACGTAATAACCCTGCAAATCAATGCATTTAGCCCAACGATATTCTAACCTTTTAACATCTTCAATGGTGCAGTTTGTCCAACTCTGCAAAATAAGGGATTGCTTTAGCTTTGACCTCATCAATTGGAGTGAATCTTCATCCAGCGAGGCATTTCTTCGGGTTCAGGAAGAATAAATAGTCTCTGGAAGCCAACTCCAGTAAATACGGTGCATGTGAAAGCATTTCGAAACATAGGTCATAAAGTCTTACTGCACTACCCCGAGATGTATGTACAGACGCATCATAGTGGTGAAAGAACACTTTCTTTCTGGCCAGATATAGTCATTTAGCTTGTAGCATATTGCAATTGGTCTAGCGGTGAATCTAATACTGTCTGGCGATGGTTATTTCTATCAGAGTAATTTAGATACATATATGTATGGCCACAAACTTCAGCTTAAAAACCTCACTCTAAGAACATGTATGATGGCTTCGTATAACCGTTAGATCACCTTTATTTTAAAAATTATAAAATTTATGTCAAAAATTACAAATTTATGAATCACCATCATTTTTTTTCATGAAGGTAATCATTCAGAAACTATTCTGTTAGAAAAACTAAATACAATGATTTTATGAAATTTGCGATAGTTTAAAAAGGGTTGTCAAATAAGAGTGTCAGTGACTACAAATGATGAACCTGTAATTTATAATTTATCTTAAAGGACAAATAATGACAATATATTTTGAAGTTATGTTATACAATAAACTCATTAAGCACTTCTGCTCTTTGTCGGAAACGATGTCCAAAATGCAGCCCACCAGACGAAACTGAGGGGAGATTTAAACGACATTATTTTTGAAACACTCCGCCATTATTTGTTCTTCAAGATAAAATAAAAATTACCGAATTATCACTTGTAGTTATCAATGTGCCTCTTTTTAAAGTTTTAAAGTTCTGACACTCTTATTGGATAACCTTTTATTTCTGTATTAATCTACTAAAGAACAAACAAAATGAAAAAAAAACACAATGAAAAATATATTCTAATAAAGGTATACAACTTTGCTCCCGCCGTTTATTTTTCAAAACGTAAGGTTTTATTTAAAAAAACTGGTTATACATTTATGATTCAAAGTATTGTACATCGTTGGCCACTACTTTCTCCCAAGTTTTAGGCAGCATTCGAATCCCGCGTTAAAAAAATTGGTCATCTTTTAAAGCGATACTTTTTCATAAGACCGGAAGTGCTGGTCAGCCAGACCGTGCGCCATCGATCGAAACAGGTGATAGTCAGAGGAAGCAACGTCTGGAGAATACGGCAGGTGGGGTAGGACCCATTTCAACGTTTCCAAGTCTGTTTTGACCACTTTTGCAACATGGAGCCGAACATTATCATGCTGCAAAATCACTTTATCGTGTCTTTCGCTGTATTGCAGCCGTTTGGATTTCAATGCTCGGCTCAAACGCATTAATTGCGTTCCATAACGATCCGCTGAGATTGTATCAGACAATTTTAACAGCTCATAATACTCTGCATCAAGCTGGTCCTACTAAATACAGAGCATGATCTTGGAGCCGTGAATATTCGGCTTGGCCGTCGGCGTCGAAGCGTGGCCGGTAGATCCCCATATTTTTCGATACTTGGGGTTATCGTAATAAACCCATTTTTCGTCCCCAGTCACAATGCGATGTAGAAATCACTTCCGTTTTTGCCTTTCAAGCAAGTGTTCACAAGCAAACAAACGGCTTTCAACATATGTCTTGTCTGTCAACAATTCTTATTGACTTTGACACGAGTCTTCATTAAGCAATGCCTCTAATTATTCATCTTTAAAATATTTCGCTCTTTCACCGCTATGCCGGTCTTCGATGTGAAAATCACCGCTCTTGAAGCGTTGAAACTACTCACGACACGTTCTTTTACTCATAGCCGCCTCAACATAAGTCTTTGAGAGCATTCGGTGAGCCTTGGCAGTAGATTTCTTCATATTAAAAAAATAAATTAACACATCCCGCAAATGACGAGTATTTGGATCATAAACTGACATTTTGAATTGCGAATAACTTTATGATGTAAACACAAATCGACCACTGGTGCTATGGGGTTAAGTTTACAAGATGCCCAAAGGTATTGCATGAAGTCTACGATGATTTATTTCGATGACTACTTACCGCTAACGCCATCTATAGGAAAACGGCGGCAGCGAAGTTGTATGCATTTAAATTAATATTGTAATTTGTGGGTACACTATGACAATATTACCAAATTTTACGCTGATGACATTAAGGAAATGTCTAGACCGTCAAGATTATCCAATTGCAGACACTTTTGTAGTGACCTAAATAATAATGGTTATTAATAGTTGTCCTTGTCTTAGAATGGCCAACGCTTTCAATTGTTACAAATAGTCTGTTTAAATTCTAGCGTGTATTCTTACTTATTAAATTATCCCAAAAAAATCAACCTAATTACTAAATATTTGACTATGTATGAATATGAATCATTAAAAATATGTAAATAATCGTATTTACTGTCGTATCAATAACAGATATTATAAAAAAAGAAACAAAACTTATTTACTATGATATTCTTAGAAGCTTATCTTTTTAATTTTGAAGCATGGTTTGTTTAAATATTAACAGACTATAAAATCACAAAATTCAACGTAACAAAAACTTGTAACAGAAAAACGACCCAATTTGTGCCATCAAGATTCGATGGTTATTGAACTGAAATAAAAATCGGGAAATTAGGTTAATATGCTATAAAATTAATTATTTCATTTTAGGTCGTAAAAATACAACAATTTCGATTTTTATTGACGAAATCTTGAATGAATTGACCTTTTGACTTAATTATAATATTATAAAGCTTGAGTTAAAATGAACAAAAACAACATGTTGGTAACACATTTTATAGTTCTTTATCATGATAGAAGTCTAGGCTATTAAAGTAACACTTCCCTATTTACATACGACTGTCCACGAAAAGAAAATTCATACATAAATTTCACCTGGTCATTTTCATTTCAAAAGAACCCAATTTCTGGTGTGGGTGCTTTACTGCTACACACTCAATTACATATCTGGAAGATGAGGTTAATTAAAATATTAATTGGTGTGGATTAACATAAACAAATAATAAAACGAAATGTTCAAAATTAATAAAGCACCATTAATTTATTAAGATGAAATTGATGGCGTCATATATATCGAAGATAAAAATGTATCTAAATTAACAGGTACGCCTTCAACATCAGGAATAGAAATTAAAATGTTAATTATTGCATTCAATATAACGATGTGGGACATTTTTGATTTATCTTTTGATGGTAATACGATAATATAAAATAACAAAAGCTTAAGAGCATTTTTAGTAGTAAATTTGAGGTCACAAAATAATTCATGCGCTTTATATTAAATTTGCAATGAGGAATTTTACAATTGATGAAGACCTGTCAAACCCATCTGTTTGTATCATCTAGTTATTATTATTCAGCGCTACAGACCTTGGATACCCTTTGCTTTTGATACCCTTATACCGCTAAATTACGGTTTATTGGGTTGCCTGTAATACGGCCACCCCTTCAAATATCAACCGCGACCGACGTCGCTTAACTTCAGTTATCGAGAACTGATGTTCTACGTGATGCGGTTCGCCCCTGCGGTTTCGTATCATCTAGTAAAGACATAAAATACAACATAACACATAGATGGCGTCACTTACGACAAATCGCTACAGTGGTTCAAACGCCGTGTGTCATGGCAGTTTCTGAAATGTGCTTTAAGTGACGCTACTTTTGTTATTTTCAAAACAATAAAAAAAAAAGAATTTCGTGTGTTGATTAAGCATTGCTTTTTGAAGCAAAACAATGGCTTGATAAACATTAACCAGACTCTGCCACAGGAAAATAAAATTGATTGATATGCTGGATCCAAACCTGGCCGTACAAGCACCGATGATGCAGAAATCTCTGGACGCCCAAATGAGGTGGTTACACCAGAGAGCATCAGAAAAATTCACCAAATTATTTCGCAAAACCGTTAAGTAGATAGCTGATAGTGTTTATACCATTTTGCAGGAACATTTAAGAATGCGTAAATTGCTATCGAAATGGATCTCATTATGAAAATCGAAATGGATCTCAATTGTCTGCTCACAGCAGACCAAAAACAACAACGTATTGATGATTCTGAGCAATGTTTGGATCTGTTTAAGAGAAATAAAACGAATTTTTTCATGCGGTATGTGCTAATGGATGAAATACAAATCGGCAGTTGCGTGGCAGCACATGAAAGCCATTCATGCGACGAAAAACACAACCATCGACAGGCAAGGTTATGGCTTCTGTATTTTGGGATGCGCATTGGATATTGTTCATCGATTTTCTCGAGAAAGGTAAAACCATCTATAGTGAATTTTACATAGAGTTATTGGTGCGTTTGAAGGAGGAAATCACAAAAAAGGCTCCAAATGAAAAAGAAAAGAAGAAAAGTGCTGTTTCACCAAGGTAATGCACCATGTCACAAATCGTTGGCAATTATTGCTAAATTGCCTGACTATTATGACTATTTCCTGTTCTCAGACCTCAAAAAAATGGTCGCTGTAAACACATTTTACTCCAATGAAGAGGAAATTGCCGAAACTGAAAGATATTTTGAAGGCAAAGAGAAATCGTTCTATAAAAAAAAAGGTGTAGAAATATTAGAAAAGCGTTGGAATGATTGTATTGCTCTTCAAGGAGCATATATTGATGAATAAAGTCAAAATGTGCAAAAAAGTGTGTTTTATTTTTTAGACCGGGGACTTATTGACAGATGTGTTATCTATGAAAATCGTAGAAAACTATATAGGTTTCAGATGTTAACGGTATATTTTTACTTATTTCGCCCCATCCCAATCAGAGAGATCTTATCTAACCAATTGCTTATTGATAATGAAACGAAGTTCTTCTACCGCAATACAAAAAAGAACAGTTATAGACTGGTATCGAATCGTTTAAAAGATCAGTTATACCAAGTTTTGTATCTTCATTATTAATGCAGTGTCAGATAAAGATAATTATATATATTTTTATAAATAACGAAGTATATTTCCAAGAAACTTAATGAAACTGGAAAGAAAGTTTTACGAAACATAATTGATGATAACAAAACAAACAAATAAGAGAAATTTGCAATATTTTGTTTAATGACTTTTTAATTTTATTTATTTTTGAATGATGTACTAGATTGGCCATATCGGCAAACACAAAATTAATTTGTCTTTTTCATTGTCCTTTTTGTTTGAAAAAAATTGAAATAAAGATTATTATTTTTAATATTTTTCATAAAAATGCCTTTTTACCTCCACATTAATGGTAATAAAAATTTAAAATATTTCTGGGTTAATTTTATTATACAACAGTTTGCAGTCATAAGTTTAAAAATCGATAGAAATACTTAATAAACAGTATTATTTGTTTAAAATAATACCCTTCTTCAGCTATATGTAGCTGTATGTATTTAGCTTCTATTTTTGCATCTCGTACTGCGTTTGTGTTTTGCTCAGTAACGTTGACTCTTTAATTTCGAAAATATCCTTGCGGGAGGTATGTTCTACTTCAGCCCAACTTTGGAACCAAATATACTAACAGGAAGACAGATAACGCGAATAGAGTGGATGATAAATATTCCAACATTCCAGAATTCAGATTTCAAATCATTGAACCCAAAATCCTATATCGAATAACCAGTTCAAATTTGAAATAAATATACCACTACTGAATATTCATGGACTTACTAACAGCATCAATGAATACTTTGAGAGTGGGAAATATTGATATATTGATAAAATGCAGTATACTGGTGTGCTAATCTGAATTACAAACCTGCCGCTCTTAATTACTTATGTATATAGTAGATGTATAGTATATGTATATAGTAGATGTATAGTATATGTATATAGTAGATGTATAGTATATGTATATAGTAGAATATTGTATATAGTAGTATAATATTGCAATATTCTACTATATAATTTGCGTATAGTAAAATATTGCGAAATAATAACATCCAAAATATAAACATCCTTGCATTGAATTAATGCGTATGCGGCACAAAGAAAGGTACTTGGTCCTTTCTTTTACCTACTTTACACAGTTGATTTATCTACTTTTTAAAGGTGATCTACCTGCTAATGTTAATGTAACCATTGCCAAATTTACCGATGACACAGCCATATCATCATTTCAAAAAAATTCAAATCTGGGAATACAGTAACGGGATGAAGCTAAATACTGTGGAATGCGATCTAAATTGTATATAAGTAACACATTTGCTCTATAGAAAACAATCCTAAAGCTAATTTAGTCATACGGACTCGAAATCAATGCAGTGCTTCGAATTCTAGTAATCGAATGATTGTACGCCCTTGGTTCATCTCGAATAAAGTTAATATTCATGATTTTCTATTCTTATTTTTGAAAAATTAAGTAAGGAATTTCTACATAAGCTATGCCAAAAGATTTGACATCCATCAAAACCAACTTGCTCAATTCAACAACGAACAAATGTGTTTGTTTGTTGTACACTTACCACAACTAATCAGATTGGTAATTAAAAGTTAAATGAGACATCTACTGGATTGTATCCTGCACGTCATTGCAGATACTTATTAAACTATTTACTTATTGTGTTGATGCAAAAGTTCGTCCCCCCCATTTTTAACGAAAAATTCTATTTAGTAAAAATTACATGTAATAAACATAGTGCTGTTCCGTTCCATGACCTTTCTTCATCTCTCCGGTAACTGCATAATCCGGCGCTCATAGAACTTCTAAAGTGTCTAACTAAAGAACTTATCCTGATGATTTTTTAAATCTTCCAAGCTAATAAGACTTAATAAATGGTAGTAGGAGGGCGCAAGATTGGGAGAGAACCAAAGACACGTGGACCCTAACACAGGCTCGATGGAACGCAATGCATTTTCTCTTAACTGACTTCAGTTAACTGACTTAGTTGTGAACAGTATTTCTCCAAATTAGTGGTCTGGTTTTCAAGTAACAACTCATAATAAATGAATCTCTTCCAATCCTACCAAATGCATAGCAAAACCTTCTGATGTATACTACGTGAAATACTGGTTGAATGGGGATATCCGCATTTACATCATCATCACCTACCCTTAACAATTTTATATGGTGAGATCAACAATCCATTTTCATCAATTAAGTTGTGCTGCAATTGAGAATCACAGCAGAAATTCAGTCTTATCAAAATTTTCTCCATTAACTCATGCGGCTCTCGTACATCGTCCTTGCTAATAATTCTAAGTTGACGTTTATCGCCTTGACACTGCTAACTTGTGGATTCCAAGAATTTCTTTATCATCCACCGTCAAAAATGAGACAAACTTTTGTATCTACTTAATATATTGCTCTCAATAATAGTAAATGAAATAAGAAACAAAAAACCATATAAACTAGTTTCCTCAAGCGAAATACTTCGATCCTACGCGTAAATTTCAGTATTAAAGACTTCCAAGATAGTCTTATATTTCCTTAAGTCTGAGATAGGCGGTTCTCTCTCAATTACCAAGAAAAATATATTTCATGTCAAATAAAAATTAATTGAAATTTAATTTGATTGTTTCATTTCAAATATCTTCCTAATTAATTGACAATATAACAATTAAACAATAATTTCCTCTGGATTTAGTAGGTAGTACACCTAATATAATTTCTAGAGGAATGTTTATAGATATCAATACTTCATATTTTTATATCATATATTTTTTTATCCATGTCGATCATTTTAATAAGCTAAATGTATGTTTATATGAGGAAAAAGATAATTTGATTACGGAAGATATGGTAGCCACTAAAATTCCAAAAAAAAAATTTTTTTAACGTTTCATTGCTTTTGAAAATTAATCCAACCTAAATTGGATTATCGTTCGGTCCGCTTTTGTTCGTCGAAAATATTAATATTTTTGAAAGGTTGTCTTTGAAGTTACAAAAGCACAGACGGGCAGACAAACACAAAAGGCTATCTCGCGCGAACCATGGAAAAACTGAAAATCGGCCGTTGAATTGAAATCTGGTGGAGCGCGGCACTGTATAATCATCGATTTTAAAGGGCAGAGGGGGGCTTGGATGGATATTTGGACAGATCGTATGCAAAACACAGGTATTAGCAGTATTGGGAAAACTGAACATAATAGGGATTTAGAAAAGCAATTCAAACGAGCGCTTTTCGTGTTTGTCCGGCGTTTTGCGTTGTGGAGTTTTCAATTATTGTGAGAGTGTGAGCATGCATGTAGTATTTACGTCAATATTGATTAGTTATATCAACATAGTGTTTCGTTGAACTATATTAATGTTAGAAAGGTAATGGAAAGGTTAGAATATGTCAAGAACGAAATAAATAACGCGGAAAAAAAAGTCCAATGAATACAGGATATGAACAAACGGATAAAGACCATTCTTTACAAAGTAGCCTATATAATAGACATTAATATGGTAAAATTATACCTGAGAGATCAATATCAATAACAAAAATTAAGAAATTTGAACAAAAAGAGCAAATAGGCTAAAAAAACTGGAACCTTATTCAGTGTACAATGTCAATTGGTGTTAACAAAAAACAGAAAAGGGATTTACCAAAGAGTCATAGGGACCATTGGTGCATGATTCAGAAGAATTCTGAGATCTGTAAATCATAAAATATATGTCCATAATATATGGCCAACGATTACATTAATAATAACCGCGCAAAGAATAAGATGGCTAGTGGCATGTAACAAGATGAAAGATAGATAGAAAGGAAAGCAACAAAGAAGATATTGAAAAGAGGGATAGGAGGCAGGAAAAGGAAAGTGTGGTGATCAAAATCGTGGATTGAGATCGAAAAACAGATGGAGGTATAAAAAAGATTTATAGAAATTAACTACACGACATTGTGAAAAGAAACCAATAAACAAGAAAGCGAAACAAGAACGACTGAGTCTTAGAGAACCAAAGTAAACATAAAATGGAACTGAAGAGAAAATGGCATATATATTTCAAATGATATAGTTATGTATTCAAAATTAGCTCTATCTGCGGCAAAACATTCAAAGTAAGTGTTACTGTATGCGCAGTCTCAATCTCAGAAACAAGGGGCAGATCGTGTGAATAAGGTGGATGATTAGATAACATATAGTGCGACTAGCCACATTTCTAGACCAAGAGTTTGACTTGTCTTCCTATAACATTTATACGTATGACTTAAATAATTTAATAAAAATTGACTATTTTTAGGAAATTTATTTATTTCTTGTTTGATTGTTTAATGGGATGCCTGTGATTGGACCTAATGCTTCACGTTGGTTCTAAACCATACGTTTTGTTCACCGATGACCACGATCAGCAATTTCATTGGCTGTCAATTAATGAACGAGGGAAGCTTGATTATTGAACAGGTTTAAGAAACCATGTCTTGATCAGCAATTGAACTAATAATCTTAAGCCGAAAGAGAAATTTCTGAAATTATATTGTTAGTGATAATACATTTTATGCCATCAATGTTTCTTTTTTAAAGTACAAGAAAATATATTTTGATTTAAGAACACAGTTTAACTACAGATTTTTATTTCCATAATGTTTTCTTAGATGTTCTAATTTATGACTAGAACTAATTTTCTATTTGACATTACTTAAAGAAAAACATACAAAAACACACAAAATGTGACATGCCAAAAAATATTTCTCTCATTTTTGAGAATCATTTTCAAAACCCTAGCTGAAGGATGCTATAGGTCCGAAATTGTACCAAAATACTTTTTCTTACCTTTGTTTCATTGGCAGCTTCAATTTTCGGAATAATTAGAAACAGGACCTAGCCAAATCTGTCAGAAATAGGCTGCTTTTACCAAACTTGAATTTACCCAAAGCTAAACATGAATTTTATGTAGACTGTTTAGTCATAAATTATAATAAATATTTGAATAATTCATACATGAATTAAACTTATAAACTCTTACTTGTTATCCTCAACGACTAACACATAAGTTTAAAATACTGTACATACGAGAGTCGTTCAAAAAGGTTTCGTCCTGACAAAGAAAACAGTATATTTTTCAGAATTTGAATAACATCCTTCAATTGGTTCAATAGTGATATGTAGTTCTTTTCAGTTGAGTCTTGCCTTTTGCTAGGGCATAAGCACCACGAGAATCCCAGAAACCACAGCCATCACTTTTCCTGCAAATGGAACTGTTTTTGATATTTCATTTTGATATTTCACTTTCATTGCTCTCACCAAATGTTTGGACTACTGCTTCATCTGTGGTGTAGATTGGTGAATGTCTGTTTCATCTACTTTTATAAAACGCCAAAGAATCTCAACAAAATCACATTTAAATAAATCTAAACAATCTTGAAAAGTAATTATTCGAATGCCTCCTTGGTCGACTGATAACAAACGCGGCACTTATTGATCGGAAAGCTTTTTCATACACAAAATATCGTGTAAAATATAGTGAACATGCGCTATCAAGATGTTTATGATGTCACCAAGTTCGCACACCTTCATTCGACGATCATTTAATGCGACATTGTTTATTATTTTCTTCAATGGATGTTCAATCAGGTTTAAATTTTGCAGTACACCTTTTTATGGTCGAAACGAAAGAATAGAATCTTATGGAAAAAGAAAGAATTTTATAGTGGGATAAAACCCTTTTTGTATGTCCTTCGGTGTTACTAAAACTAACTAAAACAAACTACTTTAGAAGAGCTCGAAAAATATCAATTTTGCACAAAATCAATCTCGATTGCCACAAACAAGCAGCTGAACGCATTTCTATAAAACCCAGTAAGCCATCTAACGAATATATTTTGTCAATATTATAGTCTTTTGGTCATACTTACGCCATTTCTGTATTCAGGGCGAGAAATTTTCGAACGACCATCGTAATACAACAAATTAAATGAGATATAATCTTATGACAAAATTTAAATTTTAGATTGAAATCTTTTTTTCTTTGTAACACTTTTCTAAACAATCTTTTTAAACATATTTTTTACAGTATTGGTTTAATTCATTTTAATTGGACAAACTTAAGTAATCAATTACAATATTAGGATCTTGGTGAACTAGGGTATTGAATCGACATGGATTCACATTGTTGAAATTAAAGCCACCCCTCTGTTAATTAAATTTGTTTTTTGTATATAAAAATAGTTTATATAGTTTTGTATATAGAAATAGTATAATTAGAAATATTATAATAGTTTTGTATATAGAAATAGTATAATTATTTGTTTCTATCTACCAAATAATAATGTGGTAGATTTCGAATAATTAATGTGGATACTAGGATTTATAAAACTTCGTTCGTTTACAGATATAAACAGAAACATTTATTTCACACTTTTTATTAAGAAATAACAAATGACGTTACTTTCAGTGCATGTTGCTTGATTATTTTTAAGTAATTATAAAAGCATTAGGTGAATGGAACAGTTATGTTCAATACGTGATAATTTTAAAGCTTCTTTAACCTAGAATGCGCCTAAAGCATCCCAATCGACTAATAGAAATGTGATGTTAGAAAAGCTAAAATAATATAATTAACCTAAAGCATATGCTAAAAATAATTAGTCGCACATACGAAATAAGATGCATCGCAATAAATAAATACTAGGCCGATGCATTTTTAAATCAAAGTAATTTAATATCCAATGTGAACCTGTTTTGGTGCCGTAATTATTTATTAATACAATTACCTCATACGGAAGTCGTCTCAAAAGCGGGACGAACTAACCCAATTTGCACCATTTATACATATTACAATGATTATTATGGCATAACAAGTTCAAATTATGGCCGTACCGTTAGATAATCCAGTATATAACTGGACGATTGTCCACATATTTCAGTTTCGAACCGGCAATGGTGAACAAAAACCATTGAGCTGAGAACTAAAATTGTCTTCACGCACAATTCGTTCTTAAAAACAAGAAATTATAACAATTAACGGAAATTGAATAATTAAGTCACTTATGCTGTTTTGTTTTAATCTCACATTTAGATGTTTTATTTTACTACAATTATACGGGGGTGGTTCAGGAATTAGTTTCCTATAATCTATAACTTAACCTGTTAGTTTGAACCCGATATGTGAAAACAAACATTGTAGAGTGGTCATTTGTTAGAAATAATAATTTTTTAATTACATTTATTCAGAAATTCATAAAATTGAAATGAAAGATGTCAGAAAGTATCTCTGTGAAAAGAATTAATTAATGAATCATAAACACAATATATATATATATATATATATATATATATATATATATATATATATATATATATATATATATATATATATATAACTATGAATATATAAACGTAATAATAATAAAAACGTAAATTTGAAAACATTAGAATCCTCATCATCCTTAAGATTTTTTAGAGGCTTTCTTTTATTTATTATTTACCACGTAGGCACATCATCACAAGCTAGTTTTATGCGGATTTTAAGTCGTTAAGTTCGTTTAGCAATAATAAATAATGATAGGATAATTCGGGTATGGAATTTTGCTTCTCCAGGACAACGAAACACCTTATAACCGTTAGGTTTCAATTGGCTGCCACCCACGCGTTGGTTTGGAATTTTTTATGCAACCTCCTACTCTCCAGATTCCACTGCATTCACATGCAGATTATCTTCTAGAACCCCAATCTCAGGATTGAAACTAAATCAATTTCAACAAAATACAAAAGAAATATCTTAAGTATTTGGTGGTTGTGCAAGAATCCGCAACTATTAATCAATAGTACCTCTTAACTTTTGAAACCATTATAGATCCTGATATAATGGGTGGTGCAAGAAAAGCATTTTATTATCAAATAAGTGTAACGGAATTTTCAATGTTAAACAATATTATTAAAACCAAAACAATCTACGTGGTCATGCCATAATTTCTTTCCCTTGTACATAAATACTTATGCATAAGAAGTTGTTAGAGTTTTGAGAAGTTGTTGTTAGTTGATAGAGAAACAAACAAGGAGGAATTAAGTTAATCTTATTTTATTTTTTATTTAGGAGATAATTAAAAATATAAAACTAATTCGAAATGTCCACCAGGAATATCGAAGGATATTGAAATTACAATATTCACCAAATCTACGTTTAGGTCTCTATATTGCTCGAGGTCTGGGCCAATTCTTTCTCCTCTCAAATGTGCTCCAACCAACCCTGTATTTAACATGACCTAGACTGCCATCCAGATCATGTTAAATGATGCGGGCATGATCCTCAGCGATATTTTCATCTCTCGGGCCATAATTTCTCTTTTTGGAGCGATTTTCCGAATCATTTCAGCGACTGCTTGGGGAACTACTAGGGTCCTAGTCTTGCAAGGTCCACCACTTTTTGATCGGTCGTTGAGAGGTTAGATCTGACTGTATCGTTTCACAATACAATAAATGAAACTTTTCAATATTTTTAATTATTGGAGCACGTTGAAATGCAATTTTATTTACAATTATATAAAATGTACAAATGTATTGCCCTTGAATAACTCTGTAACAGAAATACGATTATCCTTGTTACCGCACTCCATGTTTGCTGGTTGACGTATTGAGACGAACTGATTTATTACATCAGTTTAGAAATTTAGTTAGCCTTGTAAAAAATAAACGCACAGGTTATACTTGAACACATTTTAACGCGGCTATACAGTTACGAACAAAATTTATGGTATGACTATGTATAACGGAAAATTATACCAGCATGTCTTCTAATACATTTGCAGTATCTTTACGAATGCAACTTTCAGCTAGATCGTCAACTCTACTTCTCTGTACAATACAGAGCTGGAAGAAATGTTGGAGATCTATTTCATAATTTTATTTTTATATATTTTTTTGAAAATCAATGAAGTTACGCATTTTTTTTTGCACCACTCAATACAATAAATATAATATAATAAGATATGATAATAAGAAGGGATAAATGTTCAGTTGTATTTCTAGCAAGATGTCTAGCTAATACATTTTTACGCGCTCAACCAAAGTGAGTATGAACATTAGATTTGTAGTTTAAAATGGAATAATACTTAAAATACATCTCGTCAACACTAAAATATATTTGTTGACTAGACTTACCGCTTAACATGTAAGTCCTAAGATCTTTAGTGGCTTATAATTGGCTTAACGCTTAAATTCTTAAAAATCCTACCCATTGACGAGTTACCGACTTAAAAGTATCTTAAAAAAAAGTTCATTATTTGAATTTTGTATTCAATTGTTTAAATCTAAATAGATAATTGGCAATGCTATCAGATATCCTGCCCTAGATAAAACAAATACAAGTGTCCTCAACCAATGAATCTGTTATCACAGATTACTTGGTGAACTACTACCACAGCCAATTCCTATAACATTTATGTATCACTGATATTCTGAATATTCAAATTTCAATTCTCTATTCAAGTCAATTAAATTTTGAAAATGTATTCAAAAAATATAATTTCTTACCAACAGTTTTGTTCAGAAAGAGTAAGCAAATTATAGTGTATTAAAGAATTAATTCGCGAATATTTAAACCTCAAAACGAAACAAATGTTTTATTTTATTTAATAGACGAATATATGCTAAAGGTTAAATATTTCAGTGAAGAAACCACTGTTATTGTTGTTTTTCACACATCGATGGTTGAAAACAATCTAAAGTAGCCAATGCACGTGGGCCGTCAAATAGGAGAAATCGCATAAATTGCAACAACGCACAACACTGAACAGGTTGATTTCATAAACGACCAACCTGTTGTCAACCGAGAAACAAGAGCAAAATAAATTCCTAAATAAAAAAAAATCGCCAACGTACCCAAAACGGAACGGGAGAAACGATACGGAATTTAAAAGACAGCGTAAGACATTGTTGTCCCAAATGCCTTTTCACTTCACATTGTGAATGAAAAATATATCTTTCATGTGAATTAATTTGTAAGGCCCGCTATTTATACCTCGTACAAGAATAAGTGTCCTCTTTGTGTTCGGTAAAATAGGATCTCTCGCTCTGCTTTTATTTTCATTATGTTTTGTCTGGAGAACAATCCAAGCATCTTTGTCTGCCGTTAAAAAGCTTTAAAGTTTTTTTCTCTTCATTGTACATGTTTGGTCTATCCAAATTATTGTCCTTTACTTTTCATTGTATTTAGTAAAATTTTGCAGATATACTATATCTTCTATTTTAAAGTTTTGGTTAGCCTGTGAATTAATTTTGGTGTGTTTGTATTTTATAAAAATTAAAAATTATTTCCTTTGTTTCGAGTGAATTCATATTAATGTTAATAAACGTCATGACATAAAAGCTAAATATTCGCCTACAAATAGTTTCATTTTACAAGACAGAGAGTGATATATTTTGTGAGTAAACATTTAAATATAATGAAAACTATTAGCGCCATCTATTCAAACAATATTTAAGCTGAAAGCTGTATATCTCCACTATAAAAGTAGACCACCATGATCAGAATCGATCAACGGATTGTCAAGTTATAGCGCTTAAAGTGACATAACTTTTTGTCACCTCTTCGCAAAAAAACACTATGGAACAAAGCTAATAATAAATTTTGTTATAAGCTCGGTAAAACTTTTACAGAAACATTTGAGTTGATGGAAAATGTTTATGGTCATGATTGCTTATTCCGTAATCGTGTGTTCTAGTGGTATAAGCGATTCCAGGACAGTCGTGATGCTTTGGAAGACGACCCAAAACCAGGCTGGATAAAAAACCAAAATTGTGATAAGTTGGTGGAAAAAGTGCGTGAAATGATCGCCTACGATGAGAATTCGACCGTGAGATGGATACCAGAAGAATTAAATACGACCAAAAACATGATTCACGAAATTGAGACAAAGGATTTAAACAAGCGGAATGTCTGTGCTCGATTTGTTCCTTACGGATTAAATGAGGAACAAGAAATTACCTGCGTTGAACATTACAAAAACCTTATTAAAACAGCCAGAAGGAACTGCACATTCCAGGAATCGATTGTACTTAGTGATGAGACTTGGTGTTTCAAGTTCGGTACTCCAACAAAGCGCCAAAGTGCTAAACCAATGGGTAGGTGGGGACCAAAGTCCCCAGACTATTCGAAATCGAAAAAACTGGATTTTCAGAAGTCACGAGAAAATAAAATTGATTTGTTTCTACGGTTCTAATGGTATTATACTTCGGGAATTCAACAGAAGAGTCGTGAAAGTAATATTTTGTGACAGAGTTACACAAGTCTAAGAAACGGTGACGAGGGTCATTGAGACGATTGCGAAAGATGCCAAAATCTAAGCTAGCATTGGTTGAACGTGCCCGGCGGTGTATTGATGCGGAAGGGATATAGTTTGAATAAATAGAAATAACTAATAGTTTTTGTTTAATCTAAAAAGTGTTGTTATTTTCGGAAAAATAACAACACTTTTAAATAACACACAAATAACACACGGAACATATTGTGTATAATCGCAATTGATCACTTCATGGCACTATGGCGCGTGTTCTGGGTAAAATTATCTTACAAAAAATATAGATTCATATTGTACAGTTACACAACATCAATCAATGTTTTACTACAAATTTAATCAAGAAATTCAAGGAAACTTGTCCTACCTTTAACAAGAAAGCAACTGAATGTTCGCAAAGCTCGAGAACCGAATAACATGTAGAGCAGGTTAGGGTTTCTAGGCAAGACGAGTCATGTTTGTTTATGGCGAATTTTACCGTTGAAGAACCGTTGAACTTACTTATCTTAACAGTACCATCTCAAACAATGCAGGAACCACAACAGATATTCAACAAAAATAGAAAAGACGAGAAAAATATGTGCCAGCATTAGAAAAATTTAGCACTCAAAAAATTTAAACGTATCTACCAAAATTAAGGTATACAATTTGATAGTAGAACTACTGCTATGCCATGGACAGTCTCGAGAACAATTAGAGGAAAACCCTAAACATTCACAAAAACCTTTGAAATATTCTGAGCATATGGTGACCCAATAAAAATTACAAACATAATTATGGTAAATAACGGGACAAACAGAAGTAAACAAAGAAATCAAAAGGGTCAGCTCATACTTTAAGAAAATCAGCTAATACCCATGCCCAATGTGGCCCTACCATGTAACCCTCATAAAAAAAGAACAAGAGAAAGAACTCGTACGACATGGAAGTAAACAATAGCCGAGGAAGGCAGAACCGTCATAATAAATCTAAGGAATATCGAAGTCGTTTTAATTTCAACCAAAACAAACTTTTGTTGGTACTTGAACAATAATTAGAAAATTAATAGAAAACAAATAGCATTAGCTTATGAAAAATTCAACTTTATTTCAAATTATCTAAGAAAACAAATTATTCCTCGACAAAATTATAGACCAGTCTCTTTTTTTCATTATTTGAAACAAAAATAAGTTTAAAAATCTTGTTAATACCTTACCGTTAATAGAGCCACCTTTATTGCCCAATGCTGCCAACATTTCTCGGAGAAGTGACTTTTATGTAAAATTTTTTATGTATTTTTATTCCAGCTTTTCCTATTCTTCCGTTATGCAAGTCTTTGAGGTTCTGAATATTCTTGAACTGCCTCCCATCAGCATAAACTTCTCGGCTAAATTGCCCTTAACAATTTTTAGTTATGTTTAAATTTGGTGATCGAGCTGGCCAAGTAAAAGGGAAATGCTATTTGTTTCAAAAAATCTTTGCATTGGCCTATTGAAAAACGCAACTATCTTTGTTAATTCTGTTCCTCCCTCTTTCAGCGAAGAGTAACTTCCAAACTGTTTATTATATCAATAAATTTTTTGCATTCTTTTTTGGTGAACAAAATTTTATTTCGGACTATAATGACACGGATTAACCCTATGCCAAAATCCGCCTCTAATGATTTAACGTCGATTTAAATTGATTTCATCTTTCTTCAAATCATGGAAATAATATTGAAAACCGTCAGGTGTGTCCAACCTAAACCGTTTTTTATCACTGAAGACTCGTCAATCTTTTCTTCGCCATTTTTTCTTCCAGCCCGTATAGTCTGGTGAAAAACGTTTCCTGTTCGCTTTGTGTTTCTTGGAAAGGAGCTGTTTTTTCTTGAGCTACATTCCTTTCAAATTAAGAGCTCTGAAGAATATATTGAACATAACATACGTTACTCTTTACGCCCCCCTTTTGTGCAATTACCCTTGCAGTGTTACTAGAATTGGAAGCCTGACAAAAAATAGACCTCCGGTCTCGGCTTGTTGTAGCTATTGGCAGCGTACTAATTGCCTAGTTCTAAAGAGTTTCTTATAACGTGGCTACTTCGGTTTAAACTTCTGGCTATTTATGAAACACGCCAATTTTTTATCACTCACAACTTCTATATCTCACAATTCACTATATTTTCAATTCACTATATTTTTGCCAATTTTTCTGTGTCTATGAATCTTCTATTATCAAGTTATTACATTTTTTTTCACAATTTCAGTGCATTTAATTAAATTAAGTTATAGAAAATTGTGCATTTCAACGAATAAACTTAATAATTTACACGTTGATTATTAGTACTGATACAAAATCATCCAACAAATTTAAACAAAGAAACTGTTGATCAATGTGAAATAAATTAGAGCAACAAGGAAATACATAATCAGCTTTATTTAGAAGGTACGCGAGCTTCGTAATTTTTCTACAGGTGAATCAACTCAAAAAGTAAAACACAAAATGCCTTTTGAAAAGTCAATAAGGCATTATAATTTCAAATGCGCGATTGAAGTTGAAGCAGAGCAGAGCAGAGAAAAAAAAACCTGCCAAGTTCCGCCTTATTTTCTTTTTATTGCAAAAGAAAATATTATTAAGCGGCTGAAAGGATGGAAAATAATAACTATACGGCGAGACTTGAAAGAACCTCTCCTCCAGAATGCCCGAATTGAAACAGAAATAATATAATAAACGATGAAAATATTTATTTGAGAAATTAGATTTGTTACTCCGCTTTGTCACGGCAAAAATTGCTCTCGCTCCCGCTCAGTCCAATCAATACAGCTCGAGCAGATTGCCGTTTTTGTAAGAGGCCATCGCCTCCGTCATTAAATTCTTTTAGTACTTTCTTTGCTTAAAAATTACTTGTCTCATTTCTTTTGAGTCCGATTCCTTTAATTTAAAAAACACTCTGAAAATAACATAATATAATTTTCCTTTGTTTTTAAAATGATATCCTCCAAACAACTAATAATAATGTATTAAATGTACAACTTAATTATCGGCCTTTTCCTTTGAATTTCAACACGTTTGTATCATTTTTTGGGAAGCTGTCGACTTCAGGTTCTTGGAAAAGTGTTTTAAAAGTTGAGAAACTTAATAGTTTTACGTACATCTCGAGAGAACTGAAGTAGATGATGATTTGGTGAAAATCAATGGGTGATATCAAATTCCAAACTCGTTTTTTCTGTGTGAGGTAGCCATTTTCCATTTTCCCCTAGGAAGTTAAACTTTTGTTGTCCGTGTCTGAAAAAGTCTTGACAAAATCATTTTATTTATTCCAAATATTCTCCCTCAGCAGAAATACAATGATCTGCATGTTTAAGAAGTGCATTGAATGACTTCCATGCATTTAATTGATGCAAAACTATTTCCTTTCATTACCAAATGCAGCTTATCCATTGCATTGAATCCACTTCTAAATCCTGCTTGTTCTCTTGGTTGTGCGTCATTCAGTTGATTTAATATTCTTTTAGAAATTTCTGAGACAATATATATATATATATATATATATATATATATATATATATATATATATATATATATATATATATATATGTATATATCCATTTTGAAGCAGTTTTATACAGAAGGATAAGTTCTACAATAAAGTTAAAGAAATTGTATATGCTATTCCATATTATCTACGTTTGGAAATACAAGGGAGAAAAAACGCAGTTAAAAACAATTTATTGATAAAGCCTTTAAAGCAATGCTCCCTTTCAAATATTTACTTGTTTGTCTTGATTTCTTTCAAATTGTTCAATTAACTTAAATATTTATTCCCTTATATATCTATCTAATGTAATATAAAATATTAAAAGATTTTTATCACAATTTATAATAAACTTAATAAAGTAAAATATCGATATAAGGCAGTGAAATAAAAATATATAAATTATATAATAGTTTGATCTATTCTAAATATAATATTTATTAAGAGGCGCTTCTGGAATTTAGGCTTTTTATCACGTCGAGTTATTAGGGCAATAAAATCAGATATAGGTGCTATGCTTTTCTTTTGGTTTTATGACTTCTATACAAAATTAGAAATATAATCCAATGTTAACTTATTTTTAGTTGAATTCAAAACAATGATTCCGATAAAATTTGTTTATTAATTGGGAATGAATAACAAACATCGGACTTATTTACTTAGAATTTATTGTCTCTAATTTTCGAAAAAAACAAACGTCAAAACAAAGCATTATAATAGATGTTTTATTGAAGATTTCTTTCCAGTTGTAGATATCAGAAATTCTTACACAAGTTTAGGTCAGACGACGTGACATGTCCCAATTAAAAGTTTTTGTCCCAATTTCCATTTTTGGTTTATTACCAAAAATTCAATAATTATTTATTTGAGAAGGATTTAGAAAAACTGAATAATATTATAAAATATATTACCCCCAGCCTAAATATTTACAAATAAATTAAAATATGTTGCCTTTACTCTCACAATTTGTCTAAAGTGAAAATAAATAAACCACGTTAGCCGTGGAATCTAAGGCGGCAATCTGACAATACGGTGTTGGCGTGGTTGTGAACTTTTTTTATGTGTTTGTGAATATTTCTAGACAAGAGTTTAAAATCTGAAATGAATCACCCCTCAGTCACACCAGTTCGAGGCTCGATAAGGTCGGATGCCTTCTAAGATGTTTACAACGTTAGTCACTTGCCAAAGAAATACTTCTCGAGAGTGAAACTTATGGTTAAGTACAAAACCAAGGATTGATAACCCGAGTGGGGTTCTGACCGGTGTTTTCGGTGCCGATGGTTCGGAATCCACGTTAGCTGTAGGCCCAGTCGCTAAATAGCCTTCTTAGTTCCTGATGCTCCTCTAACCTTAAAACTTTACTTTTTTAAAGTGAAAATTGTTTATTTAATTGTGTAATTTGAGGTAATTCCAAAAAATAGGTTTTGTGGAGCATTCCTTTGAATGTCCTCCAAAAACCCTCCCTTCAGTTGTTCAAAAGTATTATAGTATTATATCTATTAAACAAGGCTAATTGCAAAGTTCGCGAAGCGATAGCTATAGAGCACTAAAAGAACTAAATAATCTGCTACATATTGAAGTTTCAGCCTTCATATGAACATATGTGAAGTTTCAAGTTTATATGTTTATTTAAAATATTGAAAATCGTGCAGTGTTAAATTCCTTGTAAAAACGGTTTAAAGACAATGGAAATTCATAGTGAAATGCTAAATGTATTAGGGAGTCTGCTCCTTCAAAAACAATAGTTTTTAAGTGGGCAAGTGAATTTGAATGAGGTTCTACAAGCCTGGATGATGATCCTCATTTTGGACATCCAATAAGTGCAACTACTGAATAAATAATTTATTCTATACATGATATGGTTATGGATAACAGACATTTGACTTTTAGTGAAATTGCAAAGGTCATGGATTTTAAACGTCGTTTTGTAACTATGGATGAAACTTGGGTTTGCCACTCTGATTCGATCTGCAACAACAAACCGCAAAGTGGACTGACCCGGTTGTTCAGCTCCGAAGCAGACAAAGTGGCCAAAATCAACCAAAAAGGTTGTGATCAATTTTTTGGGATGCAGAAGGCCTTTTGTTATTTGATTACCTTCAAACTGCTAAAATAATAACAGGACAGCATTACTTTTTCAGCAACCTTTTTGATCAATTGAATGCAAAAAATCGTGAGAAATGACTTGGTTTGGCGAAGAAAAAATCATTTTTCATCAAAATAATGCACCAGCCCACAGAGATGTTCTTGCAACGGCCAGGTTGAAGGAGTTGCACTACGAATTGTTGGAGCATGCACAATATTTACCAGATCTGGCCCCCTCTGACTTTCATCTGTTTCCAAACCTCAAAAAATTCCTACGTGGCAAGCGTTTTTCATCAAATGAAAAAGTTATAGTAGCCGTAGATGAGTATGTTGAAGGACTTCCAGAAAATCACTTCAGAGATGGAATAAATGACTTGAAGAACTGCCGGAAAAATGTATTGAGCTTTAGGGGAATATACTGAAAATAAATTGTATTATAATTTCCGCTCCACGATTTTTTCAATTAGCCTAATATTTGACTAATGGCATATTCAGCACTTATGTGACAGCGGTGATGACGCATCTACTACTATGCTTTTTTAGGACCTAAATAATGTGAATGAATGGTTTTATTTTTAATTTATTATAGTGTTAATGTTATTAATCATTACAAAATGCTGTACTAATTAAATTTATAACTTATTATAATATATTAACTCTTATTAGTATAAATTAACTCTTATTAGTATCACCTTTGAAAGGTGCCATACAGATTTTCAACATGAATCTGTCTATTGCAAGATGCGTAAATAAAGTAATGAGACTGGCTTTAAATTGTTGTCACTCATTTTCAGAATGCATTGAAAAAATCCGATTCACGAGAATAATTGCTACAGACGAGAAGTGGATCTAAGGAGTTCCACCCAGCACTGAATACGCATCAGCTGTTAGTTTGTCTCCCCTCCGAAAGGAAGCCAACAGTGTTGCCAAATCGAATGTAACGCCATGCTTTGTTTACTTACCTCGTAAAGCAACACACGGTCCGATGTGAAATATACATATATGATTAATGATATTAAAATGTGTTTTGAAATATCAAAATGTAACAATTGTATAACAACACAAAATGAAACAATAGTGAAATACAAATAATCTGAAGATATATGGTAGTTGCAGAACAATTTCAAACTTTAACTTTGTTTTACTGTACAATTGCAATAGTGAATTAATATTTTCTTTTTTAACTTTCCTGATTATTTATCCTAAACTGACTTTTAACTGCTTTAAGAGTATGTATTATGTTAGATTCAATCTTGACTTTTATCATTAATTTTTCGAGATCAGCAACTAACAACTGAATTCAAAATTGAAGAGATTTTTTTCAGAGATAATTCGTCGTAATCAGCATTAGATTCATTCCGTTGCTTAGATTACATTTTCAGTTCTAAGGTAGGGCGGTAAATCCAGATATAATTGTATTTTTAATCTCATGAAATTTCTAAGGTTTTACTACATCACCCATCTTGCAGAACATTATTTTAATTCAATTCATTATGGAGAATATGATCTGCTGTTTATTTACTTCAGTGATTTGCCAAAAATATGTAATGTATTTTGTTCACACATTATCATTATGGTTTTGATGCTTCGAGTATGACCAATTACTTGGCACTCCTAGCACTTCTAAAACCACAAATTAATTCTAAAAGTTGATGATGTTGAATCCTCAAGAACAGTACGCAACCTCTTTTTGAGTTTTTGAACTTTGGCCATTAGGATTTTATTTTCACATTTAGTTCAAAATATACAGAATTGTTAAATATATGTTAAGACCAGAATATTTGACAGAAATCGATTTCTTACAATTAATTCTCATGAAGCAGGATATATCAACATTTATTTCAGCAAAAAGTTTCTCTTTGAAAGCAATATAAATAGTCAATTAAAACAATGCGGTTAGAACTGGTACTATTTTATCTTTTTAACAAAGTCGTACTGATTGCCATGTACCAAAATACGGAGCTATCATCAAATTGTATTAAAATAATCAATTAAAAAACATAATTCGCAGTTAAGCTCCAGTCAATTTGTATGTATATCATCCATAATATTTTATACAATTTGGTTTTAATATTTCGGCCGAGTAATAAGAGGAGATCTGCGATAAAAGCGTGACCCCGAAACATGTCCCGAGTGATTGTTCGCGAGTTCATAGTCAAAGTTGTGCGTTTTGCAAAATTGTAAAGGAAATCATTATCCGTATATTGTATGCTTGATTGTGTAATTAATTGTGAATCTGGCGCCATTTCTGCGATGCGGGCTGCCTCAGGCGATTTTTCGAATACATGCTATTCGGTTTCGGTCAAAGTGCGGTAAATATTCGAAGAAAAAGCTTGGGCGGGCGAATTTTTTGTTTTCAACCCGATAAAACTTCAGTTTGTTATGTCGAGTCAAACATACCGAACATTATTTAGAGTAGGATCATTTTAAATATCAACACACGAGTTTACTATAAAATATTTTATATTTTCGTATAAAGCAAAATTTCATCGTTTAGTGAAATTGTCTTCAGCATCGATCGATCATCCATAGGATGATCCAATGATTCTCTTATTTTGGAATCGACGTTTTTTATTCAGAATTGAAAAGTGGCTGATGTATTTTATTTTTAAAGATAAAGAATACTCAATATATTTATATATATATATATATATATATATATATATATATATATATATATATATATATATATATATATATATATATATACAATATTATGTATTATATATATTGAATTGTATATTACAAGATTAGATAAATAGGAGGTTTTGATAAATCTGCTGTTATGTTCTCTTAATAGATGTAAAGTTACCTCAATTGAATCTAAAGAGATATTCTAGTGATGAACCAATTCTCCCTTATTTACAGTGCTTTCAAGAACTTTCAATATGTAAACACGTAATATTTTCCCCAGAAGTACCCCATATATATTTTTATTAATTTATTATATTATTCAAAAATATTCTTTCGTAATATAATTATTTTTCCTATACACTTAGCTTTTTTAAATGTAAACCCAAACTTACTTACTCCCCAACCTGACCTGGCATCGACTGAATGAGGTTGTATACTTCTTCTTGACCTGTATTTCATGTAAAATCTGTAGGAACTCCGGCAACTTTACTGGCTTTCTACTCATCATGTCTTAAAAAGGCTCTGTGGGTGAAAAGTCGACAAATCTGGCTGGGCATGGAATCAGATTGATATGGGCCTTCATAGGGCAATCATTGGCTAACATGGGCCTTCATTGGGGGATATGGGCCTTCCCATATCCCCCAATGAGGTGCTAGTGTCGATGTTATTCACTATATGATTCTGAATCACAATGACACCATTAGTGCTTATTATTATTCTGCTCAGTGTAATAGACTATAAACATGGCTCTGATTCTAATGCGACTAAAATTGATTAATCGTATAAGGTGATATTCTGCAGATTTGACCAAAATTTGATTTGGCAAAAAAAAGAGTTAGACCGAGAAGCACTTCCTTGCCCATCATTTCTCTTGATGTACCGTTAGATCTATCAAATTATCAAAAATGTAATGGAATAATATTTCTCTCTCTCTCTCTCTCTCTCTCTCATATATATATATATATATATATATATATATATATATATATATATATATATATATATATATATATATATATATATATATATATATATATATATATATATATATATATATATATATATATATATATATATATATATATATATATATATATATATATATATATATATATATATATATATAGATATATATATATATATATATATATATATATATATATATATATATATATATATATATATATATATATATATATATATATATATATATATTTATATATATATATATATATATATATATATATATATATATATATATATATATATATTACAAGTAAGATTTCAACGTGCGGCATTTCTGGGCTTCCACCTTCACTTGTCTTGCCAATCATTTTTATTTTCATGAAGGCCTCTATGTATCATCGCTTTTTTCACTCCGACTTCTCATAATAATATTTCTCTTTTTCTTTTTTCCAATTGGCAAGACACTAATCATTTTTATTTTCATGAAGGCCTCTATTGATCATCGCTTTCTTCACTCCAACTTCTCATAATAATATTTCTCTTTCTCTTTTTTTCCGCTGTATTGGAATCCAGAGTCATTCCTTTGAGGGCCACCTTTCATCTATCATTTTATGTGGTTCGATTCCAATTCGCTTCTACAGTGTCAATTATGTCAAATGATATTCCCGTTTCTTCATTTAACATTAAAGAAAATATTAATATGAAGAGCAATTTCGCCTGTTTACAAAATTATAGCATGATATATTTCTTAAGTTATATTAAGGACTTCCTCTTTTCGACAAATTACCTATACTGTTTTCATGAACCCAATCGTCATTAACTTTATTAAAAAGTCCGCATTAAAATTGAAAAAATTAAAATCAAATATAATTACCTCATTAACATGAAATTGTTTCCAATTTATAAAACCTATTTGGAATATATTGGAATCGTAACGACGTCTAATCTACTGCTAGCCAAATTAAATAGAAAGTCGTTCGTGCAGGTTGTGCACTCCCACTTCCAGGTTTCAATTAAGGAAGATGGAAAGTGACCACATTTTGCCGTGAATAATTTTGAGTATCTAAGGAATATCTTCCTTGTCGCTAACGATTTGCATCTCAATTTCCGATAGAACGTAGAAAATAGAGTCCTCGGGCTAGTTCCTAACCATATTCAAAATTAATAGTTAATAAACAAGTTTTCATATCATAAGTACTACAATTGCGGTTATACTATTGGCATATTTGTTCTACAATTAAATATTAAAATATTTTGAAATTAATATATTTCTCCCATTGTCAGTCCCACCCAGTTAAAATAACAATAATAATATATTAAACTCAAAGAGATTTACAACAACTAAAGACCAAATCACTTTTTTAAGTTTTTGGACGCGCGTTTCGCTAATCCCGTTATCATCATCAAGGGATGGTTCAGAAATTTAAAAAAGTGATCTAGTATTTTGCAATAATGATATCGTTACTTTTTCTGTCTAATTGATATTATTTCTTAAATCAAAATCTATCGAAACTACATACATAATACTACATATAATAGATATACATTTTATTAATTATTACTTAATAATTACTTTAATAATATTCTTACCTACAAAACTCTTAGTAATTCTTTGAATTGTATCTGAAATCACACGTGATATATTTAGCAATGGTTTTGGGTCAAAAAATAGTGTTAGCGAGAATATTACAGAGGTATGTGTAAGTAGTGACTTCAATATCTATTAGCATTAACCCAGTGATTCCGCTTTAAGCCTATAACTACAATGACAGAGTGGTCTATCCCAACTGAAGGCGCGACTTAGTTTTATGCGTCCTCTGACTTATTTGTATATTTGAATCGTATTAAAAATCGTGATTTTATATGTTTTCAGAATAACATTTTTTTAATTTTTTAAATTTTTTAAAAGTAATTTAATACAAAGGGTATAGCCAAATAAGCTTGCCGAATTTGCGCCCACGGCATTTTCTATCGACACTTGGGAGATAATTTTGGTGCCAAATAAAAAAAATCAGCCCAAGTTTCAACTTTTGATCTCAAATATTTTCCGAGTTATTAAAACAAACCTTATTTTTGTAGAACACGCTCAGAATGTATGGTTGCCTTCCAATCCCGCCAAATGCAAAACATATTTTTTTTCCGGATTATGGTTGTGTATCGCCGTACTTAAAACGGTTGACCCTGGCAACCCCAGTTATGTTGCATTGCACGTTATAGTTACCATCCACGTCAGAAGAGATTCGGTCGAAATAGACCGACTAATAGACAAAGCAGATTTCACATTTGTTTTCAGAGGGTCAAAAACGGCTCAGTTGCCAATAATTATCTTATCTGTTATCTCATGGGTCTTGGTGCGTAGATCTTCGCCTTTTATGGGATTTATTTCCTCGGCATCAATGTTTGAAAGATGGTCAGAGCGATGGCGGTCTTCCGGGATAAAATCTCCGTCCCTGAACCGAATTTTGCCCCGTGGTCTCCGTAAAAGGCACAAATCTTGGTTTTTGTTTCGACAGCGTTCTTGCCCTTCTTGAAGTAAAAAGAATAATGTGGCGTAAATGCAAAATTATCGACCGACATTTTCAATTAAAATCAAGTTGATTAAATAAAAGCAAAATAAAGCGAATCTGAACCTTAACACTATCACAAGAATTAATGATATGTAAATAAACATTACTAATCCAACACAGATTTTTGTTTACAAGGGCTACAAGAGCAACTAATGGAACATCCTTACTAAATTTCCGCACAATCCAATATGTCACGTAAAAGGATATAATTTTTATATAATTAAGTTAAATTAAATATCTCATGGAAAAGTATTCCAATATTGATTTTTTTTACAGAAATATGTCTTCAAAGAGAAAGTCACCGCCAACAAAACTCCAAGACGGCAGCTCCACCGAAACACCACAAATCCAGACTAATTTAGGAAGTGGCAGCGACGGAGGGGGACTCACCGACCTAGACGAAACTAGCAGCAATAATCTGAGCGACATCTGCGAAGAAGACACTAACCCTATGGTGAATCCTTCCAATACGTTCTATAAATTATCGGAATCATCGTCGCCTAGTGGTTGTGGCAGTGAAATAGACGATGGATTAGATGATGATCATATTCCATCAAAGACCGCCAAAATATCCGGAGTGGAAAATAACAGTTCTATGATGACGTCGGTTTCGCCGTGCATTTCTGCCTTGTCGTTGCATAACGAAGAAATGGAAAGGCGGCGGAATTCGTCCGAGTGCAGTTCACCCAATTCCGATATAAAGACTAATTTTCATTATAATAACAATAACAATAGTTTAATGAATAATAACAGTTCCTTGCACCCGCTGAAGAGGTCAATGGATGATGTGTTGAAACGGTTGACGTCAAAGATTTCAACTAATTCGGTGAAGGAAGAACGGAGACCTACACCATCATCAACACCAAACTCACATAACTCGTAAGTATATAAAACTGTTGTTTACTTGCTATTCGTTTTTAAATATCTCTTTAAATATAGCGTCCATAATTAATAATGGAAAAAAAGTAAAATATTTGTTATTATGTGCCATATTTTAGTAATAATAATTCAAATATGCTCCTCTTGCTGCTTCATTTCATTTTATCAAAATGCTTTTTGATAAAATGCTCTGATGGTACTCGCGTTGCCAATTATCAAAAAAGTACTGTCCCGGATTATAAGCTACACTAAACCTTGTCGTTTTCAGGATATACTGATAGTCCCAGAATCTCTCATTATCTCTTCTCCTATATATGGGGTATCTCAATTTATTTGCTATAGATTTATTTAAATAAAATGCGCATTTTTCCTACAAGCGAAAACAATTCCCACAGAATTACCATTTTCATAATTATAGTCCCTATTTAGTTTCTCAAATAAAATCAGACGTGAGGCAACAAAAAAAAAATACAACACGTTATTTGAATGAAACCGAAAATATACTCACTATATAAAATATTTTGAACACATAAACTTATACAATTTTAATTGGCTATCTTATGGCGTTGTTAAACGTCTGTATGGTCTGTATGGTCAGTATGTCTGTATGGCGTTGTTAAAACTGTAGTCAAATTAACGGCATAAAAATGTTTGTTCTAATCATGTTGTGATATATTTTTCGTATGCTAATAATCTAAAAATATTTTTTTTGATTATTTTAGAAGTGCTAAAGTTGCAAAAGTTCTTGCACATTTCAGGCATCATTTCAGGCAATCAACCGAATCTGAAAAAGGACAAGTTATTGGTATCAAAGCCAGTTTAAGTACTAAGACAATGTATAAGATAGTTTGAGGACCAGAGTTACTCGAGTGCTAAGTTCTGGTCTTCTTACAAGTATCCAAGGACGACGAATATCATTTAAGATCTGTTGTTATATGAACTTGATATGAAAATCCGAATAGTGCGTGTAATATGCTTGTGTTATTAACACTGTTTTAAACATGACGGTTAATCGATATTTACTTGGAATTGAGATGAATGCTTATCGTCTTTATTGGGTCATATCTCCTCCTAGGCACTACAAGACACAGTTAGAATGATGCCGAGCCAGAATTGAATGGGATTTGGAATGATACTCCATTTGCTTTAATAATTAGTCTAAATTTTGTCATGGTGTTCTTCGAATAGTACGAATAGACGCTCTCATAATAGAAACGAATTTTAACTTTTGCATTAGAACGGAATAGTACTATCTCTCTAGGGATTATGTAAAGGATTATATGCTTGGAAGGCACCTCTGAGCTTAAAACTAGTCATCTATGTAACCATAATATTAGAGCCCACTGATAGGCCATATCTGCAAGATCACTCAAATTTCATATTTAAGCTAAATAATGCCAGATTGCAAATAACTCACCAAAAACTGTGGTTCTTAAAAGAGTCCTGGAGTGACTTAGTCCTAGGTTTTTAGAAAAACTTCTTAAAGATCTTGAGTGGTCGGCGAAATCCCCAAATTTACTGGCCATAGAACATGAACAAGATAGCATCGACTTTTGAGCGATTAGCTAGGCTATCAGCAACTTTCAATTAAATTCAAGCATAGGTATAACACGACTAGGGTGACATATATTTCGGTTCATGTCTTGCAGAGCTAGAGTGTCATACAAGCCTAGAATTTAGGTGTACAAATTGATTCCTTACTTTTTTAATCACAATTCCGAATCTATTCCCTAGAAAATAAATTCAAAATGCTAATGTTTTGTACAACTGATTTTTAAAATTAGTTTATAAGTATATTAAATAGTATAGTATATTAAAATTAGTATATATAAGTATTCATATATACTTTCTCGGATTGTGTTGGTGGTAAACAAAATTCCCCTAATATGGAGAGACGAACATCCAAAATAGATTATCGGACTATATCCGCAAAAAATATGTCAATATCCATATGACGTTGGTACCCACAAAAATATTTTAAATGAATTGGTTAGCATCAAAGGATTTTAACAAAGAGAATCATTTATAACTAAATATATATTTTAACTAATTATTTTCTTTATTTAAAAAACTCCTTTTTGCAAAACCTTGTTGGATAATATATCACAACCCGTTTTTTCAACAAACAATACTCTATATATGACTCAATTAATAATATGCATATACCATGTTTGTTTATTGTTTTTGTAAAAGAATTAGTTAAAGAATATCCTCAGTGGCTTGCTTATCGCAATATTCCAAGTAGAATTGTATTAATCAATGTCTTTGATTCAATAGTACACTTCCTAGTGCTGAGATTAATTTTATGCGTGTCCGCTAGAAAGATGTTTATGTATCAAAAAAATACTAGTGATAGAGAGTCCAGTTCAATATAATTTTTTTTAAATGAAACTGCATGTATTGGTGATCATGTTGAGATATAGCTCTATTTATATTGATATAGAATATATTTCTTATTCAAGCAATAAGCTTATAATCAAATATACTATCAAGCCTGTATCATATCCATATTTAGTTGATTAGAAGAAAAAAAATATAGACTGGACTTTAATAACATAATTTAAACTACTGAGTATAATATTATATGAATAATGGTAAGTGTTGTATTTCAATATTATGATTTTTTCTACAATTAACTATTTTAATACTGATTTTATATCAATTTACGCTTCAAATATTTAATGACCGTTAAATAGAAATTAGTTCTAAATTGGGTATTAATTTTCAGTCCAAAGTGTAAGGAATACATAACCAACAACAGTCGGGTAAAAATGTGAATTCGTGTGCAAGCTGCACTCACTGTGATACAGTGAGTGCAGTAAGTACTTTTAGATTTTTTTTTAAAGTATACACACACACACAGACACACACACACACACACACATATATATATATATATATATATATATATATATATATATATATATATATATATATATATATATATATACATATACATATACATATACATATACATATATATAAATATACATATACATATACATATACATATACATATACATATACATATACGTATACGTATAAGATTGTGGCGTGTTCATATATTTTTTCTAAATAAGAACAGGTATTTTTGATATTTTTTGAGTTTTAGACAGTGGCGAAAAACCCAAATAAAGGAGAAAAAAAATACGTATACTTATACATATACAATTCAGTCACCTAATAAAAGGTTGGTATGTAATTTTAATCGCAATATGTTCCTTTTAGGTGACTCTTATTTTGTTTCCATACTCAAAAGTGAAAATAAGTCATCATAGGACGTTCAAAATCTTAAACACCCTGTTAGAAAATTTTGGTCAACCGTAGAATGTCGATTAAGGAAATCTGTTCTCTCTACTCCCAAGTCTTGAGAAAATAAAGCAAATGTTTTATTTTGTATCCCACACTTTTTGTGAATTTCGCCAATACTATTTTGCTTTCTACTAAGACTGCATTCTAATGAAATCACTCGTGAATATATTTCAACTAAATAAAATTAGCGATCTAACAAACGCCTTCCGTTAAATGATTAAAGTGGTCATTACAAAAAAGAATATCTTATATGATACGATGGGTTATATGAAAGTCATACTCTGACAACACTCCGAAATCACTTCAGCATTTACTTTCAGCATTTTATTTCAGCTATCACTTTTCAGCAATATTTGTTATATTAGCATTGGAACGAAATCTAACCCATATTTATAATGCCAGCCAACCTATCTAAAGCGGGTTCCAATCCAGTGTAGATGCTTATAGTTTATGTGGGACAAAAATGTCAGATTCAATATAGAATCAGAATAAAATTTCACCAGTAACCAAGCTAGGCAAGGCCATTTAAGGCCTTATGTAGGATACCTTCTGAGAAATTTACTGCATCCATCACTCATCAGTCGATAACCGGTTCTTGGTAAACAAAAGGTTTACCTCAAACCAAGGGTCTATAGTTCGAGAGGACTGCTAATCCGGATAAATCTATAGCTGATGACCGTAGTTTGGAACCCACCCCTATTTTGGATAAGGCCTGGTAGCCTTAATCCTAAAACTCTATAACATTCATTAGTTAATTGTTTAACCTTCAATATTCAGTGATCTATTAAAAAATTGTTTATAGTCTTAATTGGTATTGTAGACATATTTTCTAACAAAAAACCGAACTTCTTGTGAAACTTAGAGATGATGGCTGTTTATATATTTATAATGGGCAAAATTAAATATTTCGAACTTTTTATTAACCGTGCAGAATAGTATTTTTATAACAATCTTTAATGTGGTGTGAAAAGCAACGGTTGTTGTATCCTTGTCGGAAAAAATTGTAATCGAGCAACACGCCTACAGTAAGTTCTGTATTAAATTAAAGATTACTTTTATTTTACCGAAATTGTTATATGAAAGTAATTGACTATAGTGTGCATAAGCATGCCCTGGCTTTAGTCGATGCAAAGAGGGAACAACCATTGAAACCAATCTGAAAAGTGATAACACGAGGACGTCGAGTATAGCCAATCATACGAGGATAAAGTGAAAAGTCAGATACGTTTGCAAAGGTGACTGAATTTTTGAAAAGTACCTTCATTTCTAGTAACGCTCCATAAATTTCTAACTGAGATGACTTATTTCTTGTTTACATAGTCTTGGAAAGCAGATAAATTTGATATTTGTGCCATCGCGGAAAAATCGAATTTTGTTTATAGATTCAACACTACTTTTACATGAAACTCATCGAGCAAATCAAAGAAATCTTGAAAAAGTATTATGTGAGCTCAGCTCCTATACATTTCATGGTTCATAAGTAGTTCATTGAGTTTCGATGTATTCGAATCAGTGACATTTCTGCTATTCGTTTCTGCGACGATTCGTGACTCGATTAATCGTTCGTCGATTAATCAACACACATTAGAAAAGAAATGGTTAGAACAGTGGGTTTTACACGGAGAACGTACCCCGAAGAAGATTAAGATGCTTCCATCGGCTAGAGAAGTTATGACCACTATATTCTAGAGTTCCCAAGGCATTATCTTTGTCGACTATTTGGAAAAGGGAAAGACAATCATAGGATAGTATTACACTGCGTTATTGGTCAAATTTGACGAAGAGTTGATAAAATGATGCCGTCATTTGGCGAAGAAAATAATGCTGAAAAATAATGCTCACTACGACAATGCAGCCGTCGATTTGTTAGTCGTTGCAACAGCGAAAATGCTTAATTGGCGCTACGAATTGATGCTGCATCTCCCCTATTCTTTGGACTTGGTCCTCTCCTGCTTTTTCCTCTTTTAAAATATGAAAAAATCGTTGTCTGAAAATTCAAATCAAATGAAGAGATTATCGCCGAAACTGAGAATTTTGCTCCGAGTTTGACAAGTATTTTTTGGAACGCATACAAGAGTTGGAAATTGTTAGGCGAAGGTTATCGAAATAAAAGAAGACTACGGTGAAAAATAAATCGATTTTCAATCAATAAAAAAAAAATTATTCTCATACTCGTAAATTGTATTTTGTCTAATAAAGATTCAATTGCAAATGGCTTGGAATTATCAGAGAAT